>JANHMN010000015.1:29673326-29714493 GCA_030674055.1 Rhabdomys pumilio
CCTCCTTCTCCTCCTCCTCCTTCTCCTCCTCCTCCTTCTCCTCCTCCACCTTCTCCTCCTCCTCCTTCTCCTCCCTCCTCCCTTTCTCCCTCGTCTCTCTCTGATCTCTCCCCCTCCCTTCCCCCTTCCCCTTCTCCTCCTCCTCCTCCTCTCTCTCCTCCTTCTGTTTTTCTCCTTCTCCCCTTCCTACTCCTTCCCCTCCTCCTCCCCTTTCTTCTCCTCCTTTTTTCCAGTCATGTAACTCTTCAATGTTCCAAATAAGCCTCCACACCCATAGTTTCTGGGACCTCATCTGACATGTTCCTTGCTTTCCTCTCTGCCTTCCCTCTCAATTTTCCACTGTCCATTCCAGGTGTGCACAGATTTCTTTCCCTTCTAGGTTCTGTTATTATTACTGGCCCATCTGGACGCATTATCAACCCAATTAGTTTCTCTACCTGATTCAGATCCTTAATAACTTCCAAGCACACCTCAGAGTGCATGCGGCAACCTAGGGCTCACATCACACACAGTTATAAGACAGGTCAAATATGTGGATCAATAATGAGATTCTCTTGAATGAAGGGCTTGAGAAGATGGGTAAATCAAATTGTTAAAATTTTTGAATAAGAAACAATAAAAGAACGGATTGTATTCTTTTTCAACTCTCTACACAAGGTAGTTTTTATGTGTAGGAAAAGTAAGTTACACCCTGACAAAAATATTGATTTAATTCCCATAGTTTTGAGTCCTGTTATGGGAGTAACTAACTTTGCTGACTATTGCAAGCATAGCAGGGCATGGAAGCCAAGGGGAGCCTCCAGTCACCAACTGCACGAGTTTTAATACCTGATTCTCTCCCGCTCAGACCAAAGATCTGTTGCTTAGCTGCTGACTATCACCTTCTGACTAAATATCAACACATCTACCTCAAACACAAGGAGATCTGAACATGCGAGATAAGGACCCTGTTCCCTCATAGAAAAACGGCAGATGAAGCCAAATCAAAAACGGGATTGTTTAGTTAATTCATTCATTAATTAATAAGAGAACTTATACCACTGCCTTTGAAAATACTTCACATTTGCTTTTATGTATGTTAATGTTCTCAACTATGTTAGGCAGTCAATAGGGTAAATATTAAGATTTTACAAATCCAGGTGTTGGAACATCTGTGGCTACTTAGCACTTGTTTTCTGTAAATTGTCTTCCTTGTTTTCTTTGTTTAAAATGTATTTCACTCAAAGAAGAAAATGGAACATTTACACCAGTGGAAATAAATCCTCATCAGAACTCTAAATGATGAAGTGCTTCATGTACAAATCTTTTCCTAAAGTTATAAATGACCAATGAAGAATGAATACTTTAGTTGCAGGCAGCTCTCAATTTACAGTGGTTTGTCTTAATGGTCTTTTACTTTACATTTGTACAAAAGTGATACATATTCAGTAGAAAATGTTTCAATGTTTGACCTTTGAGTTTGTTCTTTCTTTCTTTCTCTCTCTTCCTTCCTTTCTTTCTTTCTTTCTTTCTTTCTTTCTTTCTTTCTTTCTTTCTTTTTCTTAAAGATTTATTTATTTTATGTATGTGAGTATAGGGTCACCCTCTTCAAACACAACAAAAAATGGCACTGAACCTCATTTACAGATGGTTGTGAGCCACCATGTGGTTGCAGGGAATTGAACTTAGGACCTCTGAAAGAAGAGTCAGTGCTCTTAACCACTAAGCCATCTCTCCAGCCCAACTTTGTTTTTTCTTTTGTGGAAGTGACATGCAATCTCATATCCTCTAGAAATGCAGAAGAGCAGAAGGGGGAGACAGCACCCAGCCAGCCTTGAGCTCAGAGGGAAGGAAGTTATATGAGGATTGTGTGTGTACTTCCACCTTATGTACAGATATCACTTTCATTCTCTTAGATGCCGAAGCAGGGCTGATGCTCATCCTCAGATGGAGAGAGATGTGTAAGAATTATTGGAATGATGTTTGGGAGAAGGTGGATCCAAAGATGTCTTTCCAAGGATCGCCATAACAAATGACTTTGGCTGTGTAGCTTAAAATAGAAATTCAGATTAGGAGGCCATAAGACTGAAATCAGGGAGCTGTCAGGGGCATCTTTTTTTCAAAGCTGGGTAGAATCTGTGCTGTCTTCTTCCGAGATTCTTGTGTCTGCACCAATTCTTGGTGGTTTTGGTTGTAGCTTCAATATTTCAGATCTTCTTTGGGTGTGTTCTTATTTTCATAGATGGGCTCACCAAATTAGAGAGCACCTTGATCCCATATGAAGTAATCTTGGCTTAAATGTTGCATGCAGTATTATCAATGAATAGTATGAAAATACAATAGAATGAACTTAGTTATTATGTTAAAAATTATTCTCCAAAGTCATGGATTGTAAAGGGACTTAAAAGGTGAGGTTTAGGAAGAAAATGTGTTCCAAATTTGCCACTCTAGAGTAGTGTTCTTAGTCGCTGTCAACTCTGACAAGTTAGTACAGAGTTTCCTGACTTAAATGAAAATAAAATTCTCACAATTTACTGTTTATACCTTGAATTAGATTTGGAAACAATTGAGAAACAATATACAGTTCTAGAGACATATACAGTCTAATGGCATTATATGATACATTTTGTTTATGTTTACAAATGTTTCTTGTCTATGCAAACTATAATCAGACTGAGTTAATGGAACTGCTAGAAGACGTGTGTGTGTGTGTGTGTGTGTGTGTGTGTGTGTGTTATTACATTGGTTTCTAATAGGAGTGGCCATAATTTATGGACCACTGCTGTACCTGGAAGTATTTAGAAAGAGTATTTGAAGGCTCAAAAAGTCAACAGAAAACCTAATCTTCTTACTAAGAATAAATATAGTTGCTTCCATTTGTTTGACCTAGTCAAAGCAGAAACTCACTAAAAATATGAATATGGATTGCCTTGTTTTGTTCAGATAATAACAAGAGCAGAAAAAATATGCCTACTGAATTGTGGATATCAGTAAATGGGCTCTAAGTTAGATGAAGTTTTCAAACACTATTTTAAGAATACCCCAAGTGTCTGTTCAGCTGTAGGTGAGCCAGAGTCTTGAAAGAGATATTTATCTATTCTGAAAGCTGAAGAGAGCAGTTTCCAGTCCCAACTGTGTTACCAACTGGACTTACAACTATGGGCATGCAGTCCTACCATTGTCATTTTATTTTATTTTTATTTATTACCACAACCATCTCAGTGTGAAACTGTGCTGAGGTCTAACTTAAAACACAGTGTGTTCCAATGAGGTCTGAGGGGTAAATTTGGATCAAGGTTGACTACAATGTTGTCTTTGAGTTGACTATTAAGTGAGCCAAGTTTCCAAGTGCACAGACCAACTATACCTGTAAGCGGTTTTCACAGTTTTTTTTTTAAGTTCTGACCACTCCTGAGGAAGGTGCAGGGACAGATTCGTTATGAGAATCAAGAGAGAACATTTCTGGTTTCTACTTAAAGCCTCAGGGAACCCTATAGAACAGGGAGAAGAAAGACTGTAGGAGTTAGAGGCGATAGAGGACACCAGGAGAGCATAGACCACTGAATTAACTAAGACTAAAGTGGCAAACATGGGGTCCATAAGGGTCTGTAGCAGGTCTTCTGTGGATATGTTATGACTGTTAGCTTAGTGTTTTGTGGGACCCTTAACAAAAGGAGCAGGTGCGTCTCTGACCCTTTGGCCTATTCTTATGACTCTTTTCCTCCTGTTTGGTTGCCTTGCCCAGCCTCAATAGAAGAGCTTTTACCTTGTCTTATTGTATTTGTCTGTAGTCTCTTGGAACCTGATTTTTCTTTTTTTTCTGAAGTGAAATGGAGAGGGAGTGTATCTGGGAAAGAAGGGAGCTGAGGGACTTGTGGGGAGTTGAGAGAGGAGAAACTGGCTGGAATGTATTATATAAGAAAAAATCTATTTTCAATTAAAAAATAAATGCATTGCAAAGTGCCAGGTGCAGTGGGAGATTATTCATTACATTGCTTCTTAAAGATTCTGATATCCTGCTTAGAAAACAGTAATGGCAGCAGCAATGCACTACATAATAAAAAGCCATTGGTCATGTTTCCCTCTCTAATTCCACAAACAGCTCTTATGAAGCATCAGTCCTAGCTCATGTCACAAACCTCATGAAAGGAGGTCTCTGTGTCAAGTCTGCTACAGTCATGGAGCAGAATCCCCCGAGTTTATTTCTCTATATCCCGCAGGCCATGAGTTAACTTCTAAACCAGAGGCTCCTGGGATGCATTGTGGTTACTTGATTATAACTCATTCCCACTGTGAGAAAATTGAACAGCTATAATAGCTGTCCAATGCGTAATCAGCAAGATTGTTCCTAAATGTTATTGACACGCACTATGCAGTTGTTCAGTGTCTCCTTGTGTCATTGTATCCTGGAGATTGTGAAAAGGAAATCATGTTTTCCTAACTCATAGTCATTTAGAGCATTGTTAGAGAATGAGAACTCCCATCACTGAACACAGTAGCCAAGAGTAAACTCAGGCCCCAAGTAGACATAATCAGAGGATGATTGAAGGGGTACAAAAAGTGGCAAGAAGTAAAGATAATATGTCTCAGCATGAAGCTATTGTCAACAAAGGTGACGGATATGAAAACTAAGAGTCAGGCGAAGAGAGACTGAGTCTAGAAGATTTAGTTCAACTCTTGTGTTATATTTGGTTTTGATGCCCCCAAATTAGAATTGCCTGAGTAGAAACCTCACCTGAAGAAGTATTTTGATTGCTGTGATTGCTATGATTGCTGTCAGAAGACCTGCCCTGGACGTGGGGCAGTATCTTCTGGGACTAGCATGGACAAAAAAGGATGTGGCAGAAGAAAGTTCATCCTTCGTCATGCTGCAATGAATCTGCTCTGTTGCTGCTGCTGCTGCTTCCTTCACTGCCAGCAGAACCAGAGTTTCCAAGCTTTGGTTCTAGACCATGGAACCTTTCAGGCTTCTAGTGCCAGATTGGGACTACAGAGGCACAGAGCCTTGTAGAATGAGCAACTACTGATTGTCTGCCTGTTCCCCACTGAGGGTCAGCCATTGTGGGACTGGTCCAGATGCTAAGGGACTCAGCCCCAAGATAAGAGGAACTACCAGATTCTCAGCTTGCAGATGAGATACTGGGTGCTGTGTATGTGTGTGCATGCATGTTTGTGTGTGTGTGTGTCCCATTAGTTTTGTTTCTTAGAGAACCCCAGTATATTCTGTGTCATGTCATTCATAAAGTAAAATCTCTTGTAAAATTCTTGCATGAGACAATACATGTATTTCTTTAATGAGCATGTTTTTGTTACTTTTTAGTTTACTTTTTTTTTGATTTTGTTGTTTATTGCTTTCTTTCTTTTTTTTTTTTTAAACAAAAGTCCTCACTTCATAACCTAAGCTGTCCTCAAATTTTCAGTCCTGCCCCGGCCTCTAAAGTGCTGAAATTACATTGAACCACCATTCTCAACCCTACTTACCTGCTCTCACAAATATATTGGTGGAAATTATTTGAGGAAGAATGTGAGTGATGCTGAAGGTCATTCTGTTTCACATTAATCTTTTAAAAATTGGTCATTGTATATTCAGGTAACAGTTCTTATCATTTCATAAAATGGCATACTATCGAAGAACATTACTGAGATTTAAAGTTACAAAATCAGTACAAAGCAAATGCAAGTGAAATTATCCTTTGTAAGTTTTAACACCATGACTACTCAGAGAGGTCTTAGAGAAAATGAGCCTGCTGGCACTTCAGGTTTTTACTCTAGTGTCCAGAACTGTGAATAAGACAAATCAGTTTATTGTGACCGTGCAAGAAGACCAGCTGGTTTCTCTTTTCCCCTTTCACTTAGGTTTTATTTATGTATCCAAATATAAGAGCACAAATAGAAATAATTCAGTGGGCAGAAACTTGAAAAAGCAAGATTTTCTTTAATTTTTAAATGGGAAATAGGGTTGGTTAACCAGACCTGTTAGGTTGTGATTTTTAACATATCAAAAATGTTCAAAAAGATCATCTTTTTAGCTAGTCCTAGCAGGGCATGCCTGTAATCCCAGCACTCAGGAAGCCAAGACAGGAGGATTATGATTTTGAGGCAAGGCTGAGCTATGTAGTGAGACTAATCTCAAAAATAAATAAATAAATAAATAAACAAACAAATAAATAAAGTTTTTTATTTAAGGGTTTGAAATGAAGGTTAATATTGCCAATTTGACGGAAAGTAGAATTACTTGGGAGACAAACCTTTGGAAATGTGTGTATGGGAGTCTCTAGACTACATTAAATAAGGTAAGAAGACCAACTACAGCTATGGAAGGCACCCCCACATGTTCTGGGCTTCCAGAAATGAATATAAATGAGAAAAGAAGCTGAGCATCAATATGTTTCTCCCTATGTTTCCTAATCATGAAGAAAATATGGCCAGATATCTCGTGCTCAAATCTCCATAACATCTCTGCTATGGTATAAGACACCTTCAAACTGTCGGTCAAAGCAAGCCCTTCTATAAGGTGCATTTACCAAAATAATGATAAAGCTAATAGATGGTGCAATTCAGTATCACAGCATTTGCCTAACTGCACAAGGCCTCAGCTTTGCTGCCATCTGAAAACAAATGTCTGATATTAAATTTTTAAAATTTCAAAATATTAAGGATCAACTAGATTCTTTAGTAAATGTTAATAAACTTTATTCAACTGATTATTTTTGTGATTGAAACTCCTGTGTTCTTTGGATGCATAGGTTGTATTTCTGTAGGTGACAGTGTGGTTATCAGAAATGGAGGGGTTGGGGATCATTGTGGAAGAAGAGATGCAAAGAGTACATGGTGGTCGATAACTTCGTCTTCCACAATGATCCCTGATCCCCCGATTTCTGCATATAAGTCACAGTAGCTGTGACAGCATGCACAATACATGTTTATGCTCAAGCCAGGCCTAATCATGCCACAGAGAGAAAGAATTTTGCAAGACGCTCCATCCCAAGCCCAGAAGTTGCAGATAATTGACAACTGCTGAGAGAGAGAAAGTCATTATCTCCTGGTAAGCTGACCATGCTCCAGAAGTCATACTCATACGTGGGTAACACAAACTGGTCTTGATTTATTTATAGAGACACAAAGTTGGGGTGGGTACGGAAGTAGGATTAGATTTGGGAAGAGATGGAAAGAGAGTAAATATGATCCAAACACGGATGGTTTTCAGCTGACATTCATTCTAAAGCCAAGAAAAAAAAGCCAGGTTCAGAACTAAGTCTTTTACTTAGGAGGGATGACAGAGGTTCTGTTTAGTCAACAAAATGATGAACTGGGTATTAGGTCTATCTTGTACCTAACTGACCCAAAATGGTATAGTTATGCTCTAATTGTATTTTAAGAAAAATTTTTTATTTTAACAGAAAGGGAGATATGTAGGAGGAGCTAAGGTGGGAAAAGTAAGGAGAGGAAGAGGAGGAGCTAGGTGACAAGAGAGGGGGGAGAACATGGAGGCGGACAGGCAGATGTTCACATGTCTCCGCCAGTCAAAGATAGTTGATATGTCTAGGTTGGCTATTGGGTTACACTTCTAATTGTATGGGCATCTTGTTATTGAGCATTACCAAACTTATAAAGCCTTTGATTAACATTAAAAAATAAAATAAAGAACTCAAGAAACTAACAAAATGATTAATAAAGATTTAAGTGAAAAAAACTAATAAATAAATAAATAAATAAATAAATAAATGTGAATATCACAGGAGAGATGATTTAGATGATAGTTTATATTAGAACCTTTAACTATTTTACCAGAGACTAATGAGTCATGCTGTCAACCATATGGAGTTTTATGAAAATATCGTGCATAGAAAACTGAGTATTGTGTTCAGTCACACTTGACTTCATTCCAGAGGAAGTGAAACTTCAGACTCCCACAAAATATCATTAGGAAATACAGCCATTTTGCTACATAATTTCCATTGGAGACATTTAAATTGCTTCACAATATTTCTGGAATTCACATATTTTACTCTGAAGTGTATTATTCAGAGTGTGAGGATTTAGGGGAGGAATGAAATAAGAGTAACTTTAGTACCCTAGGCAATGATTACGAGTGAATGGCTTAAGTCCTAATGCAAGTATGCATAGATGCCTTGGACATACCCCGTGTAGTCAAGCTAACTGATTTTCTAGGGAACTGATTTGAAACTAATTTCCTAACCGTAGCATGCTTCCAAACAAGACAGGTTGAGAGAACCAAATAATAGGTTGCCAGCCTATTCTTATAAGGTGCTTTAATGTGAACAAATTATGTGATACTGTGATCTTATAAAGCATAATTTTTCATTGTAGAACAGAAGGCAGTGGCTCATAACTAGAGATGACATATAGGGAGATGCCCAGTTGCTCAGAGGTTTATGAAAGGATGTGAAGCAGCATTCTGGGTATCGTTTTTCTATCCAAACCCATTCACGCTGGATAAATTTCAAATTTGCTAGTACAAATCCTGGATAGAATTATATTGACTTTCCCCTCTTCTTATTGGATCTGGTGGAGTTCAGGCTCCGATAGTTAGTGAGAAAAGGAACTGAACAGGACAAGTCAACTATGTGTCATTGCCGATCTAACTCTCTATTTACAAGACATGACAATAATATTATTAAGGCTATATTTATTGTATTAGGAGAATGCTGTATGGTTTTATTAACAATTCAGGGAACCCAAAGAAGTGATATACAAAACATAACTGTCATAAGTTGGTAGCATTTGTCTAATTTACTGAGAGCTGCTCTTGCTTAGGTAAACTGGACCCTGTTTTGGTGGTTCATACTTAGTGCTACTGTGAAAAGCACACTCTGAAATTAAGAAAAAGAAGACACTGTAAGTGCAAAGAGGCATCAAAGCAGTCAGTGAAACTGCAAAGTGTGAAAACGGAGTCAGTTACTGAAATAAAAGGTAGACTATTTATTAGCAGGTAGCTCTTCCCAAGGCACCTGTAAGTAACTCTCATTACTGATAATGGAAGTCTTGAGAGCACTTCCAGGAAGATGATATGTCTGAGTAATATGCCCGAGGTGGAGAATGTGGGCTAGACACACAGTAGTTATGCTGGTGGAAATATAAACACAGATGACTCAATAGTATACTTTTGGAATTTGACCTAATCTATACATTTTTACCTTCTTGAGATCTTCAAATTATAAGGCTCATTCTGGAAAATAGAACTGCTAATTACAATTCTACTGTCTCTCTCCACTTCCATATTCAATATTTGTAGGGTTTATATGTATAAAATACTTGTCTAGTTTGGAACCATTTCACAGAGTTATGAGAATTTGGAAACTGAGAGGTATAGATTTGAATCTCTGCTGCTTTCCTTCATTAGCATAACATATCCTTAGATTCCAGTTCATTAAATGTTGATAGAAATAGCATTTATCCCACTGGCTTTCTGAGTATTAGACCTAAAAATGCACAAAAAGCACCTAATACACAACAAGTATCCTCAGAATATCCATTATCATAATTAGTTAGTGATGGGAGAAGAATTTAACTTTAATCAACTGAATGTTTTAAGAAAGACTAGAAGTTTATTTAAGATCGTGTTGAGTTTTCAGTATAAATCAAAGCAGATACATTTTTTTCATATTATTGTTTGAGGTTCAAAAGAAGATGCCCAAAATTCACATTCTATCTCTCTTCTTGATCATGAGCAAAGCATGCTGACACACCACGGATAAGCAACAGGACCTTTTTTAAATGATGCCTCATTGTATTTATTTACATGGTTCCCTTACTTGACTGAAACACCCTTTCTAGTTAGCATGGAAACAGAACATACCATTTTTCACTTTTCATTATACATTATAAAAGATAAGATAATTGATGCTTCTCAGCAGGGCATTCAGCATTTATTTTTATCTAAAGAGAAAAATAGAGCCTTTTTGACTGATTTGAAAAGTTCAGGTCAATACTCCATACTTAATCATGTGTGTGTAGTATTGGATGTAAAATAATTAAGAACTGAATTCCCTACAATTTGTCTGCCAGCACATCTGGGATCAGGATCACTATGTATGAAGCCAAAATTGTCCACAGCAATGCCCCTGGCACAAGAAAAGTGTCACCACACTCCACAGCACAGGACAATTAATGCCCAGGCACAAATCCAGGTTTACCAAGATGTTTGCACAGAATAAGTAGTCTGTTACTACTGCAGACTCCCAGAATCACTTGCTAATTCCGTCTTTCTTTTTCCTCAGGGGCATATTTCATCATGTCTTGGAGGCTTGGAAGCAGAGACACAACCTTGTACCAGTAACAATACCAATTTGTTGCTGTCCTTCCTAGAACGTGCTTGACAGAAATGTCTTGGACTCAGGTTCTGTCCTGCATAGCCCAGACTTGTTTTATTAGTTTGACATTTTGTTCTGACCTCTGTCAACACATCTGGCCTCTGGTTTAGCTGCTTCTCTTATAACTAACACTCTTCTGCGTTGCTAAGACAAACTCACTGACTTGTGTTCTGGGCACACATGCCTTGCTCCATATAACATAGAAATCTTGTATTATTCAACAACATCTCTCTTCTTTATTCAAGACGTACATTTGGCTCCTGGCATTTTTGTTTTTCTTTCAATCCTAATATGATTAGAGATTTAACACATCTGCATAAAACTAACAATGAACAGCTGTTCCGTTAAAAAAAAGACTGCTGTGAACTCTTCTTGAGACTTTAAAGGTCTTCAGAATTTTACAGACATTTTCACACATATTTTGGCCCCCACAACAACCCTGTGAGGTAGGAATTGACATAATCATTAGCAGAGCACAAAATAGGAAAAGTGAGATATACAGAGGCACACAACTAGTAATCTGCTTCTATCTTAATGCTGCAGACCTCAGGGCTTAGTGTTAAAGCACAAAGGAAAGTCCTAAAAATTGTGCTCTGTTTACTCACAGAGAAGCAACAACATGGAAACATGGGCTATTATATCTTTATTATTTCTGCATTTTGTTTTCTTTCGTTCTCTTGTTTCGTATTTTCTTAGCATTATAACTTATACAAAGTATTTCCATTTCTACTGAAATATTTATTTTCCAGTATATATACTTAAAATATAAAAGGCAAACAAATAAAGAGCTGTCTAGAATAAAAATAAGCACTGCTTTTTTATGATTATAATGTTTCTGTTTGAAATAGATAAGCAATTATTGAAAGAAAGTTTGGCTCTCATGCAAATATGAAATTATCCAAGTTCAACTTTCATCTTTCTCTTTAATATATATAGGTTGATATATATTATATAATTATATATAGAGAGCATATCTATCTATCTATCTATCTATCTATCTATCTTTATATATATGCTTTGATTTGGGGAATAAAAAGGTAGGAAAGTGAAACAAGCAATAAAAATAAAGCTATTTTTAATATACTAGAGTACTAAAATTCTTTATCTCCTCTAAATATCTAAAGAGCCCTGTTCTTTTCCTGTAACAGTTCTCCCTGGTTTGTTTATAACTGGCATATTTGTGTCTCCTAGGGATAATCAGTCTAATTAAGTTAGAAAGAAAATATTTATAGCTGTTAAGTCAGGCTCCAGTTGGTACACGACGAACTTATGCTAAACGTATTAGAGAATGAGTGGATGGACAGACCTCTGTTCCATCCCTATTTGCATTTGAGGAAAGTATCTTAAATTTCATGAATCAATATTTAATTAATCAATATCCAATTAAGTTTTTTCCTAGAATCCAATGGAATTCTACACAGTTAGGTGAGGGCAACAGTAGAAGGTCTGAAGGAGGCAGGAGCATCCCTCAACTCAACATGTGGAACATCTAGGTAAAGGGTGCCAGAGGATGAGGGTCATTGTAGCAGAGTGTATAATGATATACTTATGGCAATGGAAGCCCAAACAGCACCCAGGGTCAGAAGCGGAAGTCATGGAGAAGGCAGGCATGGCATGACACAGGAACCAATGTCATTTGGAAGAGTTGCCAAAGAATCCCAGAAGTCACTTGTGCTGATGACTTGTCCAGAGGTGAAAGGTCTTTTAAGGAGATGATAGTAGAGTGCTCTGCCCAGCCCAGCTGATCTTAAAGGGTCTTGCCCCAATATGATCAGGGAGTTATAGTGATTCTGACATGCGTATAAAAGAGGAAATCATGATTATTTTTTTTAAATTTAAATCATTCCCAAAGTATAGAAAATGTACATTGAGTTCGTTCAATACAAATTTTAAAGATTACAATTAAAATGTGAAGACTTGGACAATTTCTATACAGAATAAGCTGTAGCACCATTTTTGAGGCACTCGCCAGACTTCATTGTAAAATGCATATTACCTTTGAACAATTGATTCTACTTCTAGTAAGTCTATTTAATCATAGTCTCACAAACTGGCATATGGCAATGTTAAGTGCAGCGTTGCTTCTTAAAGCCAAATAAAAGCAAGCAAAAATTAGTGACTATTCAAGAATAAGGAAATAAACAACTAATTTGAGGCAATTGTCGTATCTCTGTAATTTAGGATGTCCACTCAATGAGAGAAAAAGGTCAAAGCACAAGTGATTACTTATTAAACACAGAAAACCAGGACCTATTATGTTAGATGTATAAGCATATTATTATTTTTTCTTTGGGAGTACTTTGGAATTGCCTTTACATTATCCTTGGGGACACATGTAGAAGAGTTCAGAGGCTGTATATAATCATATACAAAAAATAGCTCTTACTGCTTTCTCAAAGATAGCACTCATTCCAAAATTGCCATGCAGATTTGTATTGTAACTTTATAGACATAGCTGAAAAATTATTACAAGCATTTTGTAACTGTGGGAAACAGAATGCAGCATGGTTTCTCAATATGTAGACTAAAAGTAGAGAAGTTCCTTACAAACCAAACTCAACTACAGTCATATTTCAAAGCTCAAAGTAAGACCCAGGGAAAGGAGATGAGAACAAAATACTTTATATAAAAGTATGAGAAAATAAAAATAGAATGAAAAGTACACAGAAATTTGAGGACTCAGGGCTAAGAGATCAACTGAATTTAAATGGGATGGAAGAGAAAGGAGATAACGGTGGTTAACAAACATCCAACAGAAAACTGGCCACTTGAAAATATATATGGGCAAAGGAATGTGTTTATGTTGTCTTAATATGTCAAGAGCAGTGGGGAAAGTACTAAAGTTCTGAGAAATCCACAACTCCAATATGTTTTTCAACTTTAAAAATCACCATGGTGGTGTTAGACTCCAATGGCTGATCAAAATGATAACCTTATACTGTATAATCATGCCGTCTGTATGTGGTATTAAGTTAGAATTATTTTGGATAACCAAGATATGCTGATTCTATATTTTAAAAAAACTGATCGCAACAAAAAAGTTTTTTTTTTTTTAATAAGGACTTTACCATGATCTGTCTAACTGAGTGAACAGAGTGTGGTTGTTCACACCAGACACACTCATAACATCCATTTCACATGTAGACTCAACTGGGAAGCCAGAAGAGGCACCTTTTGATTTCAAGAACCTAAGTGTGTGTGTGTGTGTGTGTGTGTGTGTGTGTGTGTGTGTGTGTGTAGTGTGTAGTGTGTGTGTACTACATTCTTCTTCAAAATTAATATGTTAAAGTATATTCATTCTATACATATAAAAATTACTGATGGCCTAGCAAAAAATAGCCATGTCAGATGATCTTTAATATTTAGTGTCTGCTACCCCGATTTCCATTAAGGAAGCTCTCTGGTGTAGAAGCTTTTCCTCTGAAAGTTGGAAAGTCTTGGGTATGGAATATGACATTTTCAAGGTTTTAAACAAAACAAAATAAAATCCATAGCTGCCAAAGAATAACAAGGTCAAGGTCTTCAGTGTGTCATAATGTCTACAGATGAGATTTTGTTACGCACACTTAGTGTGTAAGGGACCTGTGATTGTTTCTATTCATGGGCTTGATTTCCTTCTAGTGGATAGAAATTGACTTGAAAATTGAATAATTTTCTATGTGATTTTTTTCTTTACAAAATAGAGTTCATCCTTCAAAAAAAAATACAAGTGGGTAATGAGTTTGAAGAGTTGTATAATCTAATCTATGTGTTTTATTTCAATTAGCATGCTTTATTTGCAGAAAACTATGGCTTCTACAGAAGCTCTGTGGATCAGTGTTAAAATTCTCAACCCTTGTTTCAAGGCTCTGCCACTAATACCACAATCTTACTTTATTACAAAAACTGACCCAGGAAACAAGAAGTTGTAAACTTACTTGATATGCCTGCACTCCCCTTTTCTCCCTTTTGCCCTTTAGGTCCAGGATATCCTTAGGATGAAAAAAACAACAGCAAAAAAAAAAAAAAAAGTCAGTACAACTCAAAATGATGTTCTCTTTCTTTCTATCTTTATTCTACTTCATTTTAGGGATGCTGGAGACTGTACCCAAGGCCTGTTTGTGTATACTAAACAAACACTATCACTGAGCTATGGTTTCATCCTCCAAAAAACTTGCTTTAAATGGCAGTAGGACACCACAAAAGAAAAAGAAATTATATCAAATTACAGTTAGCAAAATATAATAATCATGCCATGATGCTAATAAAGACAATCATTTTTGAAATCCCCATGTGAGTTTGGTATTACAGCATCTAATGTTATTTACAGGGTGTGAAATGTTCCCAAAGAGACAACACTGGAGACTAGTATAATTTTTGCATATGAATTCTCATTTTTTTCATTCTCTGTCTTTCCCCACTTTCATGATCCCAGCATCTTCCAATTTATTCTAAATCCTGTATTTTTCCCCACTATAACTTTATTTTTGGTATCATTTTTTTTTTATTTCTTGGTAACAGAGCACCCTAAAGATTGGACTATAAAGTTCAGGGGCTTGAAGAATTCTGATAACTGTTCCTAAATGCTCACTGACTCCTCAAACTCTAGTCTACTCAGTCTGGCTATGAGAACCCTGACCCATTTACACAGGTATAAAGCCCAAGTGTTATATGAAGATCAGTAACTCAAACTTAGAAGTAAATGAGGAAGTGTTGGCAGTTCGGCTTTGTGAATGGTTTGCTACTTTGTTCTATGTTCCACTTTAAATGATGGTATTTAGGAGATAATGTTATGGTACCAACACGAAATTTCCATTGTAACAACTTTGTCGCATGAGAGTGGTTCTGTCTGACTATTAATTCTTCTTCCAAGACGGACCAGATGCCTATCTTGCAACTACTACCATTTCAGCATTAATACAGTACTGACTTTAGTGCTGTTTGATTCAAAGTCAAAATCATTACTAATGATTTGGATTTCCTTTTAACTTTTCATCTGAACTACATCAGGAGATGTGGCTTAAGAATCTCAGACTATGGAAAACTATCAAGAATTTTTAAAATATTAATCAGTTATTCTTCTCTACTACATGCGGATTTTAGGACAGATCATGTGCTGGGCCTTGGACGAGGTAACTCCATTTATCGTGTGCCCTTCAGTAAATTATTTCAAGTACCATTAAATTGATAAAATAATTAAGTCACACAAAACAACCCAATGTTTTAATTTTAAGAGTAGTTTTAATAAAGACTATAACCAAATTTTCATATTGTTCCCAAAGAAAGTATTACATATCTAAAAATGTAAAGGGGAGGGAAGGGTTAAAGCCAAGTGTGGCTCATCGATTTTATTCTTTACAGAGAAGCCACAATATAAAACTCAGTTTCAAAAGTTTGGCTTGAACTTATCGCTCAGGGATGGGAAAAGTGACACACAACTGCTGGCTGTGTTTCTATACAATGATGTCTCCACCAGTGCACTACAAATAAGAGGACTCCAGACCCGAAGATACCCTATGATCTCCTAACCATCATGGCCTCTGCTCCAGACTCCTGCCAACCATGAGTGTATTTCCTGTTCCATAGTTTGCCTTTTTTAAACGTGCATGCAGTTCAAATCTTTCAGTTTATAGTACCCTCAGACCAGCTTCTTTCCATTGGCAACGTGCATTTAAGATTTTTTCCATATCATTTTGTAGCCTGATTATATATTTCTCTTTGTCACTAACTGTGATTCTGTTTTCTGCCTTCTGTACAGTTTACTTATCCATTCACATGATGTAAATTGGTAGAGGTTAAATGAAGAGTTTATGATATTTAGGTGCATCACAGGGTTTTTTGGGACTGAGACACTATTCTGTAACACAGATATACATATACATATATATATATATATATATATATATATATATATATATATATATTGATGCCACTATTGGTTTAATATTTGTGTCTAATGATCCCTCAAGACAAGGTGTTATAAGTTGTGCATCTGATGAGGTGTATAGGAACTGTATGCTGTATTGACATGTTCCTACAAACCTAGAAGTATGTAATGGTAATATCTATCAAAACTACCTTAACAATATGGGCTGTGGTATTACTTTCTTTTGAAAATGGAAAAACTAAGCTTTTTCCTTACTTATTCTGATATATGTAAAACAAAATCCAATATCTATTCATATAATCAGTGGTATTAACCATCATTATGTGAAAGTTGAAATGATTTCAGTGTTGATTATTATGCACTAGTAAGAGAAACTAATTTATTTTGTTATGAATATTTTTTTAACCTGGGACATACCAAAATTTGGTAAGTTATTTCTAAAAGTTTATTTACACTGCTACTTTTTCCTGGTATTCTTTCCATTCTGCTTAATGTATGGTAGATAGCATCCTCCATAGCAAGCTATGGCTATGTAAAATGTATAGATCCAGTGAGTGTCTGTTGAATGTGATCTGTGTAAAGAACTATTTTCTTTCCACCCATCAGAATTTTTTTCTGGTGGCTAAAAATTAGTTCAAATTATTTTACACTATAAAGTTAACTATGAGAGTACTACTATTCATACTATGAAGAAATATTTTTATTATGTAAGTATTGAGAAACCCTATTAATGATCCACTATTCATTTGCAAACTCTGTGACAACAGATACCTACCTGACCTCCCTGACTTTCCAGGCACTCCTGGGTATCCTCGACTTCCAGGGAAGCCAGGTGGTCCCTGATCACCTTTGAGACCTGGAGCACCTGAGTGGTTAATAAAGAAAACAGAAATGTTTACCAATTATTTTTGAACATATTCGAGTACCCAATAAATGAAATGAATCCCTGAGGGGAGTATGACATTTTTCCTATCATTCATGTATTCAGTTGGAAGATAATATGAGAAATGACATGAACATATTGCATTGAGCATGATGTAGTTGATGAAACACTCATTGTCAGTAAACTAAAGACAAAAATTTTCAGTTGTATCCAGAAAGCTACTATAATCAATCAGAACATTTCGAGTGGAAGATATTTCTGTAGCCAGTATGATAAATTTTTTTTGTTATTCATATTAGTTATATATTTTATTATATAACTTTTGTTATTCATATTAGTAAAAATACAACATGATAAGAAGTATCAATGAGTATTTATTTAAGCACTATGCCCTTGAATTATTTATGGGTATGAAATGCACATAGATATCTGTAGATTTTTAAAACGAATCCTGCAAATTAACATTATTTTACCTCGTATCTCTAAGGTGACTATGAAAACTTCACATGTAGCAAAAGCTATTTCTATTGAATAAAATATTTATTGTAGAGCTAAGCAACTTAACATAAGCTAACATAAAAGAATATGCATCCTGCTTTACCTCGTTTCCAGCATTAATCAGTTCAGTGAGAGTTAGTTAACACAGTTTTTATTTGGAATATCCAAGAAGCACATTATCAGAAATTGAATATACTTCTTACTCCAATGTCAAACTATACAAATATTACCTTTATTTACAAGATCCAGGAAACAGAATTTATATGTAGCTAATCCTCTGAAAAATATTTTCTGTGCATTTATAAGTATAACTAAAATCAGATATATTGTGTTCCAAAAATGTTAAGTTTAAGAAATATATGACAAATATGCAAAAAATATTATTCAACTCATAAAACTTTGATTCCAACAGAAGTTAAGAATTTAATGTAAACAGATAGTGTTATATAGTAAAAATGAATTATTATTTATGTAATAAATTCAACTTTGCATATATACTGTATTATGTATATCAAATATGGCATAGTTTGTAGTATATATTCACTAGATTTTTTAAGCATGTAACCTAAAAATGGTTTGACTTATTCTACCTGGGTAAACTGTTAGTTATACCTTCTTTCACTATGCAATGAGATATCTGAACTTATATTGAGAAATATGGTTTGTATCTAAAGTATACTCTTAAAAGGCTATGATAGTAAAAGTTTGATAATGTTTTTGAGAGGTAAAGGATTCACAAGAGGCACCGACCTCGTCAATGTATTAATCAACTGGTACTATCACAGATGAAGACCAGTAGGGGAATAACTTACACTCTGAAATCTCCATGAAAGCAGACTCTATAACTGCTTCATTATGCTTTACACATTATTACATGCTATGAATGTACATTTATAGATAGATAGATAGATAGATAGATAGATAGATAGATAGATAGATAGATAGATAGATAGACAGACAGACAGACAGATAGATAGATAAGGAGTATAAAGCAATAGAGCATTCTCTCAAAGGGACTGGTATTATAAAATGAATTATTATTATTATATTGTCTTAAGAAAAAGCACGTTTTACTCTCTTGTGCACTCTGAAGGGTGTGTAATGATTATAACACATGAACTACTTAGGGCCCCTAGGGTAAGCACAGAAGTTTCTAAGACGTTTCTATCTCAACATGGGAGTAAGTGTTCGTTAAGATAAGTTTAATGAGTTAAATAGCAGTACATATGGGGTTTTTATTACGATTGATCACCATGTATCCTTCGGTTCCTGGTTTGGGTATCACATTTGAAACAATCATAGAGAACACTGAACAGAATATAGATATTAAATGGTGATAAAACCTATCATTTTTGAGGCTTGCATAGTTTTAGTTTTTGAAGTTGCATAATTTCATACATCAAATGAAATTGCAACCTGAACAGGTTATGTACCAGGAACTATAATTAAGTGTCATGTGACTGAACTGCATAGTGTCTATTTGTGTAAATGAGCAAGTTGCTCAAAAGCCACTAAATCCTTATTGTTGTCATTTATCATGACTGCCAACTTGATTGGATCTGGAATTTGATTAGATTGAGGAGCCCCTGTGTGTGTTGGGGGCAGAGTGTCCAGTGATGGCAGCTCTAAGATGAACTAACAGAGGGAAAACCTTCTCCTAGAATAGGTGGCACTTTTCATCAACAACGCAGTCACAAAACAGCAATGAGGAATGAATAGCACTGTATGCTTTGTAACTTTGCTTCCTGCTAGTGAGTGTTTACCCTGGTGTTACGGCTACTGCTCTGGTTGCTATTAGTGATGCTGTGGCCAACATTCTTTCCAGACAGCAGACTCCAGATTCTTGAATCTCACACATGAACTGAAGGACAGTTACTCTTCAAGAATACCCCCAAGCTTTTAGCCCTAGAATTAGAATAATGTTTTCAAGATGATGCTTTGAACAGCAAGTCCTGGGCTTCACTGATTTCTAGGCTTTCACTCTATGGCTTTACCAATTGTGCTTCATGATTGAGGGATAGTTTCTTACAGTTCTTAATGATAGCAGCTTTGGCAGATACAATAATGTTGGCTGCTTCTCTTACTTAAGATATAAATATATTTTTCTTTAGAACTACAGAGCCCTCAACAAGTAGAAGGACCTTACTGGATAAAATACACCTATCTGCCATTATTGTTAAAATCACACTGGCTTATAAAAAGATGAACACACACACACAGAGACACACATACACTATATATGTATATATATTTATTCATCATATATTTATGTACATATGATAGATGGTAGACAGAAATTATATAGAATTTTTTGATCTTTTAAATATAAGATACATAATAATGTACTTAGCAAATGTATGTCATTTATACTTTCCATCCTTGGATATTTTTCCTCATGGTTAGTCAAAATATCAAAAGAAGAACATTTTATTTCATTTAAAGAGGAAAATTAAGATGGAGTCTAAGGTATTTATGTAATTTTTGTTCAGTCAGCCTTTCTAATTATGCTTAGATCATTCAGGCTGTATTCCTTTTAAACAGTGTTCAGGGAGTTTGTTTGCAAAGCATGGCATTTGAATAGCATGACAGTCACATTGTTGTTATTGTTGGTTTCATTTTTTTCCAGTAAAGGTAATTTATGTTCCCTCTTCTTTTCTCTATCTTACATTATCTTCTTTCAAAACATTGGTTTCAAGATAACAGCATACTCAGAGGAAAATAATTTGGGACAATTTCTCTCTAAGTAAAATATAATACAGAGAGTGGCTGAAAGCCCAGGCAAAAACTGTTCATCTTCTCAGATTTATTTACTTTATGATTCTGTGAGTTTAAGGAGGTATATTGCGAGGAATGTGTAAGAACAATATTGAAAATCATATCTTGCAAACTTATCTATGATTTTCTCCTTCTTCACATACAGCCTTATGTCTACTATATACTATATTTAGTCTTTCCAAAACCCCTCAGGCTCATAAACAACCTCATATTGTAACACTAAATAAAACATTAAATATTCTAGAAAAATCATAATTACTGATCGGGCTAGAAAAATGACTTCAGTAGCTAAAAGCACTGACTTTCTTCCAGAGAACCCATGCATGATTCCTGAGTTTCATATTGCAATTTATAATTATCTATAACTCAAGTTCTTTGGGATTAGATAATATCTCTAGGTCTCTGAGGATACTAAGCATGCAAACGATACATATGTGTAGCCAAAAACTCCAATCACAAAATAATAAAATATTTTAAATGAATTAATGATTACTATTCAATTTGCTATGTGATTAGGATACCATAACACATTATATTTCCCAAAGTGTGAGAGGATTTAAACACACACACCTACAATTGAATAGATGAAAAAGCTATTTTCTTCTAAATACAAATATCAATACACATCATTCAACTTCATGATATATGATTAAGAGATCACTATAGCCTTACCTGCTGGGCCTGGAATGCCAGGAAAACCATTTTCTCCAGTAAGCCCTCTGTCTCCTTTTTCACCTCGGGGTCCAGGAGGCCCTTTAAAAAATGACAAGTATGGATAATAATTATAAATCATAGGTAAGTTTGTTATTTATCAAGACAGTTATATGGAATTTCAGATATTTAAATAAGGCTTCATCTGGCCATTCTAATATTTAATTTCTAATATCTACTATAATTTCTAATGAGAGAAATATTAAAATCATGAAATACAGCTTAATGTACCAGAGAGATAGAATGGGTCAGTCTAATTCACTTTCATGACAATTACAGTGGAAGGAGAGAGAATGGTGAAGAATTCACAACAAATGTCTAATCCAAAAATTCAAAAACTTCCACCTGAAGTTCAGATTAATGGAGCTCACAGATATTACAGACAGAGAGGAGAATGAAGATAAGGAAAACCAAAATCTACAGGAATAATTTCTCCAAAATATACTAAGACCTCTTATTGTCAATTCTACACATATAGCTTTAAGCAATTTATCAATATATATTTAAAATACAACAACACCAGAGAGCTAGGTGGAATTCAGCAGTAGAGTTGACAACCAGCATGTACAAGGCCAGCACCGAAGTGGGAAAATGACATCTGTGTCTATACGCCTGTTATTTTCTTGTCTTCATTCCCTAAAAGCCACTATATATCAACTTTTGCACAGCATTTCCATTTTGTTAGTTATAGTAACTAATTCATCAGTTATTCAAAGTATACACAATGGAGACTAAATACTGGGCCATTTAATAAGACAGATGGGCATACACAGATGTTTAGTATTCAGAAGCCAAATTCCCTATCAATTATTATCCTCATAAAATAACCAAAATAACTGTGGATATAAAAAAAGTGTGTATGGAGTAATACCACCGGAAAAATCAAGAACAAACAAAATTGCTCAAGATTACGCAATTGACTTAGTCTAAGTGAACTTCCAACAGCTTTATTTTGTACAGAAGGAACGTGATCCAGAGATGAGTGACACAGGTTTTAAAGGAGTAAAACTGACTATCTCATGGGCAAGTCCAAATAAATTCCTTTAGTAAAAAGTAAGATGAGTAATCCAAACTAAATTCTTGCTTTTAAAAACTTCCTAGCATGGAGATGAACTGTACCCTCAAACAAAGGAGGCCAGGGAGTGTGTCATGAGACTAAACACTTTCAGTTCCCTATGTCACTCAGTTATCTTTGAAGATGCTGACCATCGTAAAAATACACTGCAACACATTTCAACAGCAATGAAGACAAGAGTAGTGTGTCATAAAGGCTCCTAACCATTTTTTTTTGGTAATTTTGAACAGTTATATTCAATTAAAAAACAATCCAGACAAAAAGACAGAGCAAGAAAGTGAGAGACACTAATCAAGCTGGAAAAAAAACAACACAACAACAACACAAAATTAAGTAGTAGAAGTAGATGCAGGGAAAGGAGATGTCAGATTGCATTTTTACAAGACATAAACTTTAAAAATGCAGACCAGAAACTTAAAAGTGTAAAAAAAATTTCACCAACTGAAAATAGCTATATTCTAATATATAAATATAAATGACTTATGCTTGTTAAAATATCAGTAAGATTCACTGGAACTGAAGAAAAAAGTAATGTATCTATTATTATTATTAAGAGTTTAAGATGGGTTTCAAATTAAAAATATAGTTGAATAAGAAGAGATTTTCATGTTTATATATAAATCTCTGTTTTAATTTGTTTATTTTATTTTATTTTTTTATTTTATTAAGGCAGGCTCTCACTAGGAAGCCTTGTATAGCCTCAAACTTGTGGTGGCCTCCTGCCTCAGCTTCCTAGTGCTGAGTCACCATGTCTGGCTTTGCTTTACTCTAAGAAATTCTAAGGCGTGGGTGGCCTTATCATTCCTGACCTCATACTAAACGTTCTTCGGTGAATTTGTAGGAACAGCATCCTCAGAATCTATTTACTTCAAATGACAGAACACCAAATGTCTCATTTCCAGGACAAGATATTTTACCTTGAATTAAGGTGATGTTTTTCAGTGTCTGTGAGTGTTCCCAGTCCTTCAGTCTGAGGTCATTGGTGATGTTGTTCAATACTTTCACTTCCTGTTTTACTTCCTGTTCCATATGTGCTTGTTCTTCTTTCACAGACTGGACTTCTGCAGATACTTTGTGCACACGATCCTCCAACTTATTGATGTCCTATAAAACACAGTGGACAACACAACTTTTGTTACACACAGGAAACATGTATATGTGTAGGGTTTTAAAATGTGATTTTTAAAATCACACAGAATTGGGGGAGCATTGTAAATATTAACTTTTATTCACCTAATACTAATTGTCATCCCGGAGATTTCCTGCCTCTGTCTGTTAACCTAATCCTAGTCCTGGATGCTTCTAATGTAAGCCTAGAATGGTTTTAGTCTCTAATACTAAATAAGCTTGCTCCTTCCTAGTTTCTTCTGATTTCTGGCTGGTTGATTCAACTCAACTGTTCTGCCTCAAATGCTTCTCCAAGCTGACGGATTCAGTCTGGTTTTTCTTTCTTGGCATCTCCTAAATTTTTCTGTTTGGCCTTATACTAACTATGGAAATATGCTCTAATCATCAGGTTCCTTCTTATTCTCTGGTTCATTCTGTCTTCACATATGTCTAGCTTATTCTCCCTGAAACCTGCCTCTGTACAACTGTCCTAGTAAAACTGCCTCTTTCTTTTTATCCCTTCTCCCTAATCTCTGCACTGCCCTCTTATGTAGCTTCTTTTTCCTTTCTTCTCAGAGCTGGGCATATCCTATTCTGACAAATCTTTCTCTGATTCATCACTTGCCTGCCACTCAATTAGATATCACGTTCAACCATGGCTGCTTCCTTCTACAAAGAACTTTACCTCCATTATTTGGGATTAAAGGTGTATGCTACGGGCTAAACCACAACACAATGGAAACCATTTTGTGTTTGTTTTTTGTTTTTGTTTTATTTGGTTTTGTTTCTGTAAATAACACAATAATCTCAGGGTTCATAGTACGACCAAATGTCATGTAACAAATGGGTACTCAAAATTCTAGTTCTTCAGCTGCAAAATGTTCATTAGAATTCCTAGTCACAAAGAAACAAAATCAGTTAGGCTATACATCTAAAAATGCTTCTACTTCCAAATATGCAAATGTCAAATACCAAAACCTAAAAATAACATCTTGTCATAGGGGTTTTAATTTATCTAAAATGACATTTCTTTACTGTGTATTTGTGGTAAAACATTCTTAGTTTGTGAAATTGTTTTATATTAACAATTGAAGTTTAATGTCATTCTTAGTGATGATGATGGTAAGAGAGTTTGAGATTCAGTAAAATGTTTAACTTGCATTTTTTTTGTATTTTATTCTCAAACATTATTGCCTCTGTTTTTGATGCTTTCTTATTTTATTTTTATTTATAATAAATATACTATATATAGATAAACACATACATATACATACATACATACATACATACATACATACATAGAATGTATTCAGCTTTTTTTCTCTTTTTTTTTTTATATTTCTTTGATGGAGAGTATCATATACCTCCTGGACTTAAATCTGTTAATTAGCTAAGGGTGATCTTCATCTTCTTATTCTCTTCCCCTACTTTCTCAGTGCTGAGATTTCTGATGTGTAGTACCATTCATTATTCATATAGAAAATATGTGTTCAAGAAAGAAGACTGTCTCTCTTTCAAGTTCATATCTGACGTATCCTTGACAGGTAGTAAGATGATGTTCCGTAAGACACTCCTGTTTCTTAGAAAGCATTTACTGATTTTGTCTTGCATGAAACTTGCTTATTGTCTTAGTGGGATAAAGATTGCCAGAAGACCAGCAGAAGTAGAGTACTTGCCTATCGTGTGGTGAAGCCTTGATTATGATCCTCCCAGCACTATGATAGGAAAACTTAAAGGCAAATAAAATAATTTCGTCAATGTAAATTACAACCTCATTCTATGCATATTCACTCACATACCACCATTGACTTCATTTGTAAATTTTTTTTTGACCAGCTGTCTTTAAAACATGCAATGCAGCTTTGGAACTTCTGTCATGCACATGTACCTTCTTTTGTAATTACCCCAATTTAAAAGTGTAGTCTATACAAACAAACCAAGAACCCTTCCTTAAGTCTTCAGACATAGTGGTAACATCTACTGGCTAAAATGCATCACCCGTGTATCATCCTATCATTTCTGCGGGAACTAGCACATTATCAAATACAATGAGGATTATTCCTGCATTTTATTCTTCACTCCTCATTCTGCCTTTACGGACCTCTGGCTCTGCTGCAACACAAAATAAGAGTGTGCTTTCTCTTCCATTCTCTCCAATGTAATCAAAGACTAAACTTGCAGCTGAAATTTCATCTTTGTATTTCTATTCAATTCCATTCTTTTATTTATACCCTTCACTCCCATAGGTGCTTCTTTAAGTAACATTTTTAAAGCACCTAAATACTTCACCTGAATACTTGCTAACCCAATCCTGTGTTATATGCTTAGATACAATGTGGGAACCATGGAAATTGAAACTTTTTGTACGTCACATGAAAGTGAAGTAGGAAATCTGAACTCCCTAAGGTGTGGTTCCCATGATGATGTCATTATCTTGTGGTAACATTATCGAAGTAACATGTAAAAATTCACACCCTTTGAACAACTAAACATATAAGTGATAAATATACAAAGTTTCATTTTTGTTAGTCTGTGATTCATCAGAAACTTAATAGATTTTAATTAGGTATAATAAAATTAGGAGTTTATTTTTGTTCAACAATTGGCACACATTTATAAGATGTTTTTTAAAAATTGTGTGTATGATGTATGCAGTGCCTGTGCAAGTGTGTGTGCACGTGTGTGTGTGTGTGTGTTTATATTCATCTGTGATGGTGTATATCTGCCATGGGGATGATAATTACCTTTTACTAAGGTTGATGTTTGATCTCGTGGAGATAGACGATTTGTGAATTTCTGGAGACTTTCATGTCTCCATTTTCTATCACAACCATAGATGTGCTGGTATAACAGATGTAATTCATTTTATCTGACCTTATGTGGAATCTGGAAAGCCATACAACTTCCAGTCCTTATACTTGTCCATCATTGTTGATTCCCTGATCCATCTCTCCAGCCTTGACTTCAACTTTTAAAAGACCATGGCTCATATAGAAAGCCTAGTTAACAACTTGTTGCTAGGGAACTCATACTTATTCGAGGAAATTCTTGAAATACTAATCTCTAAACTAACATGATCATTAATAATAACCTATAAAGTCCTTATATGATCCTTAAGGTCCTTATACCCACTGATGTAAGTAGTCCTCACCTGTCATCAAGGAAATTTCTCTTTGCAACAGATAGAGAGCACTATCAAAAACCTACAACAAATCAAAATGCAAAGTTGTGGAGTAAATTTCCAAAGGATATAGACTCCTGTGCTTAATGATTAAGGAACATTGAGGAGGCAAGGGAAGAAAGATTGTAAGAGCAATTATCAAGGAGTTTGCTGTGAGAATATGTCTCTGAGAAATACCAAAAGCTATGTCCATAGAGTCTCACCAACATGATTGATCAAATGTGGGCTGAACATGGATAACATAGTAAATGAGTCAAATTAGACAGGAAAAAAGCACACAAGGGTTCAAGCCTGTACAAAGAACTATAAGTAACTGAGGAAACCAGGGAACCCAATGGAAAACCATAGCAATTGGTTGTCCAGTGCTAAATGGTCAGTCTGAAAACATACATACAGGTAGTATTATTATAAAGTTAAAAAACAGGTCGTTTTTAGGAACACAAATGTATATACATATCCATGGAATTTAGTTCTAGAATATAGCAATGACATTGTATTCCGAAGGCTTACCTCCTGCTGCTTTGCTGTAGATTCACGGACTTTGAGATTCAGCGTTTCTGTATGGAGCTGGACATCAAGCAATGTGGTATTCAGACTCTGTAAGGACTTAGAGATTGCATCCAGTGAATTTCCATGTTCCTGGACTGAAGAAATCAAGGAATTTAACTGCAGAAGAATATCATTAAGTCTTTGGTCGGTTGCCATACTGAAATTCTGGAGGCGTTCTGTGTCTATAAGGTCAGCTTTTGAGTCTGAAATGCTTTGGATTCTCTCCTCCATGTCCTTCATGTGTTCCATGGCAATTGTAAATCTCATTTCTGCTTTACTGGTGTTTTCTTTTCCAATCAGACTTTGAGATGTATCACTTGTGTTAACTGAACCAACTAAGCAGTTCTTCATTTCCCAATTCACAAGCTGAGCTGAATAAATAAAATAAATCAAATTTTAGCCTACATCATTTTGTGCTCATCATCCCTGTCTTTGCATTCCATCCCATTGAGGGATATTGAATACAAGCTTAAATCAAGCATCTATGTTTCATTGATTAGACTCAGTATGTTATTACAAATCATATAGTCACCACTATGATTTTTATGGTAGAATTTAATCCAGTATCAATCAGTCTTTCTGATTGCCGAGTATTAGTCTTCTTGGCCATTCTATGCTAATTAGAGAAAATGTTACAGACTGAAATGTACAGTATCTTACTCCATGGACTACTTGCTGAAAATAGAAAATGAGTTCATGTTAAGCAACTCTTCTGAAATTATCCTGTTGGACATATTTATATTAGAATAACAATTATAAAATAAATACACAAAATAATTAGAAGTCTAATGTCATCCACAGGATTGATAAACTATTGGTTCATCACTGAAGATACAAGAAAATGGTCACCTTAGGTTAATTTTCCTATGATGAAATTGTGAAGATACATTTGTTCTCTTTAAAAATGCATTATAAATATTTTCTCCTGTTGGAAAATATTTAATCATAGCAGAAAATATGAAAAAATAATTTACCATATGTATTATCATTCTGAACTAAAGTCTAACGTTTGATTGTACATTTATCAAATCATATTCATTTCCATTAACATTATTATTATATTAATTGGTTTGTGAGACAGGGCTTCAGTTTATAGTTCAGCTTGGCCTTGACAATGTTATACAGTCCACTGTAACCTCAAACTCAGTGATCCTTCTGCTGTAGCCTTCCTCACCTCAGAATCACACAATCTGGAAACTGTCTTTTAATTTAGTGTCATATTATAAGCACTTTTTATTTTTAATTTAAAAATCTTATTCAAAAACATTTGGTAAGTACATTCTATCCCATGATGGATCTGCCAGATTTGCTTAGAAACTCCGCAAGTTAAGTTTGCTTGTACTTTCAGTACACATTCAATGTTTGGAAAAGCAGCCTTGTGATGAAGCACAGCATCAAGGATAACCATTCTATTCAATGAAATGTGGGGACTATAATGAGTTGCTGAAACATGTTTGCAAATGGTTATATGTTCTCTAAATGAGCTAATTTTCCTGTCAGAATGATCTAGAATGAAATAAAAAATGAAGGGAAACAAAAACATCAAGTTTAAAAATAAAGTTACATGTGTTGTAATTATATACGATGAAGTAAATACTAAAACATTTTACCACTACTCTATAATAATATAATATATTCAGTGATACTTAACAGATTATAAGTGTGTATATATTTTTGTCCGCATCCTCCTTTTCCAGTCTTGTTAGTTTAAGGCATAATGTTTTCCACGTCTGACAATATAGAGCAGGAAAAGTACATCTCCACATAGCTAAAATATTTAAATATATAGCTATATATGAATTTCTTGAATTTCTTAGTTTCAACCAGTGTTTCAGAGGTTTTAACAATTAAGACAACAGAAATGTCTACTTAGTACTATCATTAAATCTGTGTTTCCACTGGAACAAACTGACTCTGGAAGCCTTCTCCATGCCTCCTCACTGGTCACTTGATTGTTCTTGGTAGATTGCTTAAACCATGTAAAAATGCTATTGGGTTCAACATAAGTTGAGACTGAGTCGAATAAATATTTAGACCTTATTGCAGGCAGCTACCATCAATAAAATTCTACTGATTACATACATAAAAGAATATCTTATAGGATCCTTGCAGCTACTGTTTCAAAATTATCCCATGACAAACATGGCTTCATTTAGCTACCAGATAAGATACTAAATATTTGAATAGAATGGCCTGGGTTAACATTTATAGCTCAGCCTTTTTAAAGCAGTGGTACTGGATGTGTTAATGATGTTCACGGTTCTATATTGCCATCTGTGTAAATAAAATATTAGTACTACTATTAACAGCAAATAAATGCATAAAAATTATGTAGACTATTTTCTAAGGTTAAGAAGCATGTGATGTGTCAGGATTAATGTGTCATCTTACCATCTTTTGATATTCATTAATTATATTACAATTATATACCTATATAGCGTAAATATATTAAATAAAATTAACTACAATTAATAAAATATATAAATATATTAGTATATTGTGTAATATAAAAACATTCCTTCCTTGAGTGAGTTATGTTTGTAAACACAGTAATCTGTACTTTATTTTATTAGACCAATGCCTTATTTGCTTCAGCATAGAATTTTACTTTGTAATCAACCTTTATTTCATATAGTAAAATAAGTATTTTTTTCAGCATACATAGAAGAGACCTGATTTTTGCAAAAGGTTATATGAACTAGGATTTTCATTTGACAAGGTAGACATGAGTTTTATTTTCAAAACATAATATTTCTTGTCTCCTTAATCCCAAATGAAACTAATTTTACTTCCTTTACAAATGGGTAACTCAAATGTTGGAGCACTTAGCTTTATAGGGCTTGCTGAGCATGCATATGTGAACCTCAGAATCCAAACTATAGTAATAACCAATTAACCGTGGTAGATTTAATGATGAGGATCAAAGCACTCATGTATTTAATTTTTTTGTTTCCATGATTAGTATACCTGTTGAAAAGAATTAGGAAGTTGGACCTTGTAGGAGAGGGATGTCAATAAAGGTAGGACTTGAAGTTTCAAAAAACTAGGGCCATTCCAGATAGCTCTCCCTTCCTCATGATTGTATCTCAAGATGTGAGTTCTCAGACCCATACCTGCCTTCTGCCTCCCTTATCTTTACCATGATGGTCATGGCCTTTAATCCACCAACGGACATATCAAAGTGAACAGGAAAATGTCTACAAGACCTAAGCCTTACATGAAGAGCTACAGGCAACTAACAAAGTTGGGAGTAGGACAGGTGATCTTTCCCAGGGAAGAACACACAAACTAATTTTCTAGTGTCAACAGCCAATGCTGAAAAGACACATGCAAATAACATTATACAGATTTAGTTGCTGCTATTGTCATTACATGCATATCTGTTATGTATATAATATATTACATGCACATATATGTTATGTATGTATATATGTACATATAAAGATGTATGTACATGTAGCATGTATGTGTATATATATGCATATATATATATATATATATATATATATATATATGTAATAACAATAGTGAAAAAGAGGCGATTAATTTGAAGGAGACTGGACAAGAGTATGTAAGAGGGTTTAGAGGAAGGAAACAGAAGGGAAAATGTTGTAAAATGTACAATTATACTGTAATCTCAAAAGTAAAGTAAAAAAGAATATCTGAGTTTATGTTTTTAAAAGTTCATAGTTTTCTATCCTTTCCTGGAGAGATGGCATTCTGTAATGTCTCTATTTTTATACTGAAAGAAAACAAACTTTTATGTCCTATGCAAACACCTGGGGAACTGGTGATATTTGATTCTACACATCATGTTTACTCTTTCATGTTAGTAATACATTTTCCCATCTAAGATTTATAATATTTTGAGAAAAGATTTTTGTATTTCAGTAATAATTTATACACTTCAGTTCTATAGCATATCTTCTCATCCTGGTCCAGTCTTATAATGCTATTTTCTGTCAGGAAAACTTCACATTCTTTGAGAAAGATGTCATATAATGCATGCCACAAGAATAATATAACAACTTTTTTATGTACTAGCTACTTTAAATTTGAAAGCTTTATGTTCATTTTACTTCAACTACCAATTCATATGTTGTGTCATAACTTTCAGCATATTACACCTGTAATCTTTTGATATCATGATTGTGTATGCAATACATTTTACCGCTCTTTGAAAGACATCGTGATCTGATACTAAGAGTTATAAATGCATTAACAATTATCTGTTCTGAGTACATGATAGTCACAATGAGTTCTGTGTAAGACTCTGGTGAATTTGGAACAAATATTAGTTTATAAGATTGGAACATTCTTTTTCCTATCTGTCTTAATATATCCCTACTATAATTTTAGGAAACAGAAAACAACAGAACAATTACTGGTAGTCCCAGAGCAAATATTTGACTTGGTAATATTTCCTCATAACCCAAGAACTTTGAACTTGATTATATGCCTGGGTATTATTCATGATTCTATCTTGGTTGATAATAGACTATTAAAGCCCCCAGTCCTTGAGGTAGATTTTGTGGACTGTGGTTTGCATAAAAGAGATGAAATGTACCCAAATTCTAACTAGTGTATATTTGTTGACACCAAGCAAGGGCATATCATTCAAGTATGTATTTCACATTACAGATAAGTATGTATACATGGACAACATGTACATCACCTTGCTTATGGGGAAATGAGAAATCTATGTTGTTAGAAACTTCTATTCCCTTTATTCAATAGCTGTCATTTGTTAGCCATTTGCTTTGGTTGCTCTGCTTGAATTTTTGTTTTCACTATTTTTAATGGTTAAAACAACAGCTTTTTAAAAAGAAATATTCTCTTGGTTGACATTATGAAAATTCCATTTTCATGGATTTTTTTTGCTGGACAATCATGTTTTATTATAATAACCAAATTGCACTGAGAGACAGTACACAAGAGAGGTTAAGATAAAAATGTCATAGACGGGAACACATGCTCCATTACCAAGGAGTTTCAGTTTTTTGGTGTGGATAATGAAGATAATTACAGTGTCTGCTGAAAGGGTAATTGTAAAGATGTATTAGAGGATATGCTGAAAGTTTATAGCCTGCTGCTCGGGCATAGTAAATGATGCAAAATGATAAAACAATAGTTGCTTTTACAATTGTTGTTAATTTCCTTAGCTTTTCTTCCTGAGTAGAATTTTTAATGTGTTTTGACACACTCTCTCAAGTTTTCCTTAACAAAGGAACCTTGGTTTTACATTTAGGACCATTTTCTTAGGCAGATTAGTATGCATATTCATATGAACTTTTTCTAAGACTTTCTCTTGATGAGCATATACCAAATGTATTGTGGGGGGGGAGGGGTCGTGAGGGAGGGAGAAAAAAAGAATGCAAAACCAGGGAATTTGAATATCAATTAAAATCCAACAGGTCTGTTTTTGGCAAGTAGCTCAGTTGATAAAATGGCTTGCTAGCTTTCAGTTTGCCCTGAGTTCAATTCTAGCACCATGTAAACTGAATTTGTTGATACTCTAACCTCAGCACTCAGAGGTAAGGGCAGGAAGACCATATATTCAAAGTCATTCTTAGCCACAAGCGAATTAGAAGCCAGCCTGGGAAAAGGGATAGAGTGTAGCCGTGACAACAACAAAAACAACAAATAAACAAACAAAAGCAAAACAAAAAACATTCATTTGATTGTTATCTCCAGTTCAAGTAGACCTCTTAGAGAAATATTTTCCTGGAGAATATAACAGAACCCAAGTAGCATAAAATCCTAATAGGTATTGTTGTGTTATTGTTGATATATGTTTTAGATTAAAGCATGTGAAACATTCTAACTAGATATAGTTATGATGCAACATTCCTATCTGCTTTCCACACTCGGTATGTAAAGTTTTCTGTAAAACAGGTATGTTTTGAGTATAGATATTGTGAGTGTAAATTACCATGTTTGTTTTCATACTGATAAGTACTTCAGAAGCAGAGTATTATTTTCTCCACCTGCATTAGAAGGTGCTGGAGACATGCTAAAAAGTCATGGTGTTAACTTCATTCTCTTTTAAGGAAAATTTTTATTATATACTAACTGGAATTTCACGAGTACTGCTGTCCATTGCTGTCCATCACTAGAAATATACAAAACTGTGGAGTATAATATAATTTTGAAATAGTATGAAATGTACCAATACTTTCTTTAAAACAAAATAAAGAGACTAGAGAAAGTTCAATATAAAAATTCAATTACATTTACATGTTGCAGTAATAAACAACTGCAGTGTAAGATTCCAATGCATGAGCACTTGCACGAGCAAGAAGAGAATCTAATCTCAGTCATGTCTAACAGTACATGTCGAAGATATATGTAAAACTTTGAAATAAGTTAGCAACATCCTAAGTAAATGAAAATGCATCCAATGCATTATTTTATGTTTGCTTATAATTACAGACATGCATACACAAACACACATATACACACAGAGTCACACACAATTTAAATAAAATTTTGCCACTTGCAGTGATAATATTCCCTTCTGCTCAGGATGCCTAATGCTGTAAGCGAGAGAACATACCACTGCCATTTCTTTTTTACAGGAATGACATTTCTAACTGCATCCTAAATTCTTACTATCTGTGAACACCAATAAGTGTAACTCTCACATCTCATCAGAGAATATTTCCCCCGTTATGGACTGAGATTATTGCAGAAGTCCAAAAAACTCTCCAAAATCTGGAGAACAAAGGACTGTGTATACCTATCCCGAATTGATACACTGACAACACAACCTGTACATCTAAGGCTCAGTGAACATCACAGAAGAGGAAGACAGAAAGACTGTAAGGGTCAGAGGACCAGGGTATCTACTGAGAGATGGTATCTTCTGTGTATGCCTGGGATCTGCATTAATGAAATGTCAACAATGTGATCAACAAGAAAAGACCTGAAAATGATAACACCAACTGACATTTCAGTATAGATGGAATAAATCTCACAAGGCCCTACTTCTGGATGAAGAGCTAGCTATAGGCAATTAATGGCTTCTGGTAAAGAATCAATCATCTGCCGGGATGAGTTTCCAGATATGTTATCTAATCTCAAGAGGTCAGACCTAAATGCTTATACATTTAAGCAACACATAATAAACCCAGAGACTGTTTACAAATTGACATATCTCTATCTTTATTGTTGTATATATACAACAGTAAAGAATAATATACAATGGTTTTGAGAAAAACGGAGGGACAGGGGATATGTTCGAGGGAAGAGAAAGAGAGAGGAAGGACAGACATAAACCTAGTCCATTACCTTTATGTCAAAATTTTTATTTTACTCTCTTACATTCTGTTTGAGAAAAATTAAAAGGGTTTCTACTTAACATTATAGAATCTGTTTCCATTGAATTTGTTGAAATTGAGGAAAGTTTTGAATATCAAGTTTCTTTATGGTCTTATCATATAGCAGCCGCTATAGCTCTGGTTTTCCAATAAGCAGATGAATGGAGTTTCAAAATTCTCGGATACAGTACCTGTCACTATTCCAACAACAGGTATCAGTACTGCAAACACAAGGAGGTAGAGAGCGATGAGGGCAGCCTTGACGGACTTCAATTTCTCCTGAAGGGAGGAGCCATTCTTAGTGTCTAAAACAAAGCAAAAGAAAATGGAACAAATCCCTGACTATTATTAAAAACCTTGATTTCCATCTTTGTAATTGTCGCAGGAGATAAGAATCAGCTTGTCACACAAGTAAGAGAGCATAATTAGATATGATTTTACATTTGTGGATCTTACAAGATTTAAAGGTAACATACAAGTATTTTAGTGAGACAAAAATGATTTACATATCCTGTGGATAGATCAGAATGTAATAACTGTACTTCTCTCATTGGCATGCGTTTACATAGAATACATATTTCTATAATGTGATGTTGACTTTAGTGGGGCTATACGAGACAGAGAAAAAATAATAGATTATATATTTATTCTGTGGGTATGTGGGGTTTTGTGTATGTTCATGGTCAGTGCTTGGATGTCTTCTTCCCTTGGTCTCCACTTTGAGAGAGAGGCTCTTATGGAATATTCAAAGAACAACCCATAATATACACAAGCTGAAATTGTCTCTACCTCAGGCTAAGTAAACGTAAAGTCTGTTTGTATACTACGTGTGTGTCTGGAGCCTGTGGAGGTCAGGGGTCAGATCACCTGTAACAGGAGTCATAGATGGTTTTGAGTCAACATGTGCATGCTAGGATCCAAACCCAAGTCTTTCAAAAGAGCAAGTTTTCTTGACCCTTGCACTTCATATTTCAGAAAAGTGCTCTTATTGGACCCAGAAATCCCAGATTCAATCACACTGGCTGTCCCCAAATCCCCAGGGATCTTTCTGTCTCTTTCTTTCCAAAACTGGAATTACACATATAAACAGTAACATCTGAGTTTTATCTAAGGGCTTAGATTTGAACTCATGTATCTAAACTCATGCATGATTCTTGAAGGTTTTCATGCTGTTTCTTTCATCTGAAACATCTAACTCTTCCTTCTCCACTGGTCTTCTCAGATACGGGCATCAAGGGTTAGTAGGCTGACCTGTCACCTTAAAATGGAACAGATGATGCTGGACATTGTTTCTTTGTGTTCTTGTCAGAATCTGATTCATCTGTTGCAAGTGGGATTTTCTCTCTCTGAAAGATATGAAGAAGTGCTAGCTCTAGATAACTATGAAGATAATTTTAATTGGAACCCAGGGTCAGTGCAGATTAGCCGAGTGTAAATAATGTCTTGTGGTGTGAGGGTGATTCTGATGCTATGGTTGGATCTTTATAACAAAAGAAAAGAGCATATTATTACACAGGAAAATAATCAATCCCTTTGAAGCAGGAAGCAGAGGGGGTAGTGATGCAGTCAAATGCCAGGACCACGAAGAATTGTCAGAAACCACTGGAAGCTGGGAGAAGACCTATAACCCTTTGGACACCTTCATTTAAGACTTCTGGGACAGAGAACTGTGAGGAGAAAGATAGACAGACAGACAGACAGACAGACAGACAGACAGACAGACAGACAGATCTCTACTGATCTAAGCCACCCAAACAGTTACCTGTGTCACCCTATCATTTTATACTTACTGTGAGGAAGAGATGCTGTCATCGAACGTGCATCAAACTTCACAGATTCTGAATAGCAGTCAGCATCCTCTGGTTCATGAGGGCAGAGGCTCTGTTTCTCTATCATCTATAAAACAAATGTAGAATACAGGAATGCCATATATAATGGCTGAGGTTGGTTTTCATGGTGTTGCAGGTTAATATTTATAATTAAGGTTCAATTTTTAGAAAGAAAAATGCCTGATTAAATACACACATCATATAGAGTGCTATACTAATCTTTCTCATGACTTTCTATTTAAAATTTTTAAGGAATCAAATTTATGGGACTAGAGAGATAGATGGCAATGAGATGCCTTCAACTCATGCATGAATACCTGCACTCCCTGAGAAGCTACAAAGAGTGTAGCCCTGGTGCTTGAAAACAGAGACAGGAGACTCTCCAGCACTACTCTGGCCAGTTGTAACAGCCAACTAGTGTGAGTCTAGTGCACAATGAGTGATCCAGTCTCAAAGTGTATGGAGCAAAGCAATAGAAGGAAATATACATCATTGATTTTGGGTATCCACATAGAACTACATATATGTTCAATTGTACCTCCTCCAGACACACTCACATGCACAAAAACATGCACTCAGACATACACGGCAAAGCCATGGAAAACAGATTTCAAAGGTTGCATTCTTGAGGACTCATTGCTGTGTTGTTCTCTGCAGAGAGACATCTGTATTTGCAGATGTGTGACATCTACATGTGAGGAGGAGGAGTCTTACTTTCCTAAGTTAATAAAAAAAAAGTGACAAAAAGTAACTAGCTGGCGAGAAAAACATGACTTTCCTTAGAACAAATAGTTATACATGTTGGGAACAAATATTTCCGGTGACTTTCTAGACTGAATTTATTAAACGTAGCTTAGTGAGCCAGACTTCCTTTCCAAGGCATCTGTTTATCAATCTGGAAAGATATGGTCAGGTCACTAGATTTAAATACACAGGAAAAAGTAAATTTTCTCTTTGATTGTTGTTGCTTTTACTTTGGTAATTAATTTATTCTTCCATCATTTCTCTCCTCTCAGTAACTGCCACCAACATCTCCCAGCCAGATCAATTCCACCTTTCCCTTCAGCAAAGAGCAGGCATCTCCAGGATATGAACTGAACACAGGATAATGAGTTACAGTAAGACTAGCCACATTCCTTCACATAGAGGCTGGATGAAGCAACCCAGTAGAAAGAAATGGTCCCTAAACCAGGAAAAAATTACAGTTCTTTCCCTCCCTTCCATCTTGCCTTCTCTCCCTCCTTTCCTGCTCTCTTCATTTTTCTCCCTCTCTCTCTCCCACTATTTCTGGGTTTTTTTTTTTTTTGTATTTTGTATGTTTTTTTTTTTTTTTAGGATTTGTATTACACAATATAAATCTGCTCTTTGTTATTCAAGTTCAGTCAACATGCTACTGAGCAATCTATGCTTTTATTTCTATTGACAAGTATCAAAGGCCTTGAATGTCTTCATAAAGTGCTCAATGGATCACAATGCCAGACTTCCTGATCCATGAACTGAGAGAGTCAATAATTTACAATTCTAGATCGATAGGTACCAAGTCATCTATGAGAGAAGCAGTCTGGTCTGATACACAGTCAGGTGACTACACATGTCAGCATTGTATTGCATATTCAAAAGGTAGCAAAGAGAATCCTGAAAGTTTCCAACAAAAGAAAATGTTAAACATTATTTTCATATGATGCAGTGCATATGAAACATTAAAATGTCATATAACACTCACTAGTGGTTACAGTTTTATATTTCAGAAATTTAATTAATACCAAGATTAGATCAGTGGTAAACCATTTACTAAGCATGTGCCGGGTCCTATGCTTAGTTTCATTTATGAAAAAGTAAATAAATCTAATCACATTAATTTTTACATTGAAACAAATAAATTTAATTAAAATACAAAGTTTCTTTATTATTATTTTTTATTCTTTTCTTTGTGGTGTTAGGCATTAAAATCAAGGTCTCAGACATTTATGCTACGGCCCTTTTACCATTAAACTACATTGTAGGGTTTGAAATTCTACTTAAAAATAAGTCTAATTGAATAAAATAAACTAATAAAATAATGTAAGATTCTAATAAACTTTCAATAAATGGTGTTGATTGTGGGCAAATGATCTGTATTTTACAGACATTGTTCTTGGAATAACGTTTTGTGGGTTCAGGCAGGTTGACTAATTTAGAAAGAATCCAACATCATCTAATCTTTCTTTATTCTCTCCATTACTGAGGGATGTGTTTGCTGCAGTTTTAACTGAATTCACAGCAGGCTCAGGAAGCAACCCTCCAGCCTGGGCTGGGCATGAAGGAGCATCACTCATATCTAAAGGCACTTGCTGCTTTGGAAGATTCATAGACTAGCAAGGATGTGACTAAACCCCTGTCGATAAATTTCTAAAACTATGGCCGAGGGGGTTATTTATTTGGCCGCTCATACGGGCAACCTTTGCGCATTGATCATTTCTGAGAATCGGTTTCCACAAATCGTGAGTTGTTCAGTCTGAGGATTGTGATCTTTACAGGATTTGCCACTGGGACAAGGGGATAAAGAAAGGAAAGTAAAGGACCTCAAACTTCTCTTTTTTCAGGTAAGGCAAAATTGAAAAAGAAAGGAAAAGCCCAACTCAAGCAAACATTTTGCAACACTCAGGATGCTGTAGATCCTGTAAGCAGAAGAAAAAGCAGAGCAAGAGCTCCATCACAAAACGATTAAAATGACCAACTGTGAGGCATGGTGGCACAACCTCACCGTCTGCCTATAAGCCTGGCACTTGGGAGCCAGTGGCAAGAGGAATGCTGAGCCAGCCTGGGCCATACTGTGAGACTCTCACAAGATAAGCAAACAGTTAAGTAAATAAGTGACAGCCCTGGAGATTGACTGTGGAGGAATCAGGTTTGGACCAGCCTTTGGATCCAGGCTTTTCTTGTTTCCCCTCTTTTAATCCATGATGGAAATGTGGACAATGATTTTACCCATTAAGCAAAACAAATGAGCAAAGAAACAAAACAGTTAACAATAAAACAGTTCTATTATCACTTCAAACACGCATTCGAAAAGACTATGGCCAAGTGGATAAAACTTGTGACTTTGAGCTCAGGTGGTGTTGAATGCGGTGAAAAAATCCTATTCACCCTGTTCATTAAGGTTTTTTGTTTGTTTACAAGCTGTTACTGGTTCTTCTCCAAACAAGTAAATAGGGGTTCATTTTTGCTTAAATACAAAGGAAACATTGCAGGCTATCTACTCATTTTTACATGTAGGAAGGTTTATGAATTAAGATAAAAACATTTATACCTGAAAAAGGTCTAGAGAATAAACTATGAGCTGGCAGATACATACATGTCTGCTTTGTTCAACATTATACAACCAGAGTTTCAGGCTCCCTGGAACTTTGAATACACATTATAATTAATTAATATAATAATTATTATAATTATAATCACTCCATGATTGATTTTATTTGACTTTCTAAGACTTTAAGCTCACATATCAGTTTTTGTTTGCCAAGTGAGGTGGATATTTAGAAAACCAGTGGACTGCAGTGGTGAGTTCTTTTGAGGACAGAAATTCTTGAGGATGTTTATTTGTGATTTAGAATCTAAGGGGGTTTGGCTTTATTTTCAGTCTCTCGGTGGCATCTTTGACCCTGTATCAACATAGCAGGCCCCACAGGAACTTAGTAATTCAATTGGTCAATTGGTCATATACATACATGCACACACATATGTATATTTACATACACACATATATACACATACACACACATGCACAGACACATGCACACACACATATGTATATGTGTGTGGCTGTATATGGGTGTGTGTATGCATGTGTGTGTGTGCGTGTGTGTGTTACAATAACTTAAGACTGCATATATTTCCAAAGCCTTCCCTTGACACCCTGAGACAGGCTTATTTTCTTGTTCCGACAGCCTGAGCTTCCAGCACAATCAAGATACGTTTCTCCTAGCTTTGCCTCAACCTTTCCAGAAGTCAGAATACTAATATAAGGAAGTTTGAGCCTGATTGGAATATGTTGACTAAAATTGTGAATTCATTTTCCTCTTTCTACACATTTTCTGTTTCATCCTTTTGGATCCAGAGCCAGGCTTGCTCTTTAGAGATGAGGAACACAGATGGATGGATGCCTCTGCCTGGTTCCCCCCTGCATTCTTTTGCATATTGTCACTCTCAACTGGCCTACTGGAACTTTCAGGGACACTTTATCAGACTTTGTCTGGAATGATTTTGGGGGGAGGGGCAGTTATTTAGTTTGGAGGATGTTTATCTAACCTAGTGTTCTCCCTCTCAATGTCCATAATAGCTCATAAATCACTGCATCTCTGGTTTCCTTTCAGTGATATTCTCAACTGCTAAAATGTCCATGCTCTCATAAACCAAAGTATGATTACAATATAGCTCAACTCCCCCTGGGAAACAAAAATGTGTTGGGCTTATTTAAAAAGCATAGCTGAGATGTTGTTGATAGAAATATGTTTGACCTCAGTGCAGGCCCTCCTGAATGTCTTCAGCCAGCATGGATGATGGCTTCCTTGTGTTTGCACAGATGAACTATCCTTTACCTACTTTACCCTCCCCCCTGAGTTCATGAAGCCACAGGCAATTAGGACACAATGATATCGAAATGAGTGAAAGGGCTGGCAAGATACTCTGGTAAGTGTTGACCTCACGAAGACGGTAGGAGTGCAGGTAGGTGTGCACCACCTTATACCAATCCCGACTGCATCCCAGTGTTGTTGTAAAAATACAGTGTTCTCACTGACAACCACTGTTCTGCGTGCATTATGAATGTGTTTGCTGAACGTAGACGTAGAGTTTTTAATCACTGTGGGCAACATCTGCTTTCAGCAATAGAACTGCTGGGATGCCTTTAATAAACATTCGAATTCATGACAGAAAAAAAAAATAAAACATTCATAAGCTACAGAAGCAACAAAGATTTGTCACATGCTGGGAGATTTCTCTCACTTTATAGTCTCTAGTTTTAGCCCTTTAAGGAGTGTGTGTGTGTGTGTGTGTGTGTGTGTGTGTGTGTGTGTGTGTGTG
>JANHMN010000015.1:29714503-29764503 GCA_030674055.1 Rhabdomys pumilio
GTGTGTGTGTGTGTGTGTGTGTGTGTGTGTGTGTGTGTGTGTGTGTGAATGTGTGTGTGTGAGAGAGAGAGGGGAGTGAAGAGAGGGAGGGAAGGAAGGATGGGAAGAAGGGAAGGAAGAGAGGAAAAAGAGGGAAGGAGGGAGGGAAGGAGGGAGGGAGGGAGGGAGGGAGGGAGGGAGAGAGGGAGGAAGGGAGGAAGAGGGAGAAAGACAGTTAGAGAAACAGGTATGTAGACAATATCAGGAAAACAAACCTGAGAAACATAAACCCAAGAACAAGCTGGATTAGTGGCTGCGAAAAGAATAATAATCAAGATATAAACAACTCTTTGGCTATTTTCTGATTGATTTTGGTTTTGTTTTGAGATAACATATCACTGTGTGAGCCAGTCTGGCCTTGCCAAGCAATCTTCCTCCCACAGACTCTTAAATGATCACAAGTGTACTAATGAGTCTTGTTCCATGCCTTGACTGGGAGTGTACCAGAGCCCAACTCTGGCCCAGCTTTGGCCCTGTCATCTCCCCCACTTATTCCTCTGATGATCTCAGTGCTTATGTATCAGGTGCAAGGCTCTGTGTTTGATCCTCAGAGCCATAAAATTAAAAACACAACAAAAAATTAAAATGAAAAAATTACATAGATGGAAAAGACAGCATATTTTTAAGGTGACTATGTTTCATAGATCTACGTATACCTCAAGGAAAGTTCATATTTCACACATATAGAATTAAAAAAAAAAGAACTTGTTATACACTGGAAAATGTTTCACTGACTTGCATGAACTTAATTACCTGACAAAAAATATATCATTAGTACATTTCATTTTGCTTCAAAGAAATTTATTATTAAATTTATTAGATTATTTCTGTCTTTATCTATTATTATTATTATTATTATTATTATTATTATTATAAATGTAAGAATACAGACAGAGACAAGTCCTTGTTAGCAGTCTGTGAACAGTTTTAAAACATGTTTTTTTCTCTGACCTTAAATGTAATTTCCAAGTTAAGAGACAAATAATTTCACATAAAGCAACTTTTCCCAGCCCACGCCTTTATCCTGATAAAAGATTGTGAAATCCTTTGAGCTTGTATAATCTACCAACAGTGTGTTCTCATGAGAATCAAGACACACCTCTGCCACATCAGCTTTTTAGGAAGGGTCAAATGTTCATGGAGGCAGCAACAGGAAAGCCATATGAAGGAACTCAGAGGTTAACACTAACCACAATCTTTGTTTTCAGGCATGTTATCATTAAAACAATGTAGTGACATGAAAGCCAAGATAAAATTCTACTTCTACCATCCAGCCACTTTAATACCATAAAATCCATCATCCATCACAGGGCACTGGAGTCTTTGTTCATAGTTCTGAATTTACACAGTGGGTGTTGAAATGTGCATATTGATTGGTGTGACACTTTTTCCTTAAAAATCATGTTTTTCTCTTTCTTTGAATGCTCTTTTCAAACTTAAAGATAATGAACTATATGATATTTAATCAAATGTGAGTAACTCATTTCTATAAGCATTGGTTTTTATGACCACCCTTTTTCTGGAGCTCATGATTTTACTTATATAAATAATGTCATAGCTACTGTGGTTGATTAACCTTATTCTTTTGATATTTTTCTGTTTAATTTTGCACCAGTGTTGAAGTACTAGACTAAATGAAAACTATTTTGAATGTTTTGGATATAAAATGTCTTGAATAATGTGTGAGTGTGAAAATTTTAAATCATCACCAGAGAATTATTTAGATATGAATGAGAGTTGTGATATTTTAATACATCTTTTTCCCCCTGTTTATAATTAGTGTGGAAAGATATTTTCATGCAATTATTTATTATTTACTGTGTCTCTCGGCTATTGCCTGTTCATATCCACTGCTTGGACACTCCAGGGAAGCTTTCTTATACCTATGTGTAACTAAGTAAGGAATTTATGTGTGACTAGCATCTATTAACTATTTGATATTTTTTTATTGTTTCACGGTACTAGCATTAGACTTAGAAGTAAATCTCTGCTCAGTAAAGGTGCCACAAGTAAACTATAACACTAGTACTCTCTTACTTTTCATTTTGAGACAAGATCTTACTGAAATTGTTCAGACTGGCTTTGAACTTACTCTTTAGCATGGAAACATCTACATCTTGTTGTCTGACTACCATGGCATTCATAGCAACTGGATAAGAGACCTCTGACCAAGTGTCTGACCATTTGTCTTTTTGTATTTCTGCATATCATTTCTTCTAAGATAAATGTGTATTTATAATGGTCATGATCTTCTTTCAGCCATTTTTTTAACAGTGGGGTAAATTACTCCAATATAACATTTTCTTATTCTTATTTATTAAAACTCTGCTTTTAATATAGGTAGCTGATAATTTATATCACCTTTAAAGTTAGTATGTTTGTGTATGCAATGGTAAAGATGAATGTATAAAGATTCCTGTTTAAGACTGAACCATCTTATGCCTTATGGTAGTGACAATCATCTTTGCTAGTAAAGTAGAAAAAAAACCAATGTTTGAATAACAAACCAAAAGTGACAGAAAAGAGTCTGATCAAAATATATTCTATAAAATTCTCAAAAATAAAAACAGAAAAAAAATAATAAAAACCTTAGCAAACTGCTCCTAAGTGGAAAGATGAATGACCACTCTTCTAGGTAAATGACTTGAAGAAAGCAGGAATTACTTGAAGAGCTTTGGATAATTTTTACATTTGTAAAATGCTAATATACTATCAATGTAAAGTTATACTATGAAGATTGAAGTAATTTTTAAGCTTGCTTAATACAGAGAAAGCCAGCAATACATTGCATCAGCATTTTTTACAATTCTGTATTAATTTATGAGTTTTGCTTATTTTAGCTTCAAGGCACTTCTGTGAGCTCTATAGACTGATTCTCTTAGGAAACACATAAATGGCTTAGGTGCCTACTCAATGTTATATAGCTGGAAGTAAGGGTGGTCAGGTTTGAAAGCAGACAGTGTACTCATATAATGTGAGCTCCCTGCTACTGCCCCAAATATTCATCATTTCAGCTCTGTGACTCTTCTGCCACAGTTCCACATGGCCAGTGATAACACCAGCCCAATTTTACACTGTGCGAGTCTTACTCATCCATCCAAATCACCCTAAATTGTAACATCTCCACAAAGATCTTTTATAGTTTTTTTTCCTATCTTTAAAGCTATAACTCCACCCATTTACATCGTAGTTACATAAACCAATTTTGCTCTATGGAAGAAGCCCAAATTATATTAGTTCTCCTTGGGCATATGCTTTGAATTGAGAACGTCTTATGAAATAAACTGTATTTTTTTCTTTGTATTCCTTCCTCGTATGTAACTCAAATTGTTGCAGCAGAAGAGACTCAACCACCATTCAGTCTCTGAACAAGAAAATATTAATACAGCAATCAGTTTAAAGCCGGAAATGTCACATGAAGAAAATGGTAAGGAAACATAGTAACCTATTATACTTTAAACAGAGCCAGCATTTTAGCAAAACACAAGTAGTTATGTGACAAAGTTACTTGCTAATCTGACTACAAAGTAGTTTATTTTGTGCATATGTATTATAGTTTTATCAATGAAGACATTGGCAAGAATTTGTATTATTATTTTACTTGTTAAAAAAAACTAAACCATTAGTGGTTTACTAGAAATTATGGATCAGATACTCTGTCTTCTGTCTGCTGCTGCTCTCTCTATCTCTGTCTTTCTGTCTCTCTCTCTCTCTTTCTCTCTCTCACTGTCAACACACACACACACACACACATACACACACACACACTTGTACAAGGGTAGGTTCACATCATCAACACAAGTAATTTTAAGAAGAAATAAATTAAACTATACCTCTTTTGTCATTGCTGGTAAAGAAGGCAACACTGATTTATCCACTTCCCTCTCTTTACAATTGAAACCTAAAAACTTTATCACATAGTATTTCAGCATCTGGCCCACAGGAAAGGAAATGACACAGTTATGTGTGTTGAAAATCTTTCTCTGAACTGTATTTCAATAACCTTCTCATCAGTGCACAAGTTAGCAAAATCTAAATTTGTCATATAACTCATTCCCTTTCCTTAAAGCATATTGAGAAAAAAAAAAGAGAAGTTAAAAGAAAGAAGGGCAAGAATTTTGGAGCAGAGTACAAAATTGACATCCCATCAGCCATCCGTGGCTAATAAGTTATGTGTGACTTCTATAGCATTCATTATTTCACACTTTGTCTTCTTATAGTGTTGAGAAAGATACCATGTTTTGTTTTCTATCGCTCTTTTCCCCTTGTATTTATAACAAAGAACAAAACAAGAGCCTAAATAGCAAAAAAAAAAAAAAAAAAAAAAAAAAAAAAAAAAAAAAAAAAAAAAAAGGATACAGCGTGGAACCAAGATAAGCAACAGTGCTGCATCATTTCAGCCTTTTATAGAACCATATTGGAATAAAGGAGAGCCAGCTCAAGGGAAAGCAAAACCCTCTACCTTCTGACACATGGTCAGAGGTTTATACATTTTCCTTATCCATTCAGTTATATTGTGAAGTTCAAGTATAACCCACTTAAAAATTCAATGTTGCATTATTAATATTTTACAGCTAATATTCCTTAAAGTGATATGTTACTTATGTTCCACAGGCAATTATTGGTGCTCCAAACAGATAGAATTGTTCCTTTGCCTCTTCTTTGTATTATTATTATTATTATTATTATTATTATTATTATTATTATTATTATTACACAATACATCGTTAACACAGTTTATCCTCCCTACACTCTTCCCTTCACATAGCTCCACTCTTCACATAATCCACTCCCCTTCCATTTTCCTTCAGAAAAGAGCAAGCCTTCGAGAGATATCAACCAAACACAACATAACAAGTCACAATAAGACTAGGCACAAACCCTCTTGTCAAGGCTAAGCATGGCAACCCAGTAGAAGAGAAAACAGTCCCAAGAGTAGGCAAAAGAGTCAGAGACACCCCCATTCCCACTGTTAGGAGGCCCACAAAACACCAAGTCACAAAACAATAATGTATATGCAAAGGAATCAGTACATACCTATGCAGGCTCTGTGATTACTGCTTTAGTCTCTTTCAGCTCCTATGAGCCTTGCTTAGTTCATTGTGGATCATATTTTCCTGGTGTCCTCGACTATAATAATATTCTGCTATATTCATAGATTGATAGGTACCCCTAGCAATTATAATTAGAGGTGCTTCCTCCAGTAGCAGATGGGATCAGATCCAGAGAGACCCACAGTCAAACATTAGGCAAAGAGAGAACCCAAATTAGAGATCTCCATTGTGTGCCTCCCCTCAGAGCTTGGGGAATACAATAACAGTATGGTGAACTCATCCCTAACGTAACTAATAAAAGGCTAAAAGTGGGCAGGGGAGTAACTCAGTGTTGGAGTATTTGTCAAGCTTTAGCCAAGGGGTCCTGGTTCAATCCATAGTATCACAATTTTTAAATTAAAACAAAAGTAGTAAAAGAAGCATTTAAAAGTAGTGTGAAATTTCTAGCTGTGACACTTTACACAAAAAAGTAGAGTCATAAATCCTTCCACACTGAACTAGCATGAAAGCTGCTGCACTATTTCATAACCACATGGCTTAAGTTTCTCAAGATTTTAGAGAAAGAGGAACTGGAAACTAACATGAGATCTCATTCGCTTTTCTATATTCTTATTTGTGAGTAAATTTGAATATAACGCATGGGACCTATGGTATCTGTGGTACAATAATCACATACTACCCAGGCATTGTGATGCAGGCCTGTGAACCTAGAACTCAGGAGACTAAAGGAGGAAGATATGGAATGTGAGATCTACAAAGCATCTAGTGGGATCTTGTTTCAGGAAAAAAGACTATATATTGTTAAATGTAGATAATATGTTAATACTACAAGTTTGTAAAAGTCACATTTAAGAAGTCACATAAATTATGATGACTTTCCAATTTTCTATTTTTATAGGATTTTCTAGACTAGGCTCAGCTGATTTTTAGTCTATCTACAACATATGTATATGTGCATGTGTATATGACGTATATGTATATGATGTATATGTGTATGTGTATATGATGTATATGCATATGTATATAATGTATATGTGTATGTATATAATGTATATGCATTTCCTTTCTACTTTATTTCTTCATCCTCTAGTTAATCTAATTGTTCATGTAAAAATAAATCTCTCCTACCTACAAAAATATTCCCGATACACATTTTGTTTATATGTAATCATATTTGTTTATAAAATTTTATGATGTGTTATAGTATATTATCTATTAAATATTATTTAATATGATATATTAAAAACTCCTTACCTGGAAACCAGAGAGAAAAGACTAAACTTGAACCAAAGGTTAACCTAAACCATAGAAGAAATGAGAAACGTGATACTGTTTATTTTCTCAAGCCTGATCAAGAAAGTGTGGTAGGCCAAGGAGGTGGTTCAGAGGACAACTATGTTTGCCACTACCCTTGATGACCTAAGTTTGTTTCCCAGGATCCAATTGGTGGAAGGCGAGAACTGATTTCTTCAAACTGTCTTCTGAGTTCCTCATGTGTACTGTGGAACAATATCCCAATCCCACCCATCCTTTCAAAACTTAAATGTTCACAAAAAGAAGTATGGCTTTAAGATGTACTGAAGTAAAATTTCAAGATCCTTGAGCTCAGAGTCATCAGAAGTAGCAGGTAGCCTGTACTGATTCCAGAATGTCCCAAAATATATTATTTCTTAATCTCAGGTCCACAAATAGACCATAGAGGGGTGAAATGGAAATTTCTGGTTTCTTTGGAGATTCAGTTGTGTCAAATTCACATTTTGCTGAAGCAGACATATAAGAGAATGTTTTACTGAAACAGATACATGAGAAGATGGTTTGCTGAAACAGACACATGAGAGGATATGTGATGATTGGAAAGAGTTTGAGTATAATCCAACCAATAGTAAATGGCACTCATGCACTGGTTCGCCTTGCAATGCTTTTTTGGTCTTTGTTGATCTTTGCTTATCTTCTCTCCTCGTGACTTCATAGAGAGAAAAGTGTCAAAAAAAAACTTCTTGTGGTATTCTGGCTGCTTCTTGCTACTTCTACAGACTCCTGCAGATTTGGTAAAGCCTTAGTAGTTTCTTCTGGATTGAGCTGCTGCTATTTAGTTTTTGTTTGTCTATTAGACTAGACTCTCGCTACTGATTTGGGTTTGGAATCACCCCCAAAGAACTATATCTAAACAGCTCCACCTCCCCCTTTTCTTATTAATCTTTCTTTTCCCTTCCCTTTGATCAGTCGTCCATAAGGGAGGCTGAAGCACTTAAGAATACTTATTAGAATAAAGTTTGAAAAATCTAAGCCTACAGAGGGTTGTGTGTATTCTTCATCAGAAATATTACATAAAAAAGAAAACATGAGCATACTTCAGGCCATTTGGGTACTCACTTGTTATCAGTACATGAGGCATGGGTCTAGTCACTACATCTCTTCTGCCTTTAAACATGCGTTGACAGTGAAGGCAGCATAAGATTAGCCTAGTATCCAGTAAAAGTTCATAATCCATCAGGAAAAATGGGTTGGGAAAACTGAATTGAGCTCCCCAGGATTCACTGTCATAGAGGCATCACGAACTTAACAGAAGACCTAATATTTTTTATTCTAATATATGCCTAACCTTTCAACTAGTCATTAGTCATAAGAGATAAGATATGACATGAAAGGTCTGTAGAGATGGCTTTGCAATTATGAGTATACACTACTTGTCCATATGATATAAGCTTGATTACCAGAATCTATGTCACTTGCCACAGAATCACATGAAATCTCAGCTCCTGGGATTTTATGATTTCTTCTGTTGTCTACAGAAATTACACGTACATGTGCTAACCCATATGCATACACCCAAATACAGAATTAAAAATAATAAAATAAAATATGTAAGTTGTGACATAAATATATGATGTTTAGGTAATATTTTCAGGTTCTGAAATCAAACAAATGAGTTCTGACTTAATATAGAACTTAAGAATGCTGAAATGGACATATATTTCCAACTGAATACTGTAACTCTATAGAATTATCAAAAAAACAAAAAACAAAAAACAAAACCAAAAACCAAAAAACAAACCATAGGCAAGTCCAGGAACATTCAAAGTTGTGAGAATATAACCAATACATAGAAACTGTTTTTTTTTTTTTTTTTTGAAAACATGGATTCCTTACTTGAACCCCAAATCCCACATTTTGTATTTGTTTCCTTTAGACATGTTACTATCAATCTTTACAATGTTCTGTTTCAGAATGCAAAAGAAACAAAAATGGAGCAAAAACTGAAGGAAAAACCATCCAGAGGCTGCCCCACCGTGTGATCCATTCCATCTGCAGACACCAAACCCCAACACTATTGCTGATTTCAAGATGTGCTTGCAGACAGGAACCTGATAGGAATGTCCTCTGAGAGGCTCTGCCCCCACCTGACTGAGACAGACACAAATATTCACAGCCAAACATTGGACTGAATCAGGGGTCCTCATTGGAAAAGTTAGTGGAAGGAAGAGCTGAAGGCGCTGAAGGGGATTGCAACCTCATAGGAAAGACACCAGTATCATTTAACCAGACCCCTCAGAGCTCCCAGGGAATAAACCACCAACCAAAGAGTATACATAAGTTGGTCCATGGCTCTTGCTACATATTTAGCAGAGGACTGCATATCTTGCATCAGAGGGGAGGCTCTTGGTCTTGTGAAAGCTTGATGCCACAGGGAAGGAGGATGCTAGAGGCATGAGATACCAGTGGGCGGGTGGGTAAGGGAACACAGTTTTAGTGGCAAAGGGGAGGGAAATGGTGTGGGTGGTTCATGGATTGGAGACCAGGAAGGGAAATAATATTTGAAATGTAAACAAATAAAATGATTAAGAAAAATTTAATAAATAAATAAAATTAAAAAAATAATGTGTTGAGTTTTTCAGACTTCAGAGGCAGGAAATACCACCTAAAGTACCTGACAATGAAGATAGGGAATTAACTATTTATCACATGTTCCAGATATTGCCACAACCAAGGCCCACTCTTCATTTAGGAGACATTAGCAAGGCTTCATACTAGCTATGTAAGTGAGGGATCACTACTTGATTCTAGCTCAACTTAGTAGAGAAAGAATATTCAGCTATGAAATACTTGTCAAGCCCACTGTCACAGGACAAAGGGCCACACAAAGAACACAATCATGAATTAAATGTTCCTGTTCCCTGTACCTTAGCATTCAATGAACGAAGCTGCAGGAGAAGAGCTCAGGATCGCAGCAGAAAGGGCTGCTAGGTCATTTTGTCATTTGTTTTAAGATTGTGGTTTAATAATAACACTTTCCCCTTCCCTTTTCTCCACCAAGCTCTCTCATGTACCTGTCCACTCCTTCAAATTTATGACCTGTTTTGCATTAATTTTTATTGTATGCATATATGTGTTTATATATGTATATATATGTATATCCTATCAAATTCATATTAATTATTGTATATATATTTAAAAATTATTTTTTAAAGGAAGTATGTAGGGAAACCCCAAGTTTTAGCTTCCAATAGCTGTATCTACAGGAACATTTAGCAAAATCCAACACCTTGCTAAAGTAATATAAAACTTCCTTATAAGTGTATCCTCAATGCATGGGTCATGCACTTCTTGGGCTACTAGGGAAGTAAAATAAGCATTTACAAAATGATAGTGACTAATTACCATGCAAAGTCAGCTGTCCTCAGCAACCAACACCCACATTTCACCATTTCCTTATGGTTATGTCTCACTGAAAAGAACCATAAATGTAAGAAAAAAAAGTGAACATGAATCCATTTGGGGTGCTATTTTAGAAACATGAATATACATCGAACTAAATCCAGGCAAGTAAGGCTACAGAATCCTATTGAAGGCAAGATGTGGTTTAAGTGACTTTAAGAGTTGTGAAGATGTCAATTGAATAAAATCTAAGCAAACAGAACCAAGAAAATACTTCCATAGAATCTCTGAACTCAAGGGATACCAACCTAGAGATTCCACAAAGAGAAGTGGGGTCTGTGGAGATGTCACACTTTGTGAAGGATCTAGGATTCGCATTTGACAACCAGCAACAGGTAAACGCTGGTAACAGCAGTGAGGGCCTGCAAGTGCTAACAAGGCAGAGATAGATGACTCCCGAGAGCTCACTGGCCAGCAAGTCTAGCCAAATTGGGATACATTAGTGAGATGTTCTGTCATCCCAAAAAGGCAACAACGACAAAAAAGTGGAGGGTAATTAAAGAAGATACTGGTGCTGACTTCTAGCTCCCATACAAATGCACAATCATTCATGTGTACACGTGTGAACACACATACCCAGCCACATCACATGCACATGAGAGAGAGAAAGAGAGAGAGAGAGAGAGAGAGAGAGAGAGAGAGAGAGAGAGAGAGAGGAAGAGGAGAAGGGAGAGGGAGAGAGGGAAAGGGAGAGGGAGAGGGAGAGCAAGAGGGAAAGCAAGAGTGAAGGCTGAAGACAACAGGGAAAGAGGTAGAGGTAATCTTATACCTTGGAGGAGTGGATTGTAGCGAAGTGGGTACTATTTATTTTATAAACATTTCATGCCTTCCATTTTATTTGTCTCTGTTTTGAAATTAAACAAATTAGACAATGTAACAAATTCCTATATTCTCCAGGGTTATCTGTCCAATGTCAGAGCATGTTATCACAATGCATATTCTTTGAAGTTTTTCCCACTGAGTCACCAGGGTCACCTGGATCTTCCATAATAATACACAGTGATAGATTCTATGCATCTTCTCCCAGCTTAATTTCCCCAGTAGCTATCTCTCATAATTTTCTGTAGCATCTCTAAAAGGAGAGTCCTTCTTTTATGCTTTGACCTATCTACAACTGAATAATAAAGGTTGATTTTTCATGTTCCCCACATCTCTTAGCATGATTCACTGGCAGATTCTAGAGACTCACCATGTATGGAAGATAACGAGAATCACAGAAACTCTTGCTTGGTACCCAGGATTCTTCAGTGAGAATATCAAACCTTTGCCTGAATCCCAGCTGACTAAGGCCTTGCCCCTGGGAAAACCTTCCTCTCTTTTGAGTTTCTCCCTAGAATGCTAAGGCTGCCATCTAGATTTAGGTTCTTTCTAGCTCACAGCTGACAACAGGTCTTGCTTTTTTTTTCCCTTTGTCTTTCTTTTTCTACACTATTTATTACAAGGAACTTAAATTTTTGAATCTCTTATCTGTAACTTTTGTGTATTTGTAAAAATGGTCTGGCAAACATGGGCAATTACTTAACTGATAGGTGATTAGATGGGATAAAATCAATTAAAGAAAGAATATAAATTGTACAGAATATGTTCATATCTTATAGGATAAGTAGTAGAGCCATAGTTCATTCTCATGGTTTCAGTTAATATGTTTGATAAAATATACATTAAAGATCAGACAGTTTTTAAGTACTTTTTGAAAGTCACTTCATTCAAGATTTCTATTCAGGAAGGATGTTGCTTCATGTACTCAGTGAAAAATAGAGCTTTTCTTCTTTTTTACTTCATATGTGCTCTCCAACTTGCCCCAGCCTTCTGCTTTTCATAGAAGGCTGACACATTAGTCAGAGTCAAGTGGCCGCCAGACATCCGGCTGCTGACCACACTTGGTCAAAGGGAAGCTAAGCAGCAGATTTCCCAAAGGAAGAAGAGTGAATCTCCGTATGAATTTCCACATAAAGTACCAAAAAATGAATCAAAGGAATATAGTCTTAGAATGCTTATAGTGTTTTAAAAATTATATGACTATAAACAAAAGAGCAAAAAAAAGAAAAGAAACCAACTAGGTCTGTTGGGTAAATTTTTAACAATAATATCTCTTATATTTGCATCGTCCTTAACACCTGCCACTGTTGTTGGGATTCAAACATTTTAGTTGTAGAATTACCCAGGTTTAAGATTTACTATATCTCAAGAGTTGGATAATTTGTGGAAATTTCCAGAAAATGATAAAGGCAGGAAAAAAAATGGCAGAATAATTTTCTTCTTTTGAAGATGTCCACATCCTAATTCTCGAAAGAGAAACCCTCATTTCAGGTTAAAGGAGAGTCACATATTTATGTAAAATTAATTACATTTACATTGAACCTGCCTGATCAGTTGACATTACAGGAAGTGGATCACCCAAGTGATTCTAGAGAACCACCATTCTAAATAAAAGCTGGAGACAAAGAAATAGGAGGAAGGTCAGAGGAAGTAAGCTCGGAGAGTAAAGATGGAGAAATGCAAGATTGCTGACCTTGATGATGGAGAAAGAAATCCTCTTGCTAAACATTATGAGTGGTACCCAAAATAAGAAAACATGAGGACACATAAGGACACATTATATTTTTCTCTCAAGCATCCAGAAAACATTGCTAACATGTTAGCAACTTGATCTTATTTCAAGAAGATTCATTTTGAACATTTAATCTGTACATTGATAGGAGAATAAATTCCTGCTTCTTATGCCATTCTTTGTATAGACAGTCCCAACAGTATTAGAAAGAACAACAACTTTGGTAGGTTTTTTTGAGTGTAGTAGCAAAATACAAGTGTGGGTGGCTTAAAAACAGAAGTCTGTACCTCTCAGGTCTAGAGGTAAAGGCAGGTCAGCGCTAAATTGGATGTCTTCATCATACCTTCTCTGCAACGTTCAGGCATCTTTGTGGAAGAGTGTGCAGAAAAATTCTATGATCCCGAAGTGGTAGACAACTCTTAGAAATAAAAAGCCTTCCCAGGCACCTCAAGGCACATATGTGCTTACAGAGGCTATAGCAGGATGTAAAGACCTGCAAAGGTTCAAGTCAGAGAAGGGAAAATGGTCACAGAGTTCCACCATTAGCCAAGAAGTTATTTGCAATTAATAGCTGCCTGAAGATGGAATATTACTTTTCTTTTTATGGAGTGACATGAAGTATATCAACTACACTCCAAGGCAGACCCCTCACTCAGGAACTGTACATCCCAGATCAGACCCCAGACTTTTGTTACGGCATTTTTGTTTTATTTTCCTTTTGTTTTATTTTAATAGAGTTAAAAGACACAAAGAAAATAAAGATGAGAGGGACAAAAGATGAGATTAGATTCAGAGAGATGTTAAGGGGAAATATGAGCAAAAGATGTATGAAAATTTCAAATAATATACAAATAGATTTTAAAGATTAGCAATAGCATTAGAATCTCAGAACTCACATCATTTTTCTTTTGATATCTACATCTCTGGAAACTGTGGATCTATCCTGGGATTATTTTCCCTAAGTGCAAAATCAAAATGAGTGATAAGAAGAGCTATTTTTCTGTAATGGACAAAATCCAAATCGGCCTTGTGAGGTTTAAGGTATGAGATGATTTAAGGTATGAGATGACAATTCTCCGGTTTGCAGAGCCCAATGGAGGTCACTGAAACCCTCTAGGGAGAGGAATTCAGGACAGAAGATAGTAATAACTTTGTGATGCTTCTATAGAAAGTTCAGTGATAAAAGTTTATCCAATAAAGTGTTTCTTGTCACTGGGGTACAGATGAGTGACCTCTAGTGGGCATGAACACAAAAAATAATTTATGCTATTGCCCAGAGTTTCATAAACAAAACACTAACAATGCAGTAGTAAGGATAGCAATTGTCACGTGTAATTTCAACATTACATTATGTGTAGGTTAAAATGAAATGTGTTTGTGTTTTGTGTTGTTGACTAATGACTGTGTTTGGCCATTTATGTAAATACACACTTCCTTTAAAACATTAAAAGGCCTATGTCCAGGAATTTCCAGCCTCATGTTACAGAATCCAAGCCAAAGGACATACACTTTTTTTTTCTGGATTATACATTCTTTCCCCCAAGCCCCAATCTGCTTTTAGACCATTTTAATTACATGCAAGTATTAAGGTCAATTCTAGGTTTAGGAACTAGAAATACAATAGATGCAAATAGTCAAGGAACTAGCAAGACAATAAACACAAATAGTCAAAGAAGAAGCAAGGCAATAAACAAAGTCCTGTGATCATAGTTTTTAAGGCCTTATCAGGATGACCAAAAATCAGTATCGTTTGTTATGCAAGTAGACAACTCTAAGTATTCAATTCCAAGCAGGAATTTCAGCAATTGCAAGCAGGAAGGGCTATATACTAACACTAATCACAGGGACAACTCAACCTATGCAACTTGGTTATTTGGGGGAATGTAGTGTTTAACTTTTCTTTTTATCAATAAAAATCAATTTCTCTTTTTTTTAAAAAAAAAAGCACTCTATCTGACTCACAGTGTCAGAACATACTTGATTATGTCCCCCATGCTACTTGCCTCCTGGGAACAAACTTCTTCAGCCATCACACACATGAAGTAACCAATCAACCCAGCAATCTCTATCAAATCATGGAAGGTATGACCACACAGATTCTTTCAAGACATTTGCCATATTTATTTCTCGTCCCCAGATGTGTCGTGAATTTGGGACATGTTTTGTCATCCTTAGAAATGTTCAATTTTAAACTATTCTTTCAACTGTAAAGATTTAAAGACAAAATCCCTACTGTCAAAGTCTCTGGTCAAAAGCATATCCAGAGCTTCATTAAATAGGCTCTAGTGATAGGATGAAGTCCTACAGCGTTCTTTAGGACAAGAATTTTCAAAATGTGTCTGACTATGAACCGTGGGCATGGTGATAAGAATTAAAGAAAACAGCCACATTTGTCATTTGCCAAAGTGTAGGAGACCTTGCAGAGGACAAAAGGCAGCTGCATGGTTTGAATACTATTTCAAAGAAGAGGAAGGTTCCTAAAATGGAAAAAAAAAAAAGTGAAACTATAATAAGTTTCTTAAGATTGCATTTTTAATAGTTTGAATGCTGATGAGCTTTTTATTATTTAGATATGCAGACAAATTATCTTAAGAATATCCCTTTACTATGCCAAAGCCTTTTCAAAATGCAAATGAGTTCATCTTCATTTGTTATAATTTTTACAACAAATATACATAGTACTTCACATGGCATTATCATAACCCAGGGGAGCAGTCTTCTGTGGCTGATTCTTCTTTATATGAAAAAGATTTTTGTTTGTGTATTTGCTCTTTTATTTTGGCTTACTGAGGTAGAGAGTGGCATACAAAATGTTTCATCTTAAAACTTAGAACAAGGACACTATACTTACATTTAAATATATTTACAAGCCAAAGAGAGATTAAAGAGAATTGCTTGAAAATTGAGGCTGACATTATTATACTTGCATTTTGAAATGGAGAAAAATACTAGTATCCATCTGGTAGCCAGGTATTATGAAAGACACTAGTAGCCATCTGCCCACATATTACAAAGCTGCTTAGATGTTCAATCTAACTTCTAGAACCTACTTTGTAACATCAGGTAAAAAAGTTACTTAGCCTGATATTATTATTGTCAAGTGAAAATTAAAATGAAATATGAATTAAACTTTTTTTTAGACACTAACTAAAGCCAAGAGTTAACTTCTTAGTTTTCAAAATATATAAAGATGTTGAAATCTACTGCACCTCCCACTGGCTTACTGTCAAATAGCAAACTGTAAATTAAGTATACAAAAATTTTTAAAAAACAAAACCAGTATAAGAACATGCACATAGTGTTTCTCCCCTTAAGCTTAGCACTGTGAGATTGACAAGAACGACTTTTATTGTTTACTGACACAAGCATTGCTTGCAGAGTACAATGCTGTCTCAAAATATCATAGAACAAATAGGAAAAAACATGGAAAATAAAAGAAAATATTAAAAATTTAATTACTTTTATTAATGCTTATACTGTTTTTCCAAATTCATAATCTCTTCAGAAATATACACTGACTTACTAGTTAATTTCTGCAACTTCTGTACCTGATTGTTGAAGAGCAAACAGTTTGGGCACACTGATTTATCCAGCAATTCAAAGACTTTAATTTCAAAGAAATGCAGCAGGCAGTTTTGCTTTCTGCTTTTTAAATTAATCTTTTAAATGTTGAAGGTTTATTTTATTTGCATGGATGTTTTTCCTTCTGGAGCATGTGGTTGATACACAGAGAGGTCAGAAGAAGATGTTTGATTTCGCTTGGAGCTCCAATTAAAGATTATTATAGCTACCATATAGGTGCTGGAAACAGGACTCTGTTCCTTCACAAGAGTAATAACTGCTGTTAACCATGAAGGCAAATTCCCAGCCCCTTATTTATTACTTTTTCAGTAGAATTCCTTTTATTTTGACATTTCAACAATGGAAATACAGTTTTTAAACATGACATATTATTAGAAAGATCTTTATCGTGCATACTATATAATTAACTAATTTGCATGTAGAGTCTACTATTACAGCCTTATGATAAAAATCTGAACCTCCAGTCATGCTATTGGGTTTCAAATCTTGAATTTAGTTCTTATCTACTATACATCATTTTGTGCAAATTATTTAAACCCCGTACATAATTTTCCTGTTGGATAACAAAAATAAAGTTAAGCTACATGGTAGTTTTGTAAATGAGCTTAAGCTCCTGCCTTTCCTAGTGATTAAGAATGGGTGTCAGCCTCCTGTAGCCAGACAGAAACCCCAGTGGAGCTATAGAGACATCAACTCAGCCACAAACCTTTCAACCTAAATTTTATCCTACCTACCTGTAATATAGACATGAGGGAGGAAGTAGAGACTAAGGGAATGGCCAACCAGTAACTTGCCCAACTTGAGACCCATCCCATAGCAAGCACTAATCCCTGACATTATTAATAATACTTTGTTACCTTTGCAGACATGTTGTCCTCTGAGAAGCTCCACCCAGCAGCTGACTCACACAGATACTGACACCCATAGTCAAACAGTGAATAGAGTTTAGGAACTCTTATGGATGAATAGGAGGAAGGATTAAGGTGCCCTAAGGGAATAGGGACTCCTCAGGAAGACCAACTGAACCATCTAACTTGGTCCCTTCAGGTTCTCAGAGTCTGAACCACCAACCAAAGAACATACTGGACCTAGGCCTCCAGGCACATATGTAGCAGTTGTGCAATTTGGTCTTCATGTGAGTCCGGAACAACTGGGATGGGGTTATCCCAAAAGCTGTTGCCTTCTAGCTAGACTACCTTGTCTGGCCTCAGTGGGAAAGTAAACAGCCTCCCAGAGACTTGAAGTGCTAGGGTGTGGGAGATACCCAAGGGGAGAGGCACCGACTCAGAGGAGAACAGGAAAGGGGATAGGGGAAGGATTGTGGGAGGATGTGGCCGAGAGACGAGTCAATGAATGGGATATAAAGTAAATTAGTGAAAATTTTAAATTAAAAATATCTTGTATGTATTTTATTTAAAAAAATGTTTACCAGGCATTACTATTGGTATTAACATGTCATTCTTGTGATATCTGTTTTATGTTTATTTTTGGTGTTCATTTACATCCTTTTTAATGGATGAATAATATTCCAGGTAGATGTTAGCTTCTTTTACATTCTTAAAAAAAAAATCTAGTATGTAAGAAAACTGTTTTGTGGGCTATGTTTTCCTTATGTCTTTGATCCCTTTGCTTACTCTGACCCTCCTTTGCAGTACTCCCTAGGCTAATAATAATAATAATAATAATAATAATAATAATAATAATAATAACAATAATAAATCACTTAAAAACAAATTTTATTTGTGAAAATAACAGCAACATATTTTGTATTTTTATCTCAATAAATTTTGAGAGCTCTAGGGTAAACCTGGGATCTAATTCAAGCCGACTCAGATTTTTTATCAGAGTGTTGTTAACATCCTAATATGATTGTTTTCTTTTTTCATAGAAACTGGGCGAGTTTATGTACTACTTGTATGCTGATTCCTAAAATGTATTGAGGATCGACATCATAAGTTATTATTAATGGTTTTCATCTGTGGAAAAGAATTTTACTGCATATTAAGCATCTTTGAAAGTTACAGAGTCTTTCAAAATGTGTATAATATTTCTGGAATGACTGTTTTGTCTTTCACAAAATATATTTATTTTTCTAGAATTCAATATACACTCATAAAGGTAGATTGCATGCCCAGCAGTAGACAGCCAACAGAAAATGAAATTCTTTGGAAGTTCCTTATCTTATCATGTTATATTGGGAATTTTTTCTAATATATATACACACACACATACACACACACACATATATACATATATATGTTTATATGTATATACACACATACACACACATATAAGTGTGTGTGTGTGTATATATATATATATTTGCTCTTGAGAGCTCTGAGTGAACTTGAGATCTCATCTAAGCCTACTAGCTTTCTTGTTTTACAGTAACATTACCATCCTGGTGTGATGTGAGATATCTATATCTATATCTCTCTCTACATATATATAGATATATACATATATATCTCATATATATATATCATATATATAAACATATATATCATATATATATGAGATATATATGTCATATATATGTGAGATATATATATATATATATATATATATATATATATATATATATATATATCTTCCACGGGTTTTAATATTATTGTCAGATTTTGATATATAAACTGTGAGAGGACTTTAACTTGTAAAATATAGCACACTGCCAATCTATACAGGTTTAGAGGTCTTAAGTGATGCGAAGTAAAGGTTTGGTTATAGAAAAGTATGAACAAACAAATAGAAATAGTATCAATTTTCCTTTGTTTACTACCCTTTTTAAATCTGAAATACTTAGAATGTGTTTTCTTATTACAGCTGTGGTCACTAATGTTTAAAATAACATAGGACAGACTTAATCCTTCTAGAAAATCTTCACATTTTAGTTTCATTATTATACTCTTATAAAGGAAAAAGATAGCAATATTATTTAACTATTTAGCATTATAGTTTTGTAACGTTTGTATAAAATCTCAAGTAAAACTACAGTGTTAGAATATAAGTTAAGTAAATATATCTAGTGATTTCTATTTTACTTTATCCATGTTCCATATGATTTTTTTTCATATAGTATTGTTTTTCACATCCGCATATTGTTTTTTACGCATTGCTTCTAGATTTACTTTTTCTGTTACTTAAAAGTACATACTCTACGTATTATGGTAAACATTTTCTTTTTGTTTAGTTGGAAATGCTAAGCTTCATGTCAATCTAACTCAGTATACATGGGAAAATTCTAATTAGTAAGCTTTGTCTTTGACTACAGCTAATAATAGATAATTCTGATAATATTAAATAGAATTAAAAACCAATCTTACACGTCTTTTATACTGCTTTATGGTCTTAAATTTTCTTGTTGGTTTGTAGACTATGGTTGGTATATGAGTGCCATTTACTGTTCATGATTTAGCAATTACAACTTCATTCTCACAGGACTTATGTATTTCTCTCTAGGTAGATCTAAAGTTAATTCTTCACATGCCATCTTCTATTACTGGGATTACCTGGGGTTTGTATTTTGACTACTAATTTGTCCTTGTGTATAATAGTCTATTTCTTATATATAACATAACTTCTTAAATAATTATGAAATAGATAAGGAAATGCCTAACTATATTTAATTTTCAACATTTTGCTTTTTACTTTTATTTGGTGAGTATTACCTTTTCTGGAAACTTTTAACATATTTATTTTAAATTTATCATGTGTTACAGTTTAAACATTTTCCCATTTTGAATAGATTGGTTCTTTATTGTTGATTTTATTTCTTCCTCTGTGATGATTTTTTCCACATGATTTGCAACTTTAATATCAATGCTGTCTTTGATAAAAACCACAATTTTTCTCTTTTTCTGTTTTTTCTTTTGGTTAGAAGTCTTGTGCTTGTTTGCTTGCTTCCTCTGCTATTGCTGCTGCTGCTGCTGCTGCTGCTGCTGCTGCTGCTGCTGCTGCTCCTCCTCCTCCTCCTCCTCCTCCTCCTCCTCCTCCTCCTCCTCCTCCTCCTCCTCCTCCTCCTCCTCCTCCTCTTCCTGTCAATTTAGTAGGCTTTCTTTCGTTTTTTTCTTTTTTAAATTAATTATTTATTTACATCCCAATGGCTACTTCTCTTTCTGTTCCCCGCTACACGGAGACTCCCTCCCCACATTTTTCTCCCATTCCCCTCCGAGAGGATGGAGCCCCCTGGGTATCCCCAAACCCTGTGCACAACTATCTGCAGGATTAGGTGCATCCTCTTCTACTGAGGCCGGACAACACAGCCTTCTAATCAATATTTCCTGGGGGCCTTGGTCCAGCCCATGTATGCTTTGGTCAGTGGTTCAGTCTCTGAGAGCTCCCAGGGGTCCAGTTTAGTAGACACTGTTGGTCTTCCTTTGGGATTCCTAGCCCCTTCAGGACCTTCAATCCTTGCCCCAACTCTTCCGTAAGGGTCTCTGGCCTCTGTTCAATGTTTGGCTGTGAGTATCTGCATCTGTTTCAGTCAGATGCTGGATAGAGCTTTTCAGAGGATGTCTATGCTAGGCCCCTGTATGTAAGATAACAGAGTATGATTAATAGTGTCAGGAGCTTGCCTGTGAGATAGGTCTAAAGTTGAGGTATTTATTGGTTGGTGATTCCCTCAGTGTCTGCTCCATCTTTGTCTCTGCATTTCACTTAGACAGGACAAATTTTGGATCAAAAGTTTTGTGGGAGGGTTAGTGTCCTTATACTTCCACCATGGGTACTTCCTACTTACAGGAGGTGGCCCCTTCAGGTTCCATGTCCCCACTGTTAGGCATCTAGGTTAATGTCACCTCCATTGACTTCTTGGAGCCTCCCCTATCCCAGGTTTCTGGAACTTCCAAGACACCCTTCCCCCCACTCCCCCAACCCCCTATTCCCCTCAACCCAGGGCAGCTGCAGATTTACATTCATTTTCCTGGTCCTCTTGACCTCTTTCCTGTCCCTCTTAATACTTGATGCTTCACTCTAATCCCCTAAAACAACACCAGGGGCAATTCTAAATTCAGATGCATTATTTGTAGTCATGAGTTCTCTAAGGCACTGAAAAAAGTTTCATGTGTGTAGCCAGTGAGTGTTACTTAGCTACTGTATGATGTGCATCTTTTGCTTTCTCCATTCCTTGCATCTGGTCATTACCCCCGAAAGTACAGCAGACGGACATAAAGGAGGAGTCCTATCCTAGTCTTCAGTTCATGTAGTAAAGAGGCCTGGCTCTCTTGTCCACTATTTGTAAATCTCTGTTACTATTGATTATTATCTAGTTCAGCCTATATCTGATAACAGTGCCCTATATACTATAAGTCCCACATTAGATTTCTATCATACGATGAAACAATATACAAAATATTTGTATATTGTATATAAATACATGTATGTATGTCACTCTATATTTACAATCATTTCCTCTTGTGTTAGTCCAGGTTCTCAAAAAGTACATACCGAGGAGCTAGAGATATAGACCAACACTTAAGAGCATTTGCTGATTTTGCAGAAAAGCATAGCATGGTTTCCAACACGCACATGGAGACCTCATAATTGCCTCATAACTTTAGTCCAGGGAATTTACTTTTTCTTTTATGGCCTCTAGGGTCACCCTCATAAGAATGGCATATATTCAAGATCATACATGCACCTAGTCATAAAAATATTTTTTTTTAAAAAGAAGCAGACACCGAGACAATTTATTCAAAAGTATATATTAGAGAATTGTTTGTGAGCAAAGACAAGAGTAGAACCACAAGAACCTGAGTCATTGAGGGGAGAAACTTTACCTAAGGAATTGCGTAGGTACCATTGGCCTGTGACCATGGCTGTGGGGAACTTTATTGACTATTAAATGATGTAGGAGGGTTCAGGTGACATTACTCTAGGCAGATGATGTTAGACTTATTAAGAAAATTGGCTAGGCATGAACTAGTAAATGAGACAACGAACAAAGAAGCATCAAGGAGTGATTCTTCATCATGCCTGCCTTCAGTTTTCTAGGGTGAAGAACTCTGAGTTCCTACTATGACATTCCTCAAAGACAGATTTGTAATCTAGAAGTGTAAGGCAAAGATAGTTGAAACTAGTGAGTGATTAAGGATGATAACAAGCCATTTATGAAGGTATTTCCTGTTTATTGTGCCATGTTTGTAATCTCCTACAAGCCATTTTCTGGCTTGCTTTAACTGGGTCTTTACTTGTAGAACAGGAGAAAACTTAGTTTTCATACACACGCTTGCCTGTCATCAGCACAGAAAGAGTTTCTTTCTCATGTATCTGTCTAATTGTTCACCATTATTTAAGGCATAGTCCAGAGCAGGCGCCAATGACAAATTTTTGAAAGAATGGATACATAAACGAACAATTAACTATACTCAATCTTCAACAATCACCAGACAGTTGGGAGCTAAATTGACTTCTTCTGAATGGTAGTCCAGAATAAAGGAAATTAGTCAGATGCAGAGAACCAAAATGCGTTTCTCTTCTAATTACTTCCTTTTTATTTAGTGTTGCTGTACAAGGTTCATAGGCTATACTTTGAAATGGCCATACCAATTTAAGATCATCAACATAAGAACATGAGGCCAGTATTCTATAGAACAATTAATAAAACCATACATGGAGTATTCATAGATGGATGAATTTTAGTATTAAATCTTATAAGTCATATATGGTCACTACAAGATACAAATAAAAGGATTTTTACCTTTAAAAATAGTAAGAACAGTTACATTATGAAAAGGAGTTACCAGGAGGGGCTTTCAGAGAGCTTTGTTTTGTAATTTTGATGCAGGGTCTCACTACGCATCTCTTTTTAGCTTAGAACTCACTGTGTCAAGAAATTGGCTTCAATTTGTGGTATTGTTCCTTTCCCTCCTCAGTGCTGGTGTCACAGGCATGCTTCGATCTGCCCGGAGGGAAAGTTTAAATTTCTCACACAACTGGAATCATTTCTATATCATGTTGAGAAATATATGAAATACACAAAGATTTATGTATACCTCTAAGTTCAAAGTAAATTAGAAGACACTTTTGCATTAAAAGAGTTGGTCACTTTTTGTGTTTCTTATTTGGCTTAATATTGCTGAAACAATACAGGAGTGCTGTTTAGCATTTTAGTGTGTCAATTTGGAATTAAAACAAATGGTCTTCATATGAGTCCTGAACAAAAGGAGGTGGGTAGTGGGGGGGTGGGGGCAGAGGGGCTATCCTCTAAAGCTGCTGTCTGTCTGGGAATACATTCTTCTAACTGGTCAGCCTTGCTAGCCTCAATAGGAGAGCATGTGCCTAGCTCTGAAGAGACTTGATGTGCCAGGTTTGGGGACACCAGGGGGTGTGGGTCCTCAACACGCTCAGTGGAGAAGGGGAATGAGAGAGGGACTGTGTGAGGGGGGAGCAGGAAGGGGCATCAATGTAAAGTGAATAAATTTTAAAAAAATTAAAACAAATGAAAGTGTAATCTGATTTATGTGAACTGTGAAAATATCCAAAATTCTACTATGCTGTTAATCCTTAAATTATTTGTCCCCAAGAAGAGCTCTAATATGTATACACAGCACATTTGTTGATCTACTCATCTATGAAAAGACAGCCTGATCCTATATCTGCACTATTGTAAATACTGATGCAATAAACATCTGTACAAGCATCTGTGATAGATAAAATCCTTCAGTATACAGTCAGCAACGTTAAAGCCAGGCTCTACTGTAGATCTATTTTCAGTTTTTGAGACAGTTCAACTGCAATTCCCATCCTGGATACCCTAATTTAATAATCCCACCAACAGCACATAAGGGATCTCTTTTCCTTGCATGCTTGCTAGCACTTCTTGTTTGTTTTGTTAATGATATTCAATGTGACAGAACAGAACGAGATGGAACGCAACATTGCTTTAATTTTCATTTCTGTGACTCAGGGTTGTTTATGTCACTATTTACCTGTGAGTTTTCTCAGCTTGTAGCCTCTTCCTCAAGTATCTCTCAAGTCCCTTCAAACGAAAATGAAACAGACAAGACACAAGGAAGCCATTCTACAGATTCATCTGTTGTTAGTCATTATCAGCTCACCTACTGAATGGGAAGGAGAGCAATTTCACACAGTAGTTCATCTCACAACTCAGTGGAAACTGACCCAGTTTGCAGGCTCTGTGTTTTGTGCTGCACAACACTATTTGTGATTGTATGTACTGTCAAGAAACATGGGTGCTTCCACTGCCAATCTTTTTATTTCCAGATAGGTTCTCCAAGAAATTTGGAAAATATAAGCATCTTCTCTTCCTACTTAGGTCATTTCATGTTTGCATTTAATCATAATGATCCGCACTACAATTTGTAGGTATTAAGGGCCAGATAGTTATTTGTGGTACTAATTAATTAATTTTAAATTTACATTAGGCATGCACATGGTACATACACACACATACATACATACATACTACATACATACACACATATACACATACACACATACACACATACATACACACATACATACATATATACATATACATGCAATGAACCATACATATAAAATAAAATTAAAGAAACCATACATTTTAATTTATATGTATGGGGGATCCTGTAAGTGTATATGTACATGTGTATGTGTGTGTCTTTGGAGGCTAGAAAATGATATTGTATACCCTGAAGCTAGAATTTCTGGCAGTTGTGAGCTATGTGATGTGGGTAGCTGAAAATCAAATTCTGGTACTCCTTAAGACTAGCATCGACTTTTAACTCTAAGCCATCTTTCCAGTCACTAGATACTTATTTTTTTTAATGTAAATAAAATTAGCAGAGAAATCTTAGTAAGATTATTCTATTTTCTTGTCTTTTTGCAAATAAAGTAATTTACATTTTTGGAAATTAATAAGTTGGACAAACTTTGTTCCCATTGTATTCTATTTCCATGTTAATTAATGTGTTTATAATATTTTCAGATAATTACTTCTCTTAAACACATTTTGTTTCTTGATTTCATGAAGCAAAAAACATTTTTCAGTACCAGCATGCCTTGATGCCCTTGTTTGGTAATGTCTGTTTTTGGCTATATCCATAAAATAATTTTAATTGGTCATTTGTGGAGAAGCCTGTTTGCGATACTAAGTTCAAAAATGCAAGAACTTCAATTTCCATTCTATGCTTTTCTTCCAAATGCCATACACTAGTGTCTACAATACACTATTGTTTATGTTAAAAACAATAAAAATCTGGAGTCTAAAGAAATGTTGAAATTTCTGTATTTGTACACAGTATTTCCACCAGAAAAAAAATAGAATAAAAATTCACATGAAAACATCTAGATGAGCTCTGTTTCTGTTGTCCATTGATGTTGATCTATTGCCTTTAGAACTGTAGTAACCTTGGGTTCAGTATTTTTTACTGGTCCATGTAGAACAGTCAGAAATCAGCTGGGTCAGACACAGTTGTTTTTAAAACTATTTATATAATGTTGTCTACAGAACCTGCTCCATTATTAGGACAGATGCTATAAATCTCTCTTCAGCTCATGAAGAAAACAACAACATTAATTAGGAAAAAATGTTAAAGGGTGGTACAACACAAGGTTAGTTGTTTGTATTGTGCACTTCAGCTGTAGATGCTTTTACTTGGTCTTATACTGAAGTTTACTGGTGATACATTCAGGATATAATTAAAATCTCTACAAAAGAGTTGTTTATGAATCACTTGAATATCTTCAACTATATGTAGCATCTACTGATAGGAATGTTTGCATTTGCTTATTTTTTGTTAAAAATCTCGGTTTTATGTAATGAATTTTCCAATTATTAGGTTGAAAATGATTTCAGAAGTCTGATGTGTAAGACTATTTTTTGTTTGCTTCTTTGATGTAGATCATGAATGGAATCATACAATTTCTGTTGGACTCCCATTCCTTTCTACAGTATTGTGTCTTAGCACGGAGGTCTTCTGTTACAGCTCACTCATTTCAGTTGTTAGAATTCCAATAAATGCTGTAAGTTTGTTTATTGGTTTTTCCTATTAACTGATGTTAAACTGCTTTTGTTTGATGCTAATTTGAAATACATGGCTGATAAACATTCCTGGAATTATGTTTGGCATTGTCCTATTATATAAATTCTTTATCAGTGGTCACATTTTAGCTAAATAAAACAAACTTTATGGGTAACGAATATGTGAATATAAGGTATGTGATTTGTTCAAACTTAGCAAAAAAAGAAAGTTGTCTTCCAAAGATTTTTGTTTTAATTCACACACTAGTAGGCAATTCATCTTTCACGTGCTTCTTGCTATTACATGTTTGATATTTTCTTTTTACTTGTATTTTATCATTCTATGGAAGAGAAGGCTTTAGTTTGCATGATGAGTAACTAAACTATGACCACTTTCTACACCTATTTGCTTTTGTGTACCTAAACCATAAATGCGTGAACTTATATTGTATAAGAGTTTGATCACTAATCGAATGACTACCTTTCCTATGTGTCTGCCTTTGTACTCTGTTGTATTCATCTTTTAACTGGGTTGTAAAGCAATCTCACTTATCAAGGCTCCAGTGTATTTTTAGTTAGTATCACAAATACAGAAACCATTATAATGCTATGTGTTTTTTTTTTTAATTAGAAATGTAAATTTATACTACATAATGCTCAATAATCTAAATTGTTTTTTAACTCTCACTTTTAAGTTTTTCATTGTTATTTTTGTCTTTTTTTTTTATTGGGTATGTTATTTATTTACATTTCAGATGCCATTCTCTTTCCCCATTTCCTCTCCCTAGAAAACCCCTATCCTACCCTCCTCTTTTTTGCTTTTATACCATTTTAATTACATGCAAGTATTAAGGTCAGTTCTAGGTTGAGGAACTAGCAATATAATAGATGCAAATAGTCAAGGAACATGCAACACAATAAACACAAATAGACAAAGAACAAGCAAGGCAATAAACAATGTTCCTTGAACACTCCCATGGTCACTGTTTCTAAGGGCTTATCAGGATGACTAAAATATCTGAACCAACTTCTCTGTCCTAGTCCAAAGTCATTTTTATGTCTGAAGCCTACTTCCTTGTTCTACCCTAAAATTTAGATTCCTGCCTGAAACTACTTCTTTGTTCTAGGCTAATATTTAGATTCCTGCCTGAAATTACTTTTTTTGTTCTATCCTAATATTTAGATTCCTGCCTAAAATTACTTTTTTGTTCTAGGCTAATATTTAGATTCCTGCCTGAAATTACTTCTTTGTTCTAGGCTAATGTCAGATTCCTGCCTGAAGTCCACTTCCTTTTCCTTGGCCAATGTCATATTTCGGCTAAGCAGCCCATTTCCTTGTCCTTGGCCCATGTCAAATTCTTGCCAAGCAGCCCCAAAAGCTCTCTGCCTCTTCTTCTTTTTTATTTTATAATCAAGACTGGACTGTCTTAGGTCCTTCTGATAAGAATGCCTTCCTTATCCATTATGGAATATGCATTATCAAAAGCAAAGCTTCTGTCTTAGGTAGGTAAGGCTCTGTCCAGAATCTTACCCATCCTTGGCTTACCAGGTTGTTAATTTAATAACTCTGTCTGGGTGTCCATTTTCAGTTTTAAGTCATGTACTTTGGCTGCCAACTTGTTGATGTTGTAATTTTAACATGATGGACAGGAAGAAAAGTACTTTTAGAACAAAAAGGGCTAGCATGATCAGTCTATATATGCAATTCTTGAAGCTTTACAAAAATAGAAATACTGATCTCAGGGCATGGGTAATTTTATCAGCAGTATCTGCACCATCAACACTCAGCAGAGCAGCATTGTTTAAATTCATATGCTCACTATGCAAAGTTAAAACCTCCAGAGTGGTGTTAGAATTATGCCAAATACACTGCAAGTGTCTTTAAACTTTTTCCTAATTATAATGACTACCACTCTAAATTTTAGAACTAACACAAATCCAATGGTATTTGGCATGACACTTGAGATAGCTTCTTACTCTTAAACTCTGAACCTCCTGGTATAACAGCTTTAATTACATTAATTGCTAGCACTACTGCTTCTGCAATTTATTTGACACAAGATGTTAAAACAGCCACTTTTATTACTCATTTAGCAAAAACTGTTACTAATGTGTTGAATATACAAGAGGATTTAGATAGGCATTTGGAACAATGGATTGATGCTCCTTATCATATTCAAATTATTGGAAGGAGGTTCAGAGTTAATTTTGTCTTAATATGGCTGATAAACAGTTCACACTCTTTTAAATTGAAACCTAAGAATTTTCTTTTTATTCTCTCTGTTTAATTATATGACCATAATTTAACAAGTGGTCTGCCTTGTAAAATTGTAGAACACTTACCTATTCAGATTAGTTAAAGCGACTTCTGATTTGCTCCATTAGAGTTATCAGTTTACTTTTATTACACAGAAAGGAAAACTGTGTGATTGCCAAGCCCCTGCATTAAAAGTTGAGAATTTTATTTTAAGATGATTTCTGATACAACATGCATTGCAGGGCTTCACTCATAATACAAACAAGATAAAAATTTAATTATTCTCTCTCTCTCTCTCTCTCTCTCTGTGTGTGTGTGTGTGTGTGTGTGTGTGTGTGTGTGTGTGTGTGTGTGGTCTGTGTGTCTGTGTATGAAGGAAAATTAAAGCAAATAGGACTTCTTATAATTCTGTCAACCACCATGTGAATAAGCTCTGCCATGCTCTCTCACTTCCACTAACTGAACTGCCTCAACCAAGCTGGGTTCCTTATCATTAAATTGTGAGTTAAGATAAACCTCCTCCTTTAACTTGTCTATGTCAAATATTCTGCTAAGTCAATGGCAAAAGTAATTAATGCAGAAAATTACTACTAATTTTTGTGGTTGTTTTAATAAACCCAATTTTGTGGTTCATAGTAATCGGGGACTAAGATGCAATAAGACTGTAGAAGAGTTTAAAACTGCCGGCTACAGATGTGCCTAGGGTGTCTTAGATAAATGCACATTGTAGGAGTTTTACACATGAAGTTTTAGAAAGGAATGTGTATTAAATGATATCCCATAAATTTCTAGCAAGTTAGAATGTTGCTGAACTCAGCAATATTGGACTAATTTATGTGTTGGGAAGTATTTTATGAGGTCATAATATTGAAGCTGTGCTTTCACACTTCATTTGCTTTTAAAGATTTATTTTTTGTTTATGAGAATTTGCCTGTATGTGTATGTGTATGTGTGTGTGTGTATATATATATATATATATATATATATATATATATATAAATATATATGATTCATATATATATATGAATCATCTATATGCCTCATACCTACAAAGGCCAGCAAATAGTGTTGTTTCCTCTAAATAAAGGTTCAGATGGTTGTGAACTGACAAGTGGGTTCTGGCAACTTAACCCGGGTCCTCTGCAAGAGAGGCAAATGCTCTAAACTACTGACTCATCTTTTTTTCCCCAAGCTTTGTTGCTTCTCTGTGCTTTTAACCAGACACAGAATCCAAAGAAAAATTATCCATGAAAGACATTAAAAGTGGATCAGAAAAATATATAAGACTCTTCACAGTATAGACATGAAGACATGGTAGCCGGATTGAAAATGACTCTCACTGCTAAACAGAGCAACACCATTTAGAGAAACTACACACTTTTATCACTGAGACAATGAGATTGGAACCCTGATGTTATATATGTGTGTGTGTGTGTGTGTGTGTGTGTGTGTGTGTGTGTGTGTGTGTGATTTGAAGTACTAAGGGAAAAATAACTATGAAAAGGTAAAATAAAATAAAATGACTAAACGCCTAGAAAAATGACTAAAAATATAGAATAAAGTTTAAAATTAAGAATTGGCTAAGACGCCGGGCAGTGGTGGTGCACGCCTTTAATCCCAGCACTTGGGAAGCAGAGACAGGTGGATTTCTGAGTTCGAGTCCAGCCTGATCTACAGAGTGAGTTCCAGGACAGTCTCAAAAAACCAAAAAAAAAAAAATGGTTAAGACAAAAATACAAATGGAAATGAAGGATGAAAAGAGAAAGGTTAAGAAATAGAAGTAAGGTCATTCTAGCTTATTTCTGTTGCTGTAATGATAAAGCCTGACCAAAATTAAGACAAATCAGAAAGAAACAAAACAAATAAAGCATCAGAAAACAAAGGAGTAAAATACTCATCTGGCTTACAGCTCTGGTTACAGTCATCCTGGGGAGAAGTTGGCAAAGAGCCGTGTCACGTCGCATCCATAGCCATGAACAGACTGTAGTGAGGGCACCTATGTGGTATCTGCCTGCAACCTCTAGCTTTTTTCTTTGATATATTGATTAGGGAATGGTGTTTCTCACAATGGACTGGTTCTGTGTACATACACCAACAGTAAAGACAGTTACCCAGAGAGATCCCCACAGCCCAACCCATTCTAATATAATTTTTCAATGCAAACTCTCTTCCCAGGTAATTCATCTTTTTGGCAACTTTACACATAAATCAAACTATTACAAGGGTAGATACAAAACAAAAGTGCCTTTGTGATGAATAAGTAGAAACCAAGAGGTTTAATTTTATGAAATCTATTAAAATTAAGAGATTACAATCTAATGAAAACTGTGCAAATAAAATTAGGTTAAACATTAGAGGACTAATATAGCATAAAATACTTTTAAAAGCAAAATAATATGAAATGGAGTAAGAGGGGGGGAAATCTAACTAAAAATATAAAACAGTTTGGAAAAATAGGGAACTTTTTTATTTTGTCCTGTAATATTGGAATCAGCAGATGTATGTAGAAGGCATTTAGTGAGTTGTGGCTGTAGTCTCTCCACATGCTCCTAATATATTTCATGGGTATAATAAGCACTTACAAATATCCTTTGGGGTGATAAAAAGATCAGCAAAAGAAAGCTAGCATTAATAAACTCGATATATTTTACTATCACAGGAAATATGAGTTAACTTCATCCTGCTTACAGACTTCAGCAATGGCTCCCAGAACTTTTCCTTGGACTCATGACAAAGACTTGTACAGCAAGCTCCATCAGAGCCATTCTTCCTTGGCCTGGTGGTGAATCCCAGGAGTCCTAGTTGCACTTAGCAGACAACAGCTCAGCTTGGAGAACAGGAAATTTGGCTCCAGAAATGTCTTGCAAATCTCTTACTTCTGAATTGCCGTGGGAACTTTTCTAAGCTTCTTTTACATTCACATCCTGTTTATGAAACTCAATGAAAGATTAAAGTCCTCTTCCTGCATATCAAGCAGAGCTGGCAAAGCTGCAGAGAAATGCATTTGAGCTATTAAGTGCATGCCTGAACTGGTTAGAATCTCCACCATATTTCAGCTAATGTCAGTTACTTCAGGCCCACATTTTCAGAAATTCCTCTGAGGGGCTCTTACGAGTCATGGTCAGAAAAACCAAATTGTCTTATCAGTGTGTGTGTGTTTTTTTTTTTCATTCCTATGCCAAGAAGATAATGAATCAAAGAAAAATGTCACTACTGTGTGAGGCAAAGGAAGAGAGAATGCAAAAGAATAATGGCACCTAGCTAAAAATTAAGAATTTGCCATGCTACCTGGAAAGATCCAGACACATACACAGCCACATTCGTCGATGATAGTGGGAACAATTTGTGTGTATGACTACAGACCCAAAGAATCAGGACCACTGGCCTAAAGACGAAGAATGTAGTGTTACAGGTGAATACAGGTGAAGATGATGGACTTCTGAAATTTAGAAATGATCTGGAAGTAACGATAAAGAACAAAGCCATTTGGGATGATCTGGGCAAGGGAGTTGGACGTTGACAGAGGATGGAATGTGCAAAGCCACTTTCAGCTATGACATGGACTCTTTTATTTTCTGATAGAAGTTATCTTCATGATGCTATGTCTCATACTTACAGACATTCAGTATTGTGTCTGAATAGCTCTTATATGTTTGAGCATCAGATCTTGATGTACCCTCACAAAACCCGGATATACATGTCCAAAGAAACCTTAAACACATCCCCCAATGTTGTGAAAGTGAACACTGAGACTTGGGAAAAGAGAAATTATAAAAAGCAAGAACACACAAAAATGGACTCCACGAATTTGAGAGACTCAATTGAACCATGATTAATCAGTATTACCCAATAAAGAATAATAAAGGCATGTAAGCAAAAACAAACAGCAAAGGGATCTACTGTAAGCATAAGGAGTAGAAACCACCACTCTTCTACCTGAAGCCAGAGCAGAAAGCAATCAAAGTTCTCATGACTTCTTTATACTTTTCTCAACAGCCCTATTGTCAACAGTAATAGAGTGAGGGAAATATCTCCTCCTGAGTATAATTATACTGCTTTCATGTGGTTTATATTGGTTTCATTTGAGTATGAGAAAACAAATATTTGATCCTAACTACAAAAGAATAGTAAATTAAAATCCACAATACTACTTCTAATGGGGACTATGGCTTGTAAAACAACCTGTTTTCTTCCTTCCTTCCTTCCTTCCTTCCTTCCTTCCTTCCTTCCTTCCTTCCTTCCTTCCCCTCTCTCTCTCTCTCTCTCTCTCTCTCTCTCTCTCTCTCTCTCTCTCTCTCTCTCTCTCATCATTGTATCTTTAGTAATCTGGCAGCAAGTCAAAACATTAAAAAAAAATAAAAGATTGTTCCTTTTAAGGGTGAGGCCCACCAGTATAGACTCATTCATGTAGTGAGTGAGATAGGATTTCAAACAGCATGGGAAAGCTTTAAGATTTACAGATTGATGTGTTTGGTTGTTGATAATCGGCTGGGGGCTGAGCAGCACAAGACTGATGAGCCCTTTGAGGACAGGACATGGTTGCTGGGTCATGAGCACCTTGAAGCGTTTCTTGATGGTGATTCGGTGTCGAATATTTGTCATCTGGGAGAACCGAGCAGGATGGGCAGAGCAAGTCTGTTGTCCCATAGGGTCAAATTTCTTCAGTGTATAGACAGGATCGCCCTTCTCACATAGGTAATACTGGAGAAACATGACTGCCCCTTAGCGGAAAGACAGTGTATTTTAAGTTTGTCTAAACTAGTCCAAACTTATGTGAAACTCTTTAATATAAGACCTAATATTTTACAACAAACCACCTCATTCAACTTAATTAAATTTAACATGATTGTTATTTTATATGTCTTAAAGAATCATTTGTTGCACATATCTTGGAAAGAACCACAAGGTAGATATTTAAGCCATGCCCGGCTTCCATTTCTTTGTTGTGGTAGTCCACAATGTAGCCAATATTAATATATGCCATTATTAAGATACATTTTCCATCTCTTCTCAGGCATAAATTATTTTCAAAGAAGAAGATTCCAAATATTTTGATGCATTTTTAGGTATAATAATTTATCTAATTTTTTTTAAATCCAAGAGAACAAAGTCACCATGAGTTAAAAGTGGGTAAAATAAATCTAGATTTGTAACTCAGTTGATAAAGTTTTCTAGCATGCACATGCCCTCTGTTTCATCCACAGCCTTACATAACCTAGGCATAGGGTGCAAGACTGAAATCCCAGCATTTGAAGGTTGAGACAAAAATATTGGAAGTTCAAAGTCATCTTTGGCTACATAGGGAGTGTGTGTGAGGCTGGGATACCTGAGGCCTTCTCTCATAGCAGTGATGATGATGAGGATGATGATGAAGATGATGATGGAGACGATGATAATGATGACGACGACCACGGTGATGATAGTGGAGAAAAATAACCCCAATGGTTATAATAAGTTAAACTAACAAACAGAGCTTACGTCTTTTGTAAAGCATTTATTTTAATTTGATAAAATGTAAAGACCACTCTTCAAAAATGAATTCCTATGCTTGATTAAATATGAAGATGTGGGTTATCCATAGCTAGTTCCTTACAAATGGGCAAAAAAAACATTTTGAGAAACAGGAAAATATTTCTTAAGTCTATGATTAGAAAAACAAAGAAAACAAGAACATAACCAAGGGTGATTATCTAAAATGCCGCATCCATCAGAGGGAAACCATGCAGCTATTTTTGTTTCACAGTCCTAGGACAGTACACACCTTTGAGTCTCTCTATTGCCTCTCCTCAGGATACATCTCCTTAATCAACCATAACAGAAGTTTTTAATGTATATTGAAGATTGTCAGCGTGCTGCATTGTGAATTTTTAATGGGATGAAATTTCCAACATATGCTGAGTTGCAGTAAATTTTTTTTAAGAATCATTTTACATACATAATATGCATATATATTCAAGAATAATAATAACTAATTATTTAAATCTCAAGCGAAAAAAATTAAAACAACACAGAAAATAGAAACTAAAAGAGCTTAAAGGAATCAAATTCTAATAAAGTAAATAGAAAATTAGAGTTGAAATAATTTATCTAAGCAGTGTCCCTTTCTCAAAAATAATGTAAGTATAGTCATATAACTTTTATAAAAATTGTACTTAACTTCATCTCAATGTTTTGACTTCACCTTAATTTTTATTTCATAATAATAAGTGCAATGGAAATAAAACAGAAAAATTATCTACATAAAGTCATTTACAAATAAGGAGGAATCATTCTCACATTGATGATGGCCATGCAGGACATAAGGCACAGGAAGTACCAAGTGACTTAAGGAACAAAGATATCCACAGAGATTAATTTTTAAAGGTAGATCACATAGGATGTCGAGAGGATGTTTTTAGGAGTTGAGACCTGGACATCTGTGCCAGTTTAGGAAGAATATCCAGTAGCTTTATCTTTATCTGTCACATGCAGGTAGGAACAAACTCCTGTCACCAGGGCAGGTAAACCAGGTATCTCAAGGAGGAGGCAACAGGAATGCAGGCTGCAGAGCTTCCACAGGATGGCAAGTCATGAAGGGATCCTAATCCAAGAGCCTGGATTTAAACATAGGAATGGTTCCCTTGAGTTATATCTTTTCAACAGAAGCATAAACCATAAGGAGAAAAGTGTAATGGCAGCAGAGCATAGTTCAAACAGAATTTTTCATTACCATATGCTCAGGACTTGGCATACAGTAATGCCTACTATGCTAGACGAAGTCCTGGATTGTACATGGCCAGTGTAAAGGGATTGTAGAATGTTGTGTTTATGAACAAATTGCATTCTAACAATGCATGTACCTTGTGTATCTCTCTGGTCTTTGTAAGTAAGAGAATATCTTTGGAACTATGAGATGACAATTTGAACAAGGACAGTTTATATTCATAATAATAAAATGTAAAAAGAAAAAGGAGAAGAATAAAAAAAGACCAACACACACCACTAACTCATGAGGTCTATGAACCAGAGATATCAGCATGTGACATTTTAATTGGCTCTGATACGTCTCTGAAATTACACATTTACTGAAAATGTGTCCCTGAGGATAACAGAATTTCTCCAGTAATGATGATTAACATGGAAAACATATTTCACATCATTAACATTCATTTAATAATCACTCAGCCTCAATTTTCTCTGTGACTATAGAAAGATAAAGAAAGCCCAGTGCAGTGAGTAGCTGGGTGCAGTGACTCCTTCAGACCAAACAAGGTCAAGCTTCAGGTGCCTCAGTCTTCAGAGGGTTTGCCAGCATTTGTATACACAACATTATTTTCTTTTTGGCTCCTCTCTTCTCCTCACCTTCTCCCCCATTTCTCTCCTCCTCTGTCCTTCTTTCCTAGCCTCTTCTCTCTCCTTATTGCTTTTGAAATTGAAGACGCTGAGAAAGTCATATGTCTGATGAGCCACTCATTGATCTAAGAGAATGGGAGAGCAATGTACCTCTGTAAAACAAAGGATTAGGGTAAGGAAATAAGGCAGTGTGGTATGACCAATGACCATAAAAAAGCATGGTCACGCCTTTTTCCTTACTGTAGTGCACTCCTAATTACCCGATGAAGGGTATAATCAGCTATCAGAGGATTATCCTGTTCACACCTCCCATACTTCCTAGATGAAGGAATTTTGGGAAGAGATTTAGAATTTTATGGATAATTTTCCACTAAAAAGTGTTTTTAAGGAATGAGAGATTCTCAACCCTCTGACATCATCTCAGTTTGGGAAAAGTTCGGGACCCAGAGCTACCCTTTGCTATGCCTGCTCCTGTGGCTAATAAGCATCACAGAAGTCACACTGCAGGGCTGCAGGAAGGCCAGGAATGATAGAAGTCCACCCAGTTATGTTTAGCCAAGGTCTGGAAGGAATGATGCCACCTGCTTTTACTTCAGGGCCCTGGGTTGAATCTAAATTGGGTAGTGTAGATTTTCCAAACTTGATTTGTTATTGAAAGACACAAAAATGAAATTCACATATTTTGAAAAATAACCATAGTAATATCTGACAACGTGGAGTTGTTTAATGGAAACTGATAAATCTTCACCCTGTATTTAACATCCTGTGTGGTGGCAGATTTTTCAGCCAAAGTGCCTTTAGTCTTGTATGATAATCAGCATCAGATTACCAAATTGTTGGCATCACCACCAACACAGACTCCCCAGCTCCCAGCATATTGTGCTGCTTTCCTAATGCATGTGTGTACCAATTGCAGGAAACGGAGTTATTTTGCCCTGAGATTCAAAGGCAAGGAAGTTCTCAGAGGAAACGGGCATTTAAAATAATCATAAAAAAAATAGTAAAAACAAGGAAAAAAGCTATATTAATGACTGAACTTTGTGCTGATTGTTTGGTCTGATTAATTTAGAAAATAAATGGCCTGTGGAATTGTGTGTGTGTGTGTGTGTGTGTGTGTGTGTGTGTGTGTGTGTGTGCGTGCATTGAGCAGGGGCAAAGTGCTGGCCCCCCTCGCTGGCCTAGAACTCACAGAAATCCACTTCTTTAGGACTAAGATTGGAAATGTGAACTACCATGTTTGACTTGAAAGAGTATTTCTATAACAGGCTGAACTTTGGCTTGTGGAAATTAGATGTTACTGAATTAGGGATGGGGGAAGGATATTCCTATGTAGAATAGAATGGATCGGAAGATTCCTCCCTTGGTCTCTTGATTCTTGGTTTATAGATGTTTCCCACCATGTATAGTTTTTGAGTTTGCATTTTATAAAATAAGTGGTACAAATGACCAAATTGGAATATTTCACATGAAATATAATTTCCAACTCAGTCGGGTGATCTGCCCCAAATGAGTATCATTCAGCATTAATCATTGTACTAGCATAAAGTCAACAGAAAAACTAAATGAAAGGTCTAAATGTTACCTTCCAGTAGAAACCACAATGGTTCTGATGCATGAGAGTAGGGCTAGAGTATTCTATCCAAGTAAAATACAAATATTATTTGTGGGGTATATACTTGAGTGTCATATTTACATTTTATCTCTGATTTATCATTATGTTCAGAGTTTGCTTCCATATAACTTTTGTCTTAGGCCCTACATCAACAAGTTTAATATTTTAGACTCTTCTCAACAGTAATAATAAAATATTCAACACTCAGAAGAAAAGTTATGTTACTGTGGCTACAGCAGACATGTAAATAGAACAATAGTCTAAATTTGCCAAGAGCAAGCACAGAGGCTGGCTCCTAGAGATGGTTGGTTGGACTGCTTTTCTGGGACTTTTAAATGGTCCAGATTTTAGTGCCTGCATTTGTGTGGTGCTCCCTGCTGGGGTGGTTTTAGGCTTTGCTTCTCCTTCTCTAATTCCATTTTATTAACACTCCAACAAAGGGCCTTGTAACTGAGTATAGCAGGAGAGCTAGGGAGAACTGGAGGGAGGATGGGAGAGAGGGAGGAAGAAAAGCAGATATATATATATCTATATATATCTATATATCTATATATATTTATATATATATATATATATATATATATATATATAGAGAGAGAGAGAGAGAGAGAGAGAGAGATCTCAAGACTTCAGTGCTTAACGCCTACAACTCAATGGTGCTGAATAATTTATTGTCTGCTGTAGAAGACCCTCTTGCATGCTTCCTGAGTACTGGATGTCAAACATCAAAAAATGAATAACAAAACCCAAGTCATTTTTATCACCTCTTTATTGTTCCTGTGTGACACATTTTCTGGGCCTTTTATTGTTTTTCCACTTTTGTCCAACCTAATAAAAGACTCAGACACTTTGTTTCTATCTAAACAATTCAGTAGCAACTGTGGGGATAATAAAAAGATGATTTATAATCCATTTGGATAATTTCTTGCAGCAGGCTGAGAGTTGTCTCATGTGTCTCATCTTAATGTGAAATAATATAATTCGCAAACTTTTACCACTGGAGTAGAATTAAAAGCAGGACCCATGCAAAGCCCTGTTTTAGATTCAGATGAGGAGATACCTAAATCGTTCTAATGAAAATCACTCTCCTTTTCAAAATACAGTGAAAGGAAAAATGTTTTGTACGTAGAGTTTCAAGAAATATTTTTAAATGTTTTGCATGAATACATGAATACCAGGAAGACTAGAAAATTGATTATCCGGCAAAACCAACCAAACAAACAAACAAAAAAACAATTTCGGGAGCAACATGCAAAATGACAGCAAACTGAAACAAAGCAAGGGTTGTCACTGTCATTGATTTCTCTTTTTAAAATATATCACAACAGTAATGTTTCTCTTGTGTGTCTCACTATTGCCTTCTGCACACACTTCCCTATTGAAAATCCTTTAGGGGCATCAGCGTTAGTCAGCTTTCATCCCTGGAATGAGTACCTGATGTAGTCAACTTTCAGAGATAAATAATCTTTCTTTTGACTGATGGTTCCAGAGGCATCAATGCATTATTGGTTAAATTTATTGACGTCTCTATTGGGTATATTTTGGGAACACATACAGGCATAATGCTTCTCTTCTCATAGTGGTCTGGAAAAAACACCACAGAGACACGAAGGAAATCCTTTGTCCTGACATAACTCTAATAAGCTAACTTCATTCTGGTTCTTGTCAACTCATAAGGGTTCACCAGTCTCCAGTGGTGCCACAGGATCTCAAAAACTCTGAGGGACATTTCAGAATCAAACTATTCCAGCATCTGTTGTTGCTGAAATGTGCATTTAAATCTACATCTATAAACCTATACGACCCAGTCTCTTTGTCTCTTCCTTGCTCAGACTGTTGCTGTTAAGACTGCTGTAGTCATGCATACACTTCACAATTCTTTGAACTTTCTGTTCTCTGTTTATAAACTCTTCTCCCAGATCTGAGAACGACTGACTATTTCTCTCTCCCTCTTCCTCTTCCTTTCCCTCTCCCCCTCCCTCTCCTCCTTTCCCTATCTTCTTTCTCTCCCTCTTACTGTCTCTATCTCTTTCTGCCCCCATGGAGGTTGTGTATATGTGTTTATAACTGCTCAATTCATTTACTGTTGCTTTCAGATATATAACTTTAGAGCTGACTACTTAGAATTGGATAATCTATCAGGGAGTTCCTTCTTTGAGAAGACCAGTCCTCCCTCTCTCAGTAGCCAGTAATTAACTGTAGCAATTCATTCATGAGCCTTGTCAGGTTTTCTCTATCCAAGTTTTTGCATCAACTGGTATTATCATTAGGGAAGTTTTTTTATTTTATTTTTTCTTTTATTGAAAACCGATTCATTTATCATATAGTATATCCTGATTGTAGTTTCCTATCCCTCTACTATTCCCAGTATCTTCCCACCTCCCTTCTCCTCCAGCTCTACTCCCTTTGTATCTCTCATTAGAAAAGAATAGGCTTCCAAGATGACAGACAAACATGACAAAATAAGATATAATGGTGTGAAGCACAAACTACCATGTCAGAATTGGACACAGCAACCCAACAGAAGAATGAAGAGTTCCAAGAGTAAACACAAGAATCAGAAACTCACTTGTTCTAATAATCAGGGGTCCCATGTAAATACTAAGCTAATGGCTATAATTAGAAAAAAGCACAGACCTGGGGAGGCTCTGTGCTTCCTGCTTCATTCTCTCTGAGCTCATATGTGTCATGCTTAAGGAGCTTGTTCTCCTGGTGTCCTCCATCCCCTCTAGTTCTTACACTCTCTGTGCCTCTTCTTCACCAGGATTTCTTGAGTTCTGTAGGGAGGGATTTGATGAAACCTCCAATCTAGACTTTCTTGGAATAATGCTTGGCTGTGGGTCTCTGCATATATCCCCATTTGCTGTCACAGGAAGCTTCTCTGTTGATACTGGATAAAATGTTGGGAGCCTACTTGGCCTTTAGGGGAATAAGTTGACATGGAACAAGGAGTTAACAGTCCAGCACTGAAGATCTCTGGCCTTGTAACTTTTTTTACTGTTGTGGGGGCCAGAGGATGATGGCCTGGAAGCTTAACTTCTATTGTTCTGTACTTTAGTAAGTGCTGATATTTTACTCTATAAAACTGTGCTTTATAAAGTGCTCATCCTTTTGAGTCTGGGTTACCTCACTCAGGATGATATTTACTAGTTCTGTCTATTTGCCTGCAAAATTCATAATGTCCTCATTTTTAATAGCTGAATAGTATTCCATTGTATAAATGAACCATATTTTTCTGTATTCATTCATCAGTTGAGGGGCATCTGAGTTGTTTCCAGCTTCTGGCTATCACAAATAATGCTGTTATGAACATAGTAGAACACCTATTCTTGTGGTATGGTAGAGGATCTTTTGGGTATATGCCCAGGAGTGATATAGCTGGGTCTTCAGGTAGAACTGTTTCCAATTTTCTGAGAAACTACCAGATTAACTTCGAGTGGTTGTACCAGTTTGCAATCCCACCAGCAATGAAGAAGTATTTCTCTTTTCCCACATCCTTAACAGCGTGTACTATTGCCTGAGTGTTTGATCTTAGCCATTCTGATTGGTGTAAGGTGGAATCTCAGGGCCAGTTGTTTTGATTTGCATTTCCCTGATGACTAAGGATGTTCAACATTTCTTTAAGTACTTCTTACCCATTTGAGATTCCCTTGTTGAGAATTCTTTGTTTAGTTCCATACCCTACTGTTTAATTGGGTTATTTGGTATTTTGGAGGTTAACTTCTTGAGTTCTTCATGTAGTTTGGATATTAGCCCTCTATTGGATATAGGGTTAGTGAAGATCTTTTTCCTTTCTATAGGTTGGCATTTTTCATGTCCTATTGAAGGTGTCCTTTGCCTTACAGAAGCTTTTCAGTTTCATGAGGTCCCATTTATCAATTTTTGATCTTAAAGCCTGAACCACTGGTGTTCTGTTCAGGAAATTTTCCCCTGTGCCCATATGTCCAAGGGTCTTCAATACTTTCTCTTCTATTAGATTCAGTGTACCTGGTTTTATGTTGAGGTTCTTGGTTCATTTGGACTTAAGCTTTGTGCAAGGTGATAAATATGGATTTATTTTCATTTTATATGCAGACCACCAGTTATACCAGAACCATTTATTGTCACTGATAAGTGAATAATAGCCAAAAATACAGAATACCCATGACATATCCCACAGACCATAAGAAGTTTAACAAGAAGGAAGGCCCAAAGGAGGATGCTTCAATCACACTTAGAAAGTAGAACAAAATAATCAAGAAAGGCAGAGGGATGGAGGGACTAGGGTGGGAAAGGGGAGGGGAGGGGAACAGGGGTCAGGATAGTTTATGAGGGGACAAGGAGAGAAGTCCAGAGAGTCAATAGAATGAATGGAAATATGTGGCTTCTGGGGAAGGGTGTGGAGGGACCCTCTAAAAAGTCCCAGAGACATGGAATGTGAGAAACTCCCAGGACTCAGTGCAGGTTACCTTAGCCAAAATGTCCAACAATGAGGAGAGGAGACCTGCAGAGCCCATCTCCAGTAGACAGGGCCCCAAATGGAGAGACTGGGTTACCAACCCACCATCAAAATTTCTGACCAAGAATTGTTCCTGTATAAAAGAAATGCAGGTACAAAAATGGAGCAGAGACTAAAGGAAAAGCTCTCTGTTGACTGAAGACCCCCAAACTCGGGAGACTCTTACTCAAGTCTCGGGAAATCACGGCCACCCAAAAATGGCAGGACACTGTACCAGGATGCAATCAGCAGAGGTTTATTAGGGAGAGTTGGCCGGCCTAGGTCAAATTGCTTGCCCACGCAAGAGCTGAATTTGACAAAAGACCAGCAAGCTGAGGGGCTTTTTATAGCACGGAGTGGGGAAAGGGAGGAATTTTCTCGTGGTTACACATGATTGGACACTTTACAAATTTTGAACATCAACAGGCTGTACCAGTCATGGGGGCAGGGGGCAGTTCCTGCAGGCGGAAGCTTATCTAGGTTAGCAGAGCATCTAGTTAGATTTAAATTACAGCTTTCGGGAACACTGGGTAGACCTCGATGGGGGGAATGGGTAACCAAGGAAACACAACATAAAAACAGTGGAAGGTTAGCTAGTTCTTGGAACCACCCAGACGACTTGTATCTTTCTTTGTGGTCAGGAATGTGTCTTCCTGCTTTGGGCCTTCCCCACCCACAGGTGGGTTCTCTTCCCTGAGGCTTGAAGAATGTTAATTCAATAAGTGTCCTCTGAATCAGGGATAATGTACTCCTCCCAGGATGTATCCCCGGGCAGTGAAGGCCTGAAATCTTACATTCAGTTCTGCTTTCTTGGAACTAATGAGCCTGTGTTCTTTTGCTCAGGTCTAAGGGTCATAAAAACTTTTTATATTTTTCATGCCCTTAAAAGAAAAGCCTGTATATATTTTTTACTCTACATTGACCAGCCCAACTTGGGATCAATGAGTGGGCACCAAACCTGACACTATTATTGATGCTATGTTGTGCTTGCAGACAAGAGCTGTCTTCTGAGAGGCTCTACTAGCAGCTGACTGAGATAGATGCAGATAAATACAGTCAAGCACTAGACTGAGGTCAGGGACCCCTATGGTTGTATTATGGAAAGAATTGAAGAAGCTGAATGGGAGGGAGACCCCATAGAAAGGCCAGTAATCTCAGCTAACCTGGACCCTGGGAACTCTCAGAGATTGAGCCACCAACCAAAGATCGTACAGGAGCTGGTCCTAGGACTCTGTCTTAGTTTGAGTTTTACTGCTGTGAACAGATACTACCACCAAGGCAACTCTTACAAGGACAACACTTAATTGGAGCTGGCTTACAGGTTCAGAGGTTCCGATCCATCCATTATTGTCAAGGCAAGAGCATTGCAGCATCTAGGCAGGCATGGTGCAGGAGGAGCTGAGAGTTCTAGATATTCATCTGAAGGCTGCTAGCAGAATATTGACCTCCAGGCAGCTAAGTTGAGGGTCTTAAAGCCCACGCCACAGAGACACATCTACTCAGACAAGACCACACCTCCCAATAGTGCCACTCCCAGAGCCAAACATATACAAACCATCACAGGTCCCTAGCACATATATAGCCTTGAGGACTCCCTTAACCGGTCCTACAGGGACTTGAGGCCCCACGAAGGGGGATGCAGGGTTGGGGATGCAAACTCTCAGAGACAAAGGGGAGAAGGAAAGGAAAGAATTGTTGGAAGGTGTGCCTGGAGCAGGAGACAATGGTCTGGAATGTAAATAAAATTCACTCAAAAGAAAAAAAAAAAAAAAGCAAAAGAAAAGAAAGTGCCGATCCCTGGTGAGTAACACCCGCTGTTTAGCTGGGGGGAGGGGAAAAGCAAACAAGTGAATAGTCTGGCTCTTTGTTCTTTTCTCTCAGCCCCCTAACTGATCCCCAGAGGCTCTCAGTTCCTTAACTCCTGGAGAACCAGGAAAAGAAGCAGAAAGAAAAACTCTTCCAGAGGCAATATGCACAGATACACACGCATTCATACACACATACATTCTGGTTGGACCTGACCACTTGTCTCATCAACTTTACAAATATTCATGCATGCATATTTGCATACATACACCTATATTTACATATGCACATATATAGATATAGATAGATGATAGATAGACAGATAGACAGATAGACAGATAGACAGATAGATAGATAGATAGATAGATAGATAGATAGATAGATAGACAGATAGATAGATAGATAGATATAGTGGATGGAGCAAAAGCCACCAGGAGCAACTTTTATTGAGCAAGGCCCAGCCCAGAAAGAACACACTCATTCTGACTAAAAAAGAAGCTCTGACCTTTATTGCTCAGAGAAAGAAAGTATTTTATTGCTGAAAGTAAGGAAAAGCCCCTAAGAAAAACCTAGTACTCTTTATTGCTGTAAGAAAAAAGACTCATCTCTCTATTGGCGATAAAATGCCTTTTTTTGTTTGTTTTTATTGCTGAATGAGAGAAGCCCCCTATCTCTTATTGTCATTGTTCTTAGTTTTTATACTTTCTCAGGAGAATAGATCACGTGGATTTCCAAGGACTTTTACAACCTGAAAATTCATCATGAATCAAATAAGGAGTTTCAGGAGGAATATTTACATGTGTTTCCATTAAGACTAGTATCTAAATAAACATTTATTATCTGTCACTAGCTCCACACGTACATTATGAGTTCAGAGCATCCTTATGTCATAAGTTAGCACGGTTTTGCCAAGAAGCAAATCATTTGCCTTGTGTCTCATTAGTAATGAAGTTTTGTATAGATAAATCCAGTCAATATTTTATCTTCTGTCCTTATACCTACAATAAATTGTGCATTCCCAGTTCCTGACCTTTAGTTATCAGATAATGGTTTCACAACTAACCTAGAAGGAATGTTTTCCCAGATTGTACATTTGTCCCAAGCTTGCTTTCTATTCTAGTGCAATTAGCCCGACAATAAAGATTTACAGAACTCTAATTGCAGTTTTTATACTATAGCTGACTCAAAATTACTTTTATAAATTTAGAAATTCTATAGAAACGTATTAGGAATTATGAAATCATATTATCTGTGTAACATCACTACAATAGAGTACATATTTGAAAATCTGCAGAAAATTTACTCAATAGGGTGGGTTTATTCCCAGGAATCATTATACTATTTAATAATGACAGGAAAAACATAACAATAACAGGAATTAGTCCTGAGATGAGATCTCTGAAGGCCCTGCAATTCAGAGTTCACCCATCACAACCAGACAACATGATGAACAATCTCCAGTAAATCATTTTTCCCTTTTCTTTCCTAAATGCCTCCTGACATAAGGCACTGATTTATGAGTATATCAGAATATCATTAGGAATCTTTTATTTTTAGACTAGGAGTGGTTTATTTTTTCCTAGTTTCCTGGGCTATCTAGTCTCTGGTGCTTGGTTATGAAAGAGGTATTTAAGATGGGTTCCTTCTTCTGGAATAGGCCTTATGTCAAAACAGACATTGTTTGGTTTCTCCCATAAATTCTCAGCCACCATTGCTCTAGCATATTTTTCATGTAGGATAGTTTCTAGGTCACAGGTTGGAACCCACGTTTCTCCTTTGGTAGCCTACAAAGTACCTTCTAACTCTGGAGAGGCTGGAATGTAGGGGTGAGGGTTCAGTGGAGGCACCACTTGACTTCTTAGGCTCAGTGAGATGTATGAGTGTTGTTCCCTGCTGTGGATCCCAGTTGACAGTTTGTGGAGAACAGCCTTTTGTCTCAGAAACAGTTTGTTTTATTTGGGAATTTCCAGGGACCCTCTTGGCCCTCTACAGAATGTATCCTACCACTGAAAGCCTCATCTGGCTACAAGAGATGGCTAGTTGAGACTTTGTATTCTCCATTACTAGCAGTCCATGTTAGGATCACCTCCTTAGATTTCAGGAAGGTTCCACTGTGCTGGGTTTCCCCCAAATGCCTTCAATTTCAGCTGTCTCTCCCCTCAGGCTTTTTCTACACCTCATTCCTAGCCCCCAACTTATCTGTATCCCCACTCCAATCACCACTTGCTCCTAATCTGTCCATAAAATCAAGTCTATTCCCTTTCCAGGGAGTTCCCTACATTCCCCTTGGCCCCTTGTGTTTACCTAACCTTTTCGGCTCTACAGATTGTAGCTTGGTTATCATTTACTTAACAGCTAATATCCCCTTAAAACTGAAGAGATACTATAGTTATCTTTCTGTGTCTCTGTTACCTCACCCAGGAATGATTATTTTCCAGTTACATCCATTGGCCAGAAAATTTTAGTGTCATTTTTTTTTTTACTCCATTGTGTAAATTTACCACATTTTCTTTATCTATTCATCGATTTAGGGACATATAGGTTAATTCCAGTTTCTGGTTATTATGAATAATGTCTCATTGAACATAGTTGAGCAAGTGTCCTTATGGTAGAATGTCCTTTGCATATACAGACAAGAGTGGTATACTTGAGTTTTGAGGTATATTGATACCTGATTTTTCTGAGGCACCACTATATTGATTTTCATAATAGCTATATAATTTTGAAGTTCCAACAACAATAGAGGAGTGTTTCTCTTCCTCCATCCACATCCTCCCCAGTATAAACTAACTCTTGTGTTATTGATCTTAGCCATTCTTACAGGTATAAAATGGAATCTCAAAGTAATTTTGATTAGCATTTCCCAAATGGCTAAGGATATTGAACAGTTTAAGTGTTTCTCAGCCACTTGACACTCCTCTAATGAGAATCTTTTATAAAGATCTGTGGACCATTTTTAAATTGGAATCTATCTATCTATCTATCTATCTATCTATCTATCTATCTATCTATCTATCTCTATCCACACAATGTGTGTGTCTGTGTGTATACAAAATTCTGAATTCTTTATAAGTTTTGGATATCAGTTGTCTACCACATGTGAACTTTGTAAAAATCTTTCCCCATTCTGTAGGGTTCATTTTGTCCAATTGACAACTTCCTTTGCCTTACAGAATCTTTTTAGTTTCATAGGGTCCCCTTTTTAATTGCTCCTGTAGTATCATTGTTCTGTTTAGGAAGTTTTCTCCTGTGCTAGTCTCCACTTTATATTCTATCAGATTCAGTGTCTGGTTTTATGCTGATTATTTGATCCAATTTGACTTGAGTTTTGTGGTAAATATAGATTCTTTTTTTGCTTTTTTTTTCTACAAGCAAAACTACGGTTTGACCACCACCATTTTTTAGAGATGCTTTCTTCCCCCTGACCCTTGGTGTTCTAAACTTTATTATCAAAAATCAGGTGTCCATGCGTGTGTGATTCTTTGTATTTTCTCAATGTCTATTTTCATGCTCCCCTCTCTGTTTCTGATATTATTAATTTGAATAATCTTTCTCTGCCTTTTATCTAGTTTGAATAAGGGTTTGGCTATCTGTTAATTTTCTCAAAGAACCAATTCTTTGTTTCATTGATTCCTTGAATTCTTCTTTTTATTTCTATTTTATAGATTTCTGCCCTCACGTCAATTATTTCTTACCACCTACTCCTTTTGGTGTGTGATTACTTTCATTTGTTTTAGCACTTTCTAGTATGCTGTTAAATGGCTAATATGTGATCCATTTAGTTTTTGGTTTTTTTTAAGTAGGTACTTAGTGTTATGTTTTTTTGATTTTGTTCCTGTGAGATGATTTATGTTTTCAGGTGTGTATTAACCTCCTTAGATTGGAGTTTTCCTTTTATCATCATCTATATTTGTAGCTGATAAGGATTTGTAGATATCTATTGTTCAAATTTGGCTTTGTCATGCAATATCTCATTTCTCCATCAATGAAAATTTTGCTGAGTATAACAGTCCGAGCTGGCATATGTGGTGTCTCGGAATCTCATCACATTTAGGCTCTTCTGTCTTTTAGAGTCTTCATTGAGAATTTAGGTGTAATTCTAATAGGTCTGCCTTTATACGCTACTTTTCTCTCACAGGTTTTATATTTGTTCTTTTCACCGTAAATTGAATACTTTGATTATTAAATGCTGAGGAAACTCTTGATCTGGTCCAATCTATATGATGTATGCTTCGTGTACCTTTATACACAGCTCATTATTTAAGTTAGAAATTTTTCTTCTATGATTTTGTTGAAAAAATTTCTGGTCTTTTGAGCTGGGATTCTTCTCCTTCCTTTATATCTATTCTTATAATTGGTCTTGTCATAGTGTCCCATATTTCCTAGATTTTTGTTTCAGTATCATTTTAGTTTTAACGTTCTATTTGATCCATATATCCAATTCTTCTATCATATCTTCAGTGCCTGAGTTTCTCATTTCTGTCTCTTGCTTACTGTTGGTTAAGTTTGCCTCCTTGATCTGGACACTTAATTTTTGATAAAGAACACCCAGGGTTGGGGGAAAGACAGCATCTCTAACAAATGATGCTAGTCAAACTGGAGTTCTGCTTGTAGAAAAAATGCAAATGAAAATTCCTACATTTTTCATTTCCAGAATTCCTTGCTTGCTTGTTTGTTTTAATTGATTCTATTTCCAACTCCAGGTCTTGGACAGTCTTATCTGTGTTTTCCTGGGTTTCATTAAGAGATTCATTCATTTCCTCTGTAAGAACTTCTATCATATTCCTAGAGGCTCTTTTAGATCATTTATTTCTGTTTCAGCTGTGTTGGAATTATTCAGAGCCTTCTGTGGTGGTATAACTGGGATCTAATAGAGACATATTGCCAAGATTGTTGTTGATTTTCTGTTTATCTTCGCATCTTAGCATCTGGGGTTGAAATGATTAATGCTCTGAGTGCTGACTTCTGGATTTGTCTTTGATAGATGGGTGTTGCATTCCTTAGTTTCCTCTCTAGATTTTTGGAAATGTGATGGCTGTGTGTTGATTGTTTTTCCTGGCTTGTTCAGCTCACGTGTTCATAGGAAATTCCTGCTGGTATTGGAGGTTGACTAACTGAGATGAGTTTGGGAAAAGAAGGCTGGAGGAGAAGAATTTTGTGATCTCTTGGGGATTAGGTCAGAGAGGAAAGGGAAACCACATAGGTTTCCAGATACAGAACTGGGAATGAGATTGGAGGGGTTGGATCTCAGGAGCAGTAGGAGATGCATGGGTCTGCCTTTAGCCTACTTATTGCCCTGGGAAAAGTGGTCTTTGGATTAAAGGGATAGAGTGCTTGCTGGAGTTAGGTTCTGGGACAATGCAACAAGTTGGGGAAGGAAGGTGAGGCAGGGGATCCACAGGAAATGTGAGCAGAGTGAGAGAAAGCTGCAGTTGGTATTCTTTTGCAGCACTAGGGAAGAGACTAGGGGTTCGTTCTGTAGGAACGAAGAGCTAGAATGTCTGCAAGTAGCCTACCTAGTTTTGTGGCAGGCATAACCTGTGGTTGAGCAGAAGTTGTCTGCTGGAGCTGGTAGTTGGTTATAGTGTTAAGTGGGAGCAGGAGGTTAAGAGAGGATGGTCTGTGGGATACAGAGGAGATGTGGACAGAGGTGAGGGAAGGCTGTATCTGGTGTTGAGCTGCAGCCCCAGGGGCAAGACTGAGGGATGCATTATGGGAGAACAGAGAGCTAGGAGAAGGTGTGCTGTAGTAATCTTCTTTAGATGACCCTACTGTTGAGATTTCTGATCATTTCATCAAAATAACTCTTCCTACCCTCAAGTATTTTTGTCTTTAAGTTTCATTGGTTTTTCTTTTTTTAAAAACCATTGTCCTAAATGAACTTTTCTTCTTAATTCAATTGTTTAGGTTTAAATTTCTTCTGTGCTAAAATTATCTCCTCAAATGAAGAGCCGCTGTATGGTTAGCTACAGCACCACAAGCCTAAAGCAAGCTGATTATTCTTCACAGAACTGCTGAACAAATGAGTGTGTGGCTGGGTAATATAGTGCTTTCCTCAGCAGGATCTGTATAAACTATACATTTCAACTTGAGCTATGGTGTGATTATAGAATAAGAATGGAAACACACAAAATATGACAAATATTATAATATTTGATTCCTAAAACCCTACACAGAGCCACAAACTGTGAGAAATTATACAAAAATGTACTACATGGTGTTTTCACTCTTTCATTCATATACACGTGAGAATAATTATATTCATTACAAGCCTACTGAGATGCTAGCTAGACATTTTTTACACAAGAAGTTTTGATGAACACACTTCAGACTTTGTAAACTATATTATATAATGAAGAAGCTAGAATAAGAGATTTAATAGATTAATATAAAATTACAACTCTTATAAACATGTCTAAAGGAAACTGGAGTGATGACTAGGGTTCAGAGCACCAAATGCTCTTGCAGACACATGAGTTTGGTCCTTGTCATTCACACAGTGACTCACCAATACTCAAAAATTCAGTTCCACTAGGCTGGACACAATCTTCTGCTATCTGTGGACACTAGGCATGTGCATAGTAGTGAACGCACATATGTTCGGGTACAC
>JANHMN010000015.1:29767003-29803284 GCA_030674055.1 Rhabdomys pumilio
ATGTGTAAAAATATGATGTCAACAATTTTAAGGGAAACAATTTCTTTATTAAAAATATTACACAGGTTTAATTTGCATATACAAGATTGTTTCTCATTCCAAGTTCAAGTCAGTACAGACCATGTGACTTTGCACTTCAAGGCTTGTTGACATAACAGTATTTGTGTATATTCACATAGACTATGTTGTGTAAGATTATTTTTATAAATGTTTGTATTGTAGGATGAGCATATTTTTTTCTGTAACCCATATCTTTTTTCTCCACTGCCATTATTCCGGTATTTTATGTAGATATGTAAAATCTAGAAACCACAAATCAGCTTTCTGATACTGGTTTAATTTGCTCAGTGTTTTGCATAATAATATGATTATCTTCCTTTTCATTCTTTGTATCTAAAGTGTATATTGTATATAATCACATTTTCTGTTAACTTAGTTCCACGACAATTTTATGTACATATATAATTAATTCTGGTGGCTCTTTCCCCACACTGTCTCCTATCTCCCTTCTGTCTAGACCTAACTCCCTTTCTGACTACTTTTCACTTTATCATATTCATGAATTTTAGTTTTGTTGTGTGACTCATGTATTTTAACCAAGGACATATGTGTAAATATTTGATTCTGTCTTATCCACGGTAGCCTGGAGAGTCACCAGTGGGTATACAACCGAAGGCTATGACTCCTCCTTTCCATGAATATATCTACATAAAACATCCCTGCAGTGACCGAGGCCTCTGAGTTTCTTCTCAATGCTTGACTGTTTGTTGATAGGTCCCAGTGAATCATTGTTATATTTTAAGTTGGTCTTTGCAAAGTCATTACTTTCATAGGCTTTCTTCTTGTCTTCTGACACACACACACACACACACACACACACACACACACACACACACACACCAGTATGATGTCACATTAGATCCACTGAACAACAGAATAATATTTCCTTCAAAGTAATATTTTAAATATAGGAATATTTCCTATAACAGGTTACAATACATTTTTGACAGAGTTTACAGTAGCAGGAATGAGTTTCCTCCTATGAAATAAGATACAAATGAAGAACATGTCTGGTTAGTACTGTAATACTCATGCCACTATTGCACAAATGTACACAGTACTGAAGTTCACTGTAGGACATGCGTGTTGTAGATCATAGAATTCTTAATAAGATCATCGATAATTTTTCTCTTTACCCTTAGAATACAGTATATCACCTTCTAGCACTGTAGACATTAGTCATCAAGATATTTCCAGGTAATTTCCAGTCTTATTTCTTTAAATAATGCAAGAAGGTGTTTGATAGTTTCACATTAGTGTTTTATCATCTATTTCTGATGAAGAGCCAGTAGAGCTGGAGGGAAATGATAAGGCAAACAAGAGAGGAATAACCAAAATGATGAGGTTAGGAAAAAGATTTATGAAAACCCAAACATTTCTACTGAACACAAATTTTGGAAAGGAGATGGTCAACATGGCTGAGAAAAAAAGCTCCTCCTTGAAGCTTTGGGCTATTAAACAAAAGCTAAGTGCCAAGTATGAGATTTTTGGAACTTCTGTTCATATGCAGCGATTGTTAGATTAGCTGGACTATAGTCTGTAACTCATTCTAACAAATCCCCTTTATATATAACATATAACACATTACATATAACATTATATAACATATAACATCATGTAATGTTTAACAATATATAACATATAACATCACATAATATATAACATGTAATGGAATATATATATATATTTCTACATATTCATTCCATAAGTTCTGTTACTCCAGAGAACATTGAGTAACACATATGTGTAGACATCCAGTTATCTCAAGACTAAAGATTAAAAATGTTCCTCCTTTTACTGTGTATGTTTAGCACCTGTCAAAAAGTAAGCAAGCATAATTGTACTATACTGAATTTTTAAATTCTTCTTTTCTGTTGTTGGACACCTAGGATGGATACATAACTATTACGAATAATTTTGAAAACATTTTGACATGCAAGGAATTTCTAGGATATCTTAACCTAGAGTGCTTGGGGGAAGTACTTAGGGTCGATACAATGGGTCATATGATAACCATGATTTCAGTTTTATGAGTTCATTCTCTTTTTGTATTGGCTCGCATTGGTGACAACCAGTGGGAGGTTTGTCCTGGCTTGTAAAGTTTATTTATTGAACAAAATTTCCAGTGATGACATGACAAAAAGTTCAGTAATAAAAATCCTTTGTTCAAAATCCTCCAATGACTTCTCTTCTCAGAAGGAAAAGCAAGCTTTCTATGATGGTTTGCTAAAACATGCATGTTCCATAACTACTTCTGTATTTGTGATGTGATTTTTCTTCAGTCTTATCTCTGCTCAGCTATGGTCATTTTCTATCCGTTGATGGAACACTTTAGATGTACTCCCCTATGAATCTTACATGAAGTAACTGATTCTCTATGGACCACACCCTATTTTACATGAGACAGCTGTCATACTATAATGGCTACATCTGGATGAGATACTAGGTAATATGCACAAAACCCACACAGGTTAAAGACAGATAAGGTCTTGGCATTGAGAGGGTGAAGTGATAATGTGAGTTTGGGAGGTCCCACTGCTAACTGAGAAGCTATCGCCAACTGATATCCACTGACAGAAGGAAAAATCAGTTTTTTCTCATGGTAAGTTTAATGACCAGGAGTAGTTGATCAACACAAAGCAAACTCAATGGTATTTACTATTATTATTATTATTATTTTTACTTTTCTTTCATTGTACTTTGCTTTGACATTTTTGTTTCCTTGTTAGTCTTTTGCTTATTTGTTTTGACATCTGTTTTTGTAGGGAGCTTTGTGTTTTGTTTTAGAATATTGAAAGAGAGAGAGAGAGAATAAAAGAACATAGTGTTGGATAGATGGATCAGTTGGACATAGGGAGGATAATGAGGAATTGGATGAGAGGGAAAACATGGTCATAATATGTATAAAAATTATGATCAAAAGTAAATAAACAAAATTCCTCACTTTCTTACATAAATAACTCTTTAAATATAAATTTTCAGTTCATAATACCTCTAAATAATATTTTATTCTATTTATTAGCAATTACCACCGAGTTACATATGATACATACAGTTTACATAAAATTACATATTTTATACTTAGAATATATATATATATATATATATTATATATTATTTATTTTTCATTTAGTTTCTAAAAATTGCAAATATTATTTCAAAACATTGCATAGAACACAGTCCTCCTCATGTTTCCTTTGATTACATAACATATTCTTAGTGGTTTCAATCAACTCCATGTTTCTGACCTATTTTTCTTAACATCCTTAAACAGCTCATTCTTTAGCTGGTACATCAAATTTCATGTCCCTTAAGTTTCTAAATTTTATGAATTTCTTATTATAAATACCATGTGCATAATTTGCCATCTATTTCAGCAACATTTAATTTTGTCTTTATGATAAAATGTATAGTAACTTCCTCAGAGATGACCAGGAAAATGCTGTTAACCTTGTTTGTGCAGGAATGCTTTCAAGTCAGTCTCCTGTGATCCTTACTCTTGGGTTGTTACACCCACCACAGAGGGAAGAATTGTTAACCTCCCTGTGTGTATCAGATTTTTAGGAAAAAAATGTCATTTTTCTAACTATGACTCACAGATAGAGTCATAGGAATGTCTGATGAGTTAAAAGACTTTATGAAAAATAAAAGTATGAGTACAAATCTACAAAGGCATCCCAGTACAGTTGTGATAATGGAAAGATTCTAGAGAACAGAAGTTCATATACTATTGCTTTATCATGGTGGGACTTTTAACATAAAGTATGTAAAAACATTAAAGATATTCTACATTTTACTCAACATGGTGTTGCAAAAATACATGAAATATGTATTTGTCACTTCCTTTCTTTGCTGAGAGGGATTCCATAATTTATTTTACTCTCAGATACACTTAATGTGCATTTCCTTTATTACTACTCCTTAGAGAAGGAGATAATGTATTCTTATTAAACTGTTTCTTTTAACAAGATGTGATGTGTATTGGAAAGCTAATGTCTTTAAAACTTTGGAAAATTAGAAACAGGATGGATGATTTGAAAATCTCTACAGAGGCCTATAAATACTGTCTTTCTTTTAGATAATCTATGAAATGCTGTTTCTGCATTTTATTGCCTTAAAAAGGGAAAACTACAAAGAAATGAAATCAGTAGATATATCATTGAACATGAAGTCAATAGCATTAATACTAAATTTAAGTTAAAGTTTCCCAAATGAACACATTGTAAAAACTATTCCACATTCCTGCCTCCCATGTAGTGTTCCTCCATTTATCCTGACTTGAATGTAAAATATAGTTGAAGAACCTCACCACTTTCTGGGCAGGTTGTGAATTGTAAGATGATATTGTAGTACTCTTTCACATGTTAGTACACACAGTTCTGACAAACCACAATTTGTTTGGAAGCTTCCATCGAAAGATGAATCCGATAACAGTCAAATATAAATGTCAGTTTTCTATGGTCAATATAAGAATAAGTTTCCGTTAGTCCTTAGTGAGGTTGTTAAGACATATGTATCTCAGCACCAGTAACATAAGTAGATGTGCATCTTAATTAGGGTTTCTATTGCTTTGTTGAAACACCAAGACCAAAACCAAGCTGGGGAGGGAAGGATTTATTTAGGTTATACTTCCATGTCACTGTTGATCATCGAAGGCAGTCAGGATAAGAATCAGGAGGCAGGAGGTGATGCAGAGATCCTGGATGTGTGCTGGTCAGTAGTATTCCTTATGGCCTTATCAGTCTATTTTCTTATGTAACCCAAGATTACCAGTCCAGGAGTGACACCACCCACAATGTGCGTGGCCCTTCAACAACTTAAAATCACTTAGTAAGAAAATGCCCCACAAGCTTGCTGATAGTCCAATCTTATGAAAACAATTTCTCAATTAAGATTCTCTACTCTCAGATGACTCTAGCTTGTGTCAAGTTGCTATAAAAACTAGCCATCGTGTGACAGATTTACTTATGGCTTTTTGAGAAATTTCCACACTGATTTTTCACAGACTGACAAGTTTGAAATCCTACCAACAGGGAATAAGGGTTTCTTTTCCTGCACAGCCCCCTCTCAATGTATTCCAAGTTGCTTTATTGATCTTTGCTATTCTGAGCAGGTATGATTAAATCTCAAAGTTGTTTTGACTTGGATTTTCTTTTAGGGGATGGTGAACATTATGACTGAGATATACTGTTCCTTGGCATACTCATGAATAACTCAATAGATACTGAATCAGCCACGTATACCTCTGCTCTATTTGCTGTAGATAAGAAATAGAAACAGCATAAATACATTTTAGCTGATAATATAATAACGACGATGTGGTGCCTCTACACTATGAAATTTTATTTATCTATTCAGAAAAACAAAATAATGAATTTTACAAGTAAACGGATGGAATTAGAAAAGATAATATGAGCTAACCAAGAGAAACAGATGTTGCACGTTCTTTCTCATTCAAGGCTCTGAGCTCCAATGCTTTAGGTGTGAATACATATCCTGGTGTAGCTGCAGACCAAGGAGGTGAAAAAGAAACATGAACAGGGTAGGAGACTTAAAAAATAAAGAGGAAAGTGACAAGGTACAAGTAATCTGATCTGGGAAAATGATGGGGGCTCTTATAAGGGAGGGGAGAGGGAGTTAATATAGAATAAAGGAGGTAAAATAACAGTAAAGATGGCTGAAAAATATAATAGATCTTACTATTAACTATCTATCTAAAATAAACTATTGTATATATAAGCTCATGTATAAAGATATCTGACAAAACCACACACACACGGCTTCAGAAGCCTTCTTTTGATCTGTTAAACATGGTTCAAGTGAATCTGAACACATTACAGACTATTACTGTTGAGCTTGGTTGTCCTCCAAAGGTGGAAAGTGAGTCTCTGTTGCTGAAGGCACTATTCATTTCAGACATGGGACCCTGACTTGGAACTGACATGATTTCACCCTTCCTGAGGACTAGCTTTTATTGTTTCCATTAAACCGTTTAAAGGAAGGAAACCACCTAACCAGCTACACCCAAGAACCACAATTATTGAGTGTAGCATAATCACACTAAGGGTGCAGCAGTGGAATGCATGCCTTGATAGTAACCAACAGATCTCTAAACGGACTAAGAGTTGTTCAACCAGATGGATACCATCCATGGTTCTGGAAACCTAGCCAAATTCTTAGTACTAATAAAGCCATGTATCTTGATGAAGAACCCACAGCCACCACTTAATTAAACCAGCCTATTTCTTTACTATATTCTAAATATTTATCTTTATACCTCCAAATATGCCTCTCATCAAGGAAATGTTTCTTTGCAGCAGATGGAGACCACTATAGAAAACCACAGCTAATTACAAAACAGAATTGAGGTACCTAGTTGCTGTGGCTACATCTACAAAATACTCTTCCATATAAAGTTCAGAGAAAAATGCAGAAGAGGAGACAAAAAGTCAGAAGCAGATGAACTGGAAGATTGATGTGAAATTGTGTCTCTAGAGTGACAGAAATTACACCAATAAGTTCTCATCGACATATCTAAACTTGATTTAAACAAGAACAACAGTTAGACATGTTAAACGTGGGCAGAGGAGGACCCAGGATGCTTCAACCCTACATGAAGAAGCACAGACAACTAAGAAAAACAGAGACTGGAAGAAACAGTCCTTCCCATGGAAGAACAGACCAATTGGTTATCTAATAGCAAATGGTCAATCCTGAAAATATTCATAGAAGTAGCATTTTACAAACTGAGCAAGACATTATTTAGGAACATATATCTATATTAATATACATATATAGGTAACAACAATTAATAAAAAGGGACTATAAATTTAAAACAGAGCAAGGTTGGATATATGTGGGTGCTATGGAAAAGAGAAGAAAATGATATAATTATATTATAATCTCAAAATTAAATAAATTACAAAGTAATTTTCACAATAAACCAAGGAGAAGGGACAAATGAAAGGTATTAGGAGGTCAGTCTTGTAGACTTGCATTACTGTGGGGCGGTGGGCTGTGAGAAGCAGCTGGGTGCCTAGTAGAGCATGAGCTTGGAACCCCCGGAACTTTGGCAGGAGTTCAGCTCTGCTCCCAGACCCTGGTTCTTTTAATTTAACTTCAGCCCTCCAACAACCCCTCCAACAGAGAGGTTTATGACCATCAGTCACGTGGAACAGTGCCTCAGGCTCTCCTGCATGCAGATGAGGTATCTCCAAGCTCTCAGACCAAGCCAATAAGCATTATCTGCTGCCAGACCCTAACCCACCCTGAAACTGTATCTAAGGGCTCTATTTAGGGGAAGTAAAGTGATCAAGAATCATCCTGATGTCCGAGAGTTTCTGTCACAAAAACTATAACACTTGGGGGGAGATCTGCTCTCCTGGAACCTGCCTGGGACACCAAGCTGCCTCCTTGCCAGCTAGCGGGCTTCTTATCACCTCAGCCTGGCTGGCTCAGCTCTGAGAGACAGGTGCAGCACCTGGGAGAGATCGGTCAGCCCGAATGAGCAGAGTGAGCAGAGGCAGCAGTGGAGGGCAGGCATCTCCCCTCCTGCTCGCATTCTGTGTCCTTTGGCTCTGACCTCCCGCATCAGTGGAGATGCAGGCAGGAGACTGTATGGAGACAGTAGCGAACCCTCCCTGCTCTCACCCTGGACATGCTCCAGAACAAGGAACCAACACATTATTAGAGCAGTTCTCCAGTCGGGCCAATAGTTCATAAAGACCTTGTATATCTACAAGGAATGTATATCTACAGTTCTCCAGTCGGGCCAATGGTTCATAAAGACCTTGATCTTATATATCTACATTCCAGGGGCTACTTATTCTCCCTAAAAAATGAAGCGCAGATTAACCTTTATTTAGTATCTACCATAGATACAGAAAAATTTGTAAGAACTTCAAACTTCTCCTCGGTGATAACACACACATGCACACACACGTACACAAATGGAAATAACACCGTACTTGATCATAGTCAAAAATAACAGTTTAATAACAAACTATACATATAATACTTAGATTCAAATACTGTTTTTTTGTGTCATATGGGCCAAGCGTCACATTTGAACACCAGTCCTGAACTTTCACAGTATTCTACGGGTCTTCAGGGAGAAACCTCTAATTCTTCAGTGTGCTGCCATTTCACTTTTTCAGTATTTTGTTTGTTTGTTTGTTTGTTTGTTTGTTTGTTTTGGTGTTTTCGAGACAGTGTTTCTCTGTGTACTCCTGGCTGTCCTGGAACTCACTTTGTAGACCAGGCTGGCCTCAAACTCAGAAATCCGCCTGCCTCTGCCTCCCAAATACTGGGATTAAAGGCGTGCGCCACCACTGCCGGGCTGCTTTTTCAGTATTTTAAGTGAAGCATCCAGACTCTTACCAAAGTGGATAGGTATCATCTATGGGAGAGAACACAAACAGAGTTTCCCATTAGCACACAGACTGGGAGCCAGCAGATTGGAATTTTCCTGTGTCCTTTAAAACACAGGAAAGCAAGACACAAGAGAAAATAACTACATAGGCAAGGGAGAGGACACAGGCACAGAAATTGCTAGAGGACACAGAGTTTCTGAACAGCTTGACTATGGATCCCGTGGCTGATATAATATGACTTAACAGAGATTATGGAAAAGGAACAAACAGAACTGAAGGCAAGACAGGTGTGGTAGAATGTTCATGAACGAAGTTTCAAGGATACAGTTACAACAGGAACCTGGGGAGGATGGTTAAACAGAAAAGGCACAACTAGGTAGAATGTATTTTTAAAAATAATTTTTAAAATTTTAAAATTTTTAAAATTTTTCACACAATGTATTTTTATCAGATTTTTCCTTCACCCAATTTCTCTTTTTTAAAACAAAAAAAAATCATAAAAATTGGAAAGTTATTAAAGGGGGGATTTTATATGAAAAACAAAGTAGAAAGTAGTGCATGAACAAAGCAGAAAGAAATGTCAAAGATATTTGAAATAAAGTAGCTAATTTTTATCTTACTGAGATTATAGGTGAGACTGTTTAGAAAAAAACATAGTTTAAAGATTTTAAAACAATCAAAATGTTTATCACATTTTCTCTCAACTTAATTTCAACCTCAAATATAAACCTACTCTGTAAGATACCAAAAAAATAAAAAATAAAATTTATTATTCTACCTAAAATGGCATTATTTTTGTTAGTTCAATTACCCAAAATATGATAACTGAAACATGTGTTTGAAAAAATAAATGTGCTAACAAAGAAAATTTGCGTGAGTTTTCATTAATATCATTTATTCCTTAAGGAATGCCATCTAAGAATTCATTCTTTCTGCTCCGAAGAAAGGATTATATCACACACACACACACACACACACACACACACACACACTCAACACGCACACGCACACACATGCACACACACGTGCGCACTCACACACACATTCATATACATATACATACAATAACATTCTTTGAATGATTTCTTTATCTACTGGAGAGCATTTCAGTTTCTTTATGGTTTATGTCTCGTTTTGCAATCATCACATTTTCTCTACGTTAATATCCACACTCAGTTCATTGCTACTTAAGGAAGTGTAGGATGCTGTCAGTAGAACTGAAATTTGAAAACAAACCTGGAAGCTTCCTTATATTCTGATACTTCTAAAAGTCATGCTCCATGCTCACTTATATACGCTTCAATTATGTTTCCAGAAAAATAAATAAGATTATTATAAGGTCAGTTCATTTCAGTTTAGTGTTCTTTTCTTATTTATTTTTATTACTCATTTATTCTTTCGATTTTATGCTGGAGACAAAGCTAATACATATTGAGCCACGCTGTCCCACTGAGATAAACCACTCAAGTGTGCTGGGCGATTTTTCAAAACAATAATACTTACAATCCTGAATAATTTTATTTAAATCTTGATGATGTCTTTTATGACCATGCTAAGGTTTTTTTTTTAATCACCTAATCACTTTTTAATAAAATAATAATTGTTGTGAACAGTGTTACACTTATATAATAGACATAATGAAAGTTTCACTCAATTGGTAGGTACATCTGAGTTAATTAATTAATAAGATTGAACATAAGGAGACATACGTAATGAATACATGAATGAATAAAACATTTGTACGTAAATCTTAATTACCATAGCCATTCAAAAAGCCTATTAAATGTATGATTGATACTCAATAACAATTAATGCTTATTACTCAGAACAAGTTATGGTCAGTATTATACTTTATAAATAATTCTACTCTTATAGTTCTAAGCTTAATTAAATTAACAAGCAAAATAGTCAAAATTTACATTATAACTGTAAACGCAGATGTTATGTTATACGAAGTATAATTAACTCATTTGAATCTTCAAGAAGTCTATGAAGAAAGTATCTCCACTATGAACATTTTAAAGAAAAATTAATATATTCTCAAGTGTAGTATTTAGTATCACTACAATCTTCGCTTGTGTCTCTTTCAACTCACAAAGTCCACTTTGTAACTCTCACTTCATTTGTCTCACATGGATACCCATTTTTATGATTTTGGGAAGATACGTGTGCTATTTACACATTCTTTCATTATTTCTCTTTCATTTCTTATATGTCTCTTGATGCAGAAAAATTGCTTGAGTGAATTATGAAAAAACCCACTTATCTCAGTATTGTGAGTCATGGGGACAGCTGTGATGTAGATAATAAGAAAAAAAATAATGTGTTTTGTAAGCATAAAACAAACCTGTGATAATTCAGCATTCAGGTAGATTATCTACAAGTGCATTCCTGGAACTGAGCCTTTCTGTTAGCAGTAAATCATTTTTTTTAAATTTATTTGAAATATAGAACTATTGCTAATGTGTGGAAAATAAATGCTAAAAGTATTAGTATTCAGAGTCACTGCTGCACTGTGGGTGAGATGAAATTACTTTGGACAGGGTGGGCACAAGGAGCCTTAGAAGGCTACAAGGTAAGACACGTTTTTAGATTTCATAAGATCTTAAATTTAATGAATGCAAAGAAGCTAGCGCACAAGAGTAGCAGGCAGAACATAGGATGCTTCCTGTTCTGAGGATAGATCTTTGAAAGGAAGGAAAAGAAAGACAGTATGTATGTTTAGGGAGAGAGAGAAAAGTCAGTTTACATTTGTTTACTGTTGGACATCATAGCCTGTCTCCTTTCATTGGCCTTTTAATCTCTTCTGTATATCAATTCTAACTTTAATTTCTCAGAGTTGTTCCCCCAGATATTTCAATACTACATAATACTACAGTCATATGATGCAAAGTTAATGACAAAGAATATTTACACTACAAATACTGAGAAAGGCATTCTACCAAAGCAAAGAAATGTTAATGAAACATGGCAAGCACATGTAAAAGGCTTAGAAAACAATAGAATATTCTCTTTCTGAACCTGAATAGTCACCATGAACATGCTTATGGCTCTTAAATTATACACATTCTCGGTGGAAATGAACTTTCTGAGAAATACTATAATGAAGCTTATCTTTACAAATCAGTCTTTCATCCAACACTCTACCAAGTTACTAGTGTGTTTTGATATCATTGATAACAATGTTTTTATTCTGCTTAAATACTGTGGCAATGGCCCATTCAGAATTAATTTACTTTTAAGAAAAAGGGTGCATTGTGATCAATGTAACTATGCTTTAGACTCCATGATGTACTGTACTTCATATTTTCTTTTTGACCCAGTCATGCCTCTGATGCAGAACAATGTATGTATGTGTAAGATGTAGTAGTTAGCCCTAAGGTCATTCACTGGAAACAGCAAGAAATTGAAAAACAACACACTGCCCCAGACACAGAAAAGTTTTGAGAATAACATGTGGTTATATATTGACAAAAACAAAAAAAAAATATGATTTTGGCTTTGTGTGCTATTCTGAGTCAATAGGCCCCTACAACAATTTCCTCCCTTGTGAGACTCCTGCATAGATTGCCTACGAAAAAATTCTTATTCTCTTTCGACACCATATTTTCTCCATTGTTCAATAAACAGAAAGAATGGTGTTTGAGAGGTCCATTCAGATCAAGTAAGATGAAAGATCTTCTACGCAAATCAGATCCCAGGTTCTTTTACATTACACCAGGTCTCCACACAAGTTAAAATTAACATTGTTTATCAAGCCAGTATTTATTAAAAAAAAAAAAACAACAACAACAAAAAGAAATGCATTTTTAGCAATTCAGGATACTTAGTGTGATTTTCATAAAGTAGATGTAATTCATGTGTAAGTCAATTTAATATGATAGGCAATATGTTTTAGATAGCTCCTGCACATCATAATAGCTATAATTTAATGTAAATTTGTGCATACCTTTTATGACGGTTAACTCTCTGTATAATAAACAAATTTGCTTAGATTTCAAAACTTTCTTATGCAACAACATTGCAGATAGTTTTCAGTAGGATTATAAAGATATCATTCATGAGATTTCATATCAGTGAATGAATGAAAACACTGGATGCAATGCCTTCTTCACATGCCTGGTAGAAACGTGAAGTTCAGTGTCCCGTGGTTGTACTGACATAAACTCTTTTTGCTTACATGAGAACAGACTTTCATGCCATGGAAAGACTGTTTAAAATACAATACAAGTTGCATTTCAATCTATAATAGGAATGTAGCTACATTTGTGAGGTACCTCATCTTACTAGAAGTTTGTGTTGTGCCTGTGGACATTGTCAACATCAATCTACTTCTGTGACAGTGCAGAAGCCAGCTGACAGAGTCTTTCTCCTTGATCTGGGAGCAAGCTCACTGCTGAGCTGATGACTGCATAATGCAAAGAGAAGTCTAAAGCACAAATGACTATGGCTGAGGAGAGTTGACATAATGTGTGGAAGTTTTAAGGCATCACAAGAAAAGATAAGTCCTGTTCTGGAAGAATCAGCAAACATACATGTGGTTAAGTTACCAGCAGCAATAGACATCGCCCAGTGTCATCTACTTGTTCTATGACAGATTTCATATAAATGGAAAAAACAAAATTAAATGACCTTGGTAATGTGAGCATAATGCCTATTCATTTTTTGTGACTTTTTCCTTTGATAGAAAATGTCTTCATTTATATGACAAAGAAGGCCTGCTCTTTCCTGAGACTGGCGCATTTGCCAAGTCTCTGCGTCTCTGCTCAAGTGCTTTTAACTTCTGATTAATTGGCAATTGGACAAAATTACACTTTCAATTGCTCTCTAGGTTGTCTATATCAATTTAAGATGAGCTGTCTTCAAAAACAAACAGAACATTAGTTGAAGGAAACCCAGAAGTGCTTTGTGTGATATGAGTCCTTTCTCTCTGTAAATGTAACCGTGAAAAGGTAACACAGAGGTACGATAAGTTTGTCTTGCAATGACCTACTCCCAGTTTTTGGAACGAAGGTGGAAAGTGCAGTGTGGACTCTAGAAGGCTTGGGCATAGACATTACCTGCTGCTGGTGGCTCTGCCCAACCTCTAGACATGGGAACTCAGTGTCTTTTAAAGCTTTTTGCTTCTTAACTATCAGGTAAAAATCACAGAGAAAAGAAATGATTTTATATGTTATAGCCATAATCAGTTGGACAGTTCTTTAAATTATTTAGATAATACACAACAAAATATTTTTGCCTAAAATCTGTACTACGTACTTAGTCTCCGCATTTTTACTTTTACAGATCTAAACTGTCTATCAATATTTAAAGTTCATTTAATCCTGAATGCTTTGATTTTAAGCACAGATTTATTTTTAATTCACACTTTATGTAACCAAAGGTTTAATTACACATATATTACTTAAATTTATAATATATTATTTTATTTAATTTTTATCTGTTGCATAGTCTGCGTATGTCTAACATTTGTTACTTTGATTTTACTTAAATTATATTTTAGATGTTTTGTAGATTGAAACAGACATGGCTGAACTTTATTCTTTGTTAGAAGTCAACTGATCATATGAATGAACTATGTTATTTCTTTTAGGCCTCCTTTTAAAACAGAATTCTATAAATCCGCACAGCTCTGACTACTGCAGAAAATTTTATTTATGCAATATACTATGATTAACAAAGAAACTAAAAACTGATCGACGTACTGAGAATAAATATTCATAGAGTACTCAGTCACAAACAGAAACATTTGTATGACCATTGTCCTCAAGGCTCAAGGACATTGCAGAAGATGGCTTACAGATATCAAAAGAGCCAGAATCGGGAGGATTCAAGAGAAACACAATCTGGGGTCCTGGTGTTAATAACAGATGACTTGAAAATATTTCCTCTCTTTTTCTTGGAATATTTCCATTCACATTTTTTAAATTGATGCTAGTGTTTTTGTAAATTATTACTCCATGGAGTAAAATTCTATTTTTTTGCCCCAGTCCAGGAACTGGAGTTTTATATTTGCTAACATCTACAAAAAAAAATCACTCTAGCATTCCTACTAAGTACTAGTGGGTTCCCATATATCATTTACTAATGTTTAGTTATACAAGATTCCCACAATATTTGGCTCATAAGCATCCTGACATGGGAGAGACCTTGGAGTTGTACCAATTTCTGAGTATTGTGTGTTTATATCTATGCTGATGGGAGAGAAAGTGATATTTTCATGCTTCAGTAAGCAAAACGAATGACACTGATTACAGCATCACAAGTTAAAAAAAAAAGACATGAAAGTAGCAGCAGGCTTGGACAGAGTTTAGCAGAGGTAAAGTAGAACAGGTTAATTATGGATTGGAGAATATATGATACAGATATATTATATAGAGTCATAATACATCACCAACCCCCTCTCTTAGTTAGGGTTTACTGCTGTGAACAGACACTATGACCAAGGCAACTCTTATAAGATGATGATTTAATTAGGGCTGGCTTATAGGTTCAGAGGTTCATTCTAGTATCATCAAGGTGGAAGCATGGCAGCATACAGGCAGGCAATAGCATAGGAAGAGCTGAGAGTTCTACATCTTCATCTGAAAGACAATAGGAGAAGACTCGCTTGCAGGTAGCTAGGAAGAGGGTATCAAAGTCCATGCCCACAATGATACATCTACACCAACAAGGCCATTCCTCCTAACAGTGCTACTCCCTGGGTCAAACATATACAAACCATCTACTACATATAAATAAAATATGCTAATAAAACAAAAATTGAAATAAACATGTCAGAAGGAGTTATTCTAGAGAATCATTATGTCACGACCAACTAATGTGCTGCAACTGTATCCTAAATAGAATATTTTAAGTGTTGTACTTTTATTCTCTAATACTACTAAGCACATTCAACAGTAATTACTCTCTGCCAGTTGCAAGTGGACCCTCCATGCAAAGAATGCAGTGTTTCCAGTTCTGCCCTTCTTTACGGCACGTGTGAAGAACATTACAACAAATTCTCAACATGACAGGAGAAGACCAGGTGCAAATCAATATGCGTTGCAGTAGTAAGTATAGTATATTTTAAAATTCATGGTGATTTTAGTTTGGATTCTCCTAGCAAGGTGCAATGATTAAGATTAGAAGAAAATAATGGATGCTGAATATTCAGATGTGTATCTATTTGAGCCGCAGAAGTAACAGAGGAATAATCAAGAAGTTTCTTATGGGTAATAAGTCTAGGCAGTAAAATCAGAGTATTTATGAAGCAAGTAATGAGGCTGAAACCTTTGTATATAGCCTGTCCAGATGCCATATCTCTCCCGTTTTAATCTAGAACTAAGCTTCTTAAAGTCAGGATCCTATTTGGGGTTCTATAAATGAGCATAAGGGCCATAAAAACATTAAAAGGTTCCTGAGTGAACAAACACATACAGAATACAGAATAAAATATGAATGAATTGCAGGTGTATGTGTGTATGATCAGATTCTGACTTCCTTGCAGCCTTGATCATCAATGCATAGAATGTAGACTTTGTACTGTTCGTTTTAGCATGTCGCACAAAATGAGGGAATATTCTCTTAACTCAGTTCAAAATTTAGAGTATCACGTGTTACAAATTGGCATGTGATTACTATGCGGGCAATGTTTTCTATGCTTGTTAAAAACTTTTTCATTATAAAAAATGAAGACTTTAATATTTTTTATCACTGTCCCTTAATACATATGTATCAAGTTATTGTACTGTGTTTTGTTTAAAAAATGATGTTTGAGTTGCAAATGAGTTTCACAAAAAGAGGTCTTGGCTTGGAATTACTATGGGATTTTTAAGGAAGTTCAGAAATGACCATAAATCTACTTCTGACATTTTGTAATACATGTTTGTGTATTGGTGTTCTCAGCATTGATTATTATAAATTTAATGCAATAATTTATAGAAAACAATAAAGATGCTGTAAGTCCAGGATGCCAAATACTTCACAAAAAATTTAACTATTTATGTAAAAGTAAACAAGTGCTCCCATCTCTTAATAGTGCAAAAAATTTCTTTCATGTTTAATAAATGGTAAATTTTCACAGGTTCCAAAGTTTCTTATGATTTCTTACCAGTGAGTCTTTGATTGGCATACCTATTTTATGTAACAGTATACATAAATTTGTACACAGTTTCTCAAAACAAAGGGTTGAATGGGAAAGATTTAAGAAAGCATGAGCTAGAAAAAGTTACTAAATTTTGTATCAGCTCTGTCTAGACTGCCTGATCTAAATAGGTACTCAGTAATGAATTTGATAACTGACTGAAACACAAAAAATATGCTGCTTGTGATAATTTGATGTTTTACAAATCTATGATAATTGCATTGCTAATTATGAATTAAAAATATTTTTATTGAATAAAAGATGTCCATATAATTATTGAAAATCTTATCACTGTACAGGGACTCACTGTTTCTCTAGAAAGTTATTAACAATCTTAAGTTAAATTATTTCAGAGACTATATTTGCAAAATGTATACTACAAGGTAGAAGTAAGCTTTGACTGTGCAGACTTTTATAATGGATAATATTTTCCACTCTGAGCAACAGAATGCTGCAGTATTCAGTTGTGAACCAACATTTATTTTTAATTAATAACTTAAAAAGGCATCATAGTGTTCATAATAACAGATATATTGGAATATGTAAATGTTACAGCTTAAGAGGGAAAGGTATCCTGTAAGTCAGGAGAAGCCAAGTAATATCATAATGTCATGTCATACTGCACCACAAACTTCAGAGGAGGTATTTATTGAAAGGGAAAAACATAAGAAGTTCGCTGCCTCTGTTATGGCAAGAATCACTCAAGAGCTGAGTACCCATGCTAGGCTTTATATAGGTTTCTTGTGGGGCAGAGCTTTCAGCATGGTCAGAAGGATTAAATGGTATGATCTTGGGCCAAGGTCAGGGACTGATGGGATTTTTTTTTCCCCATATAGGGCAGAGCCTGACCGCTCTGAAGCCTTGAGGGGCTGGAAAAGGCAGTTGTGGCCAGTAGAGAAGTCTAGAGAGTGGAATGCCTAGGGCTGTTGTTAGTGTTGGCTTAGGGTGCTTACAGTGTATGTTTAGGATTCCCTGCATGCCACTGTGAGCAATAATCCAGTTTGTACCTCCCTTTCTGCTTTTACATTGAGGTTTCGTGTTTAGTTGTATCTTTGGGATCACTGATCTAATGATTACAAGCAAGAAAAAAAATTCTTGTTTGGCTACAATATTGGCAGAAATCTTTCCATATTTTGTTAGTAAACATAATGTGTATTAATGATGGTTTTCCTTCCCTGTCTTGTTAATTGTATTTTATTTTTGACTTGCTGGATTTAAAGAAAAAAATGAATAATTTAAATTTAGTCAAATGCTTTCTCTTTATGTTTGCAATTATATGTTTTTTCTAAATTCTTTTAATTTGATAGCTTATATTCATTGACTTAACATCATACTCCTCCCCCTCCTCTGTCTCCTCCTTCTTCCTCTTCATTTTTTCATTTGAAATTCCAAAGCAGATCATACTTTTAGTACCTACTACTTCAAACTTGACCTGGCATGTTACTATTTTCATTCTTGAGTTTTATTTGTTAATGATTTGCATGGCAAATTTTCTCCAGTTATAATGAAATCAACTTCTAATTTTTCTGTTTTAGTAACTTTAATTTGGTATTAAAGGTTTGCCTTCCTCAAAATTATCTTGTGAAATGTTCTCTCAACTTCTATTCTTAAAGTTAGATTGATACTGGATACCCTGTTACAAGTAAGGAAGAAATCATCTGCAACAAATAATTTTGTGAAGGGAGCAGAGCATTGTTTTAAATACATATCCAATCATAATTATCCATGGTTCCACTCACTTACACAGATGTATCTTTTGTTAGTTGTAATAAGCTGGGTTTGTTCTTAGGGTTTCCATTGCTGTAAAGAGACACCATGACCAATGCAACTCTTAAAATGGGCAACATTTAATTGGGTCTGGCTTACAGGTTCTGAGGTTCAGTCCATTATCATCATGGCAGGAAGCATGGCAATGTCTAGGCAGGCATGGAGCTGAAGGAACAGAGAGTTCTACATCTTGTTCTGAAGGAAAACAGGAGAAATTTACTGTCTTCCAGCAAGCAAAAAGAATGGTCTCGAAGCCACAGTGACACTCTTCCTCCAATAAGGAGATGTCTACTCCCACAAGGCTATATCTCCTAATAATGCCACTCCTTGGATAAAGCATATTCAAACCACCTCACTGGGATTTATATAAAAGTGTGTTTATTACACATTTTCTTTGAGACTAAGCAAAGTGAATATTAGAATAGATGTGAAACTTTGAGAATATTTGTAGTCTGAGAATGCCCAATTTAACTCGGTAAAACTATTTTAGAACACAGACATTTTCATACTTTCCACAAAGTTGAATAAATGTATGCCATTTGCCACAGACCTACACTTCTTGGGTTATGTTTTCCAGAAAGTATAGAAATATGAACTTGGAGATGTGTGTCAGGCATTTAGAATATTATCATATATAATAGTCCCAATCAGAAAATACACCAAATGTGGAAAAATGGTCCAAAGAGGAATAAACAGTTTTGTTCTATTAATATACTAGAATTCACTATTCAGCAACAACAAATATTGATTCATGAGTACAAGGAACAAGAGGGATTAATCTTAGAAAGTTTATGTTAGATAAAAAATGATTTTGCATCAATACCTAGACCAAATTTGATCATCCTGTAGATCCTGTTACCATGGTCCTGGGGATCTTACAAACTGAAGCCAAGAGACAGCAGTGGAATTTCACACAGCAAGATGGCCAGATCCTTCACAGACTTGTCATTGTTGCCAGCCTCTGCTTTTTGTCTTAAGGTTTCAATGATGGAGTGATCAGGTTGTATCTCCAGGTGTTTCTTTGCTGCCATGTAACCCACTGTTGAGTTGTCTCTGAGGGCTTGAGCTTTCCTGTTTTCTCCGTGTTTGCTGTCCACCCATGAGGTGCTTGTGACAGCACAGCATGGAGATGTCACCATTCGGTTTGACACAACCACCTTCTCAACCCTTTTCTCCAAAATATCTTTCAGAATTTTGCAGGAATTCTAAAATTTTGTCTTTTTCTCTTCCTGTTTCTTCTTTTCCTCTTCATCTTCTGGAATTCCTAGTCATTCTATGATAACTGACATCAGGTCTTGCCCTCAAATTCCTTCAGCTGTTGCACACAATGTTTGTCAATGGGCTCAGTCATATAGATTACTTCTAAGTCATGCTTTTGGAAATGTTCACAAAGGCTGAGTTAGCAACCTGGTTCTTGGTCTTACCTGTGATAAAATAGATGTGCTTCTGGTTTTCCTTCATTCTAGTGCAGTAGTTCTTGAGGGAAACCATCTCATCCCTAGAAGCAGACGTGTACTATCACACCAGCTTTGAAAGTTTCTTCTGATTTTGAGAGTCTTCATGAATTTCAAGCTTTATATTTTTTGAGAACTGCTCATAACTTTTTGTAGTTCTCTTTATCTTCTGCCAGTTCAGTAGAGAGTTTGAAGCATTTCTTGACCAAATTCTTTCTGATAACTTTCAGAATTTATCTTTGCTGCAATATTTCATGGGAAACATTTAGAGGGAGATCCTCAGAATCCACACTCCCTCTAATGAAATTCAGGCACTCAGGGATTAACTCCTCACAGTTATCCATGATAAAAAAGTCTGCATACATTCAACTTGATATTGTTCTTTTTTTTTCTTTTTGTTTTCAAACAGATTGAAAGGAGCATGTCTTGAGACAAAAAGAAGGGCCAGAATTCTAAATGTTCTTCAACAGAAAAATGCTTTACTGCCAAATGTTCTTCCTAATTGTCGGTTAAGCTTTTGCAGAACTCTCCATATACTTCAGTAGTAGTGTCCTCAGGATTTCTGCTGCATACCAGCTTTGTTTTGTTGAGTTCTAGTTTTGTTATATTCTTCATTTATTTCTGTCTCCTTTCTCCTCCTTGTCCTCATCCTCATCCTTGTCCTCCTCCTTCTTCTCCTCCTCTTCCTCCTTCAGAACCAACATCTATTTCAGGGTTGTCATCAGACTCTTTTTCTTTCTCTTCCTTTTTTTCTTCCTTTTCTTCAGCCTCATCGTCACTGACTTTCTTATCACATTCATTCTTCACAAAGATCATAATGATATAACCAATAAATGAGAACATTTCTTTTTTAAATTATTTTTATTGGATATTTTATTTACATTTCAGATGCCATCCCCTTTCTCCATTTCCCCTCCTTAGAAAACCCTTATCCTGTGCCCCCTTTTCCATTTTGCTTTTATACAATTTTTTTAAATGTTAATCAAAGACTTTATAAGTATGGTAATGCTCAATCATTTCTCCACAACTTCCTTTTTATTCTCTTTTCCTCCAAATATTCAGTTTTGTCTCCATTCAGATACAATATAACGTTTGTTCCATGACCCATTGGTTTACCTGTGTCACTCCTCACTGTGAAGGATCCCCCATTTGAGGAGTCCCAGGCATATTGCTCATCATCATTATGTTTTGTGATGACAGTCACTTTCTCAGTGACCAAATATGCAGAGTAAAAGCCAACACCAAACTGGCTCATCATAGAGATATCTGCACCCGCTTGCAAAGACTCCATGAAAGTTTTGGCGCCTGACTTGGCGATAGTGCCAAGGTTATCGATCAAGTCAGAATTGCTCATTCCAATTCCAGTATCCCCAATACTGAGGGTTCCATCTTGTTTGTTGGGAATGACATTAATGTGCAGCTCCTTCTCTGAGTCGAGTTTATTAGTATCTGATTTTATCCAGAGCACCTAATGAATTTGAAGTGAGCTCCATCAGAAAGTTTTTTTTTTGTTGTTGTTGTTGTTCAAATAGAAAGTATTGAAGATCAAGAACATTAACTAGGCAATTTTTGCCTGAAAGGCCAAAGTCTCAACCTCCTCCTCCTTCATTGGTTGGTCTTGCGTCTGCATTTCCTCAAGTATCTTTACTGAATGACCACACATGAAACGTGACTAGCCACACCGGGACACTGAAGCAACTCTGATATATTTTTAAGTTAGGACAAATTATTTCCCAAGAATAATAAGAAAATTCAGTTCTAAAAATCCACCATCAGGCATGAAGCTAACTGAAGAGAATCATGATTCATAAAGGAAAGCTAAATTCTATTTATCTTTGTCAATAGGTAGAATAATTTTCTAAGAAGTCAGTTAGAATGCATACCTTATTTTTGTTAAGTTTTAAGGTGTCAAAGAACATTGTGGCTTCTTTACTTAACTGTGATTTTATTACTGGTGTGGTTGGTAATTAAGGGGACATAATCTGATGCAGAGAGAAGAAAATGCTGCTTTATTTCCCAGTTGCTGTTTTTTACCGTACAACATTGAAATTCCCTACACTGTGAAGAGTTGGTCTTGTAAGACTATAGTTTAAATCCTGATGTCAGTTCTTTATTTTAAATTTCTCTTGATTTTACAAATCTCAATCATATTTAATGGCTCATTACATCCTCTCTAGCAAAGGGCTGTGGGACCAATGCTCTCAACCACAGCTGGACATGCTCACTACCTGCAGAGCAGAAAGAGGCCAGGAGGAAACTTCAAGTGTGTTTTATCAACAGCAGACACCAAAGAAGTAAATTTCTAACTTAATGCTTTTACTCCTTTATTTTTAAATGATTTGTATTTATTTCTTTTGTAACACTTCTTTATTCTTGAAAATTCCATACATATGGACAATAAAATATGATCATATCCATTCCCAGTTTCCCCCTCAACTCCTTCCATAGCCAACAACATAAACCCCTCCAAACTTTCTTGTCTTCTTCTTAGTTGTTGTCATTGACAGAAGTCCAAGTAGCATGGTACATGTATAGGGTGCAGCGACATTCACTGGAAATAGGAAACCTGCCAGTGACTATACCCTTAAAGTTGATTCTCATTTCTTCAGCAGCTGTAAACTGGCAATACATAATCAGTATGTGGTTCACTGACAAAATTGTGTTTAACTAGAACTTGTGCAGGTCTTGTGTAGGTAAGCGCAAGTACTGTGAGTTCTGGAGTTTATATTATAAACATGCATGACAGTATTTCACACCATTCCTTCCCAGCTTCCCATTCTTATTTTTTTTCTTTTTTCTTTTTTTCTTTTTTCTTTTTTTTTTTGTCTTTTATTCAGTGGTTTCCTGTGGCTCGGTAGGGAGAAGGAAATTAGTGAGGAATTAAAAGGCCTCAGTTCACATTCTTATTCTTAGAACTTTGGGTAGTTCACCTTTGCATTAACTGCTTTAGGTTAGAAGATGAAGCCCAGATTTTTGCATGTAAATATAAGTATTTATTAGAAATTTGATAATAACACAATTATTTTGCAGAGTAACAATAGAAAGTAAAGTAACACAAAATGCTCTAAGTTCTAATATAAAGTCTGAATACTTTATGCTTAAATTATCCCACAATCTACTATAGTTATTCTCTGTAATATTTCTCATAGTTCTAACATGTACTCAAATGCTACTTATTTATTTACTAACTATAGTCATAACAACCCATCCTGGCTTATTGTCTTTAGAGAATTGTATGTTTTTCAAGTTACCTAGAAAACTCCAGTAAGAAATGTGATGGCAGCACAGAAAAGGGTTTATGCTAAGTATAGCCCAATAGTTTCTCTGTTTCTACAATGCTTCAGGAGTGTTTTATCTGCCAGAATCTTATTACTACCAGTGAGTAGGGGTGGGAAGAGTCTTCGCAATGTAGAAATGAAGCCAAGGCCAAGAAAATAGGTATGTGTTTAGGGTCACACAACTATCCCATTGTGCAAGCTAATTTCCTCAATATCTCACTGACATCATAGTCTATACAAGGCAGGAAGCAGGGACTAGAGTCTTAATGTGTCTTTTTTGCCTGGAATAGAGAACAGTGATTAAAGAAGGGTTAGAAATGGAAAACACACACACACACACACACACACACACACACTCACACACACACACACTCACACACACACACACACACACACACACACACTCACACACAATATTATTCTAAGTCCTGTATAAACTATTGAATGCATCTGTAATTATTTTATTACATTCCATAATAAATAAAATAAACATTTTTCTTCCTTACCAACTCTTTCTACAAATACATTATATTACTGTATATATTTAATTGTACTTATTCCAAACAATAAATTTTTAAAAATTGCTCTTTTATGTACTATTCCAGGGGCTGGAGCAATAGCTAAGTGATCGAGAGGTCTTACACTCTTGGAGGGGACCTGAGTTCAGGTCTCACACTCTACATACCAGCTCAGAACTATCTGTAATCCTAAATTCAGAAGATGCAACACCCCTTCTGAACTTCATGAACACATGCATGCATATGGTGCAGGCACACACATACACATAAAATGATTTAAAATAAGCACTGTTCCACAAAATTATATTAATATATACACATTTCTATGTGTTCATATATACATATATATGTTTATATATATTATGTTTACATATATGATACATTATGTCATATACATTAAAGCTTCTCATTAGTGCAACAATATTTTTAAATGAAAATCAAAGCAATGGCTCTAGTACCTTTGATGTCTGAGAGTTTCTCAAGGGAAGTATATTCTAATTTCACCTTTTTAATATTCAGTTATAATATGTGATTCAAGTTGAAATGTTTATTTACTTATAAATACTACATATACTGAAGTATTATAAAATATGAATGATAAATAAATGACAATTTATTAAGTGTATCTTTAAAGTTAAAAGAATATTTGATAAAAGGTAATTCTCACCATCAATCAATCATCATCAATCATCTGGCTGCCAGAAGATAGTGATGAAGTGCTTTCAAGAAATAAAGTTACACGGGGCCTGCACACATCAGTGCCAGACAGGGTCCTAGACCTGAAAAGAGATGTATACACATACTCCTACCCAATCCATAACCTAGAAACTACCTGAAACTGATGACTTACAAAGTAAAAATTAGTATTCTCCAAGGGAGTTTTACTAGGGAAAAATACTTCTTTTAAGACAAAACCCCATCCTCAGAAGTAGATGGCCAAGAGAAATCAAATTCAACAGTATCTTTGGAGGATGTCTGGGTTCTTTGTCTCATAATGTTGTCAGGACATGTTTTTCAGCCTTACCTGTCCTGCGAGTGTGTATTATGAGTCTGGCTTTGTGTTTTTACAGGATCCCCTTTTGTGTTTCTGTGTCTATATCCACTTAGAGCTCTGTTCCTTGTTTGTTTTGTCCTATCCTGATTTGTTTGATTTTCTTTATTTTATTTTATTTTATTTATTTTATTTTATTTTATTTTATTGTTACCCATTAGATGCCTATTTTGTTTAAAAAAGAGAAACAGAAAGATTGTGGATTTGTTCTGCGTCTTCATAAAAAAATGGGAGGCAAGCTGGGGAGAAACTGGGAAGAAATGCATGTGTGTGTGTGTGTATGTGTGTGTGTGTGTGTGTGTGTGTGTGTGTGTGTGTGCTCGCGCGCGCGCATGCGCAGTAAGAACTAAAGGGAAAGAGGCCATGAATTTTAAGAACAAGGAGGGGCTATATTGGATGTTCAAAGAAAGAAAAAAAGGAGAAATGTAACAATTATAATATAAAAACAATATTTTTAAAGGGTGAAGAAAACCTTTAAAACCTCTCCTGGTGAAGGGAGGCTGAATATGGGCACAATTATCTTGCATCTACTCCATCACTCACTGATGACAGGGAGTATGTGAGATGTACTGTCTGGTAACACAGCTATTTTGGAAGACAGAAAATATGAGAATTTTACATGATGAAGAGTGTGGTAGTAGTACCTTAGGAATGTTGACAAAAAATATAAAGTAATTTTATTGCAGACTTGAAAGAATGATAAGTTTTACGTCTTCCATTTAATCAACAGATTAATATTCAAATGGCTATATGCTACTACGCTCTGCCCATTATTATCACATTGACACATTTAGAAGTATGACATGATCATATGGGACTGTGCCGCTTTATTCATAAATACCAATGACTGAATTCTGGAATTACTGTGTGTATGACTTATATGACAGGGATCCCAAAGGCTTCCATGTAGGACAATGTCTTCTCAATGCTTTTCGGAAGCAAAATCTTGGGAGATTCTTCGGTGTCCATGACTCTAGTTGTGATCTATTAGAACTCTATATCATTTACATATTTTATTATAAAATTTTTATTTATAATAAATTTTATTTATGATAAATTTATTATAAAAATTAATAGTAATACATAGATGTATATATATACTAATGTAAGATTTATTATATAACATTTTTCACAGTGTTTTATATTACATACATTTATATATATGTGTATGTGTACATGTGTGTGTGCATTATGTATCTATCTACTATTTTATTATATTAAAAATTTCAGAAAATTCAGTTATATGAACAGAGAATCAACATAGCACTGAAAGCATTGTCGACAGAAGAATATATCTAGTGTATATATATATATATATATATATATATATATATATATATATTGTTTATGTATGTATATGCATATGTACACCTCAATCTTTGGCTCAGATAGAAACCATGGTGGAGAGGCAAAAATCTATCACACAAACATGAAAAGGTCTATATTGTTTAAACTCTTAATAGGATGTGACCACATTATGATTTGTGATCAAAATTCTGCAAATGAATACAAAATATCTGAAATATTCGGGATTAGATCTGCAATTCTCAGTCAAAGTAAGAAATAAGATTGATCATTTCTTTATTTTTGAAAATAATTCTGTAAAGTCGTTATGTTGACATAATCCTAAGTATAATTTTTAAAGGTTATTATTTGTATATTAGAGTCAATTATATATTATTTATATATAAGAGCCTTACTTAGCCTTGCTTTAAAAGATTTGGTGCACAATTCCACAAGTAGCATTAATGGAAAAAATACTTTAAGTGTACAGCTTTGGAAACAACTTGCAAGTACCTTAGATTGAAGTTTCCCTCATGATGATGAAAACACTATTAAAATAAAAAGCAAGAGCATTATAGTTTCTCAGAGTTTGAATCTAAATATAGATCTGTGTTCATTCCAGGGCGCAGACATGCTCACGGATACTACTGCTCTTTCCAAGCAATAAAAAATGTTGTCAAGTGCTTTCACACAGCCTTGAGATCTGAAAAAAGTCTTTCCCCAAGAATAAGCAGCATAGAATACACGTATTTTTAAATAGCATTTTACATAAATATGCTTTTTCTTAAATCTGTAAAATAAGACAAATAAAAGAAAATGTATCAGTTTTCTCTTTCTGACAATATAGGATGACAAACCTCTTTTTAGGCTTTATATGTGCGCATTTGAGAACTTGGATTTCTAACACAACTTGAAAAGTGCTGAATAAATTTTCCTTTAGAAGTCTTCACTTAAAAAGTTATATTTTACTAAGCAAATATGTAATATTATTTTACCACTTTGTTTTTGTCGTTAATGAGTCATCCCATAATAAATTAACACTTTTGGTTTTAAAGACTTCTTGTTCTCACTTGTTCCTGTTTGATGCCACCATCATTGTGATAAATATCTACACACTTTCTCAGAGGAAAAGTTTCAAACAGTGGATGTGGCAATGCATCATGGTAAGGATGTCTCCTATGCTCTAAAAGGCTTCAACTTTTGCTCACAAACAGTTTACTAATACATCGGTGGATCTTGAAGTCACTTCAGACTTAACAGCACTATCGACAATTTACCAAGACTATATTTCAACGGCATTTAAGAGAACAATGTACTAATCAACCTTACTTGACTTGGTTCCCATGTACTCAAGTTTTACAACATAAACTAATGTATAACTACCATTTTAACTAACTCTTCCATACCCCCGACCCAGATTTTTTGTCATTGTTTTCTTTTTTTCTTTTCTTTTATTTTCTTATATTTTATTTACATTTCATATGCCACCCCCTTCCCCCATTTCCTCTTCCTAGAGAAAACCCTGATCCCATGCCCCCTTTTCCATTTTGCTTTTATACAATTTTTTTTAAATGTCAGTCAAAGGCTTTGTAAGTTTGGTAATGCTCAATCAGAAGTGTAACCCAATGCCCAACCTAGATATTTAAACTATCTTTGACTGGTGGAGAAACGTGAACATCTGCCTCCATGTCCCCCCTTTCTTTCTTTTTCTCTCTCTCATCACCTTGCTTCTCCTCTCCTTCATCTTCTCCTCTTCCTACTCCATCTCTTCCTCTCGGTGCTCCTTTCCCATTAGCTCCTCCTACATATCACCCTTCCTGTTAAAATAACACTTTTCTCTCCAAATACAATTAAAGCATAATTATTCCTATTTGTACAAGTGAGGTACAAGATAATCCTAATACCCAGTCCATCATTTTGTTGACTAACCAGAACCTCTGTCATCTCTCCTAATTAAACACTTAGTTTTGAACCTGGCTGTTTTTCTTGGCTTTAGAATGAATGTCAGCTGACAACCATCCACTCAGATCTTTTCTCTCAAAGTAAATAGCCAGGATTGGCTATGAGACTATAGGTCTTCAACCTCATCAGAAATCCAGAATGACTGAGTTAACTGAAATTATGGGAAGTACAAAGCATAGCTTCTAAAACTTAGCCAATTTATAGAGACAGCTGAACACCTAGATGGCCCCTATACTACAGAACGTTGGAGCATCAAATCTTCAGTCTTCTGGCCCAGAATCATCTGACAGATCTTAGTGCTGCAAAGTTATTAAGGGCTGATTACTCTGTCTAGGCAGATATAATCAGTCGAATATTCTGCAAGTGTGTCCTTTTCTGGACAGTAATTTGTCTGTAGATGGAAAGAGGCAATTTTTGACTTGTGGCTGTCTCTGCACAACTGGAGTAACTCCAAGGATGCTCAGTTTCTTCTTAGAATCCAAGACAGGAAGCTGTAAGGAGCAGACAGGTCTCTAATCAAAATGAACATTAATATAGAAATGTTTGTAATGTCAATTCTGTGGGCTTCTGACGTTTTGAAAACCACCTATCCCTGTGAGGCAATCCTCTCAGCTATTTCTAAATAAAATTTAGAAAACACTCTAACAATAAACTCAAAGCCCTGAATTTGCTATAGTCCCTTAATTCACAGGCTAACCATCTCAAATCAGTTAAAAAAAAAATTAAAGAACGACTGGGTCTAAGCCTTGTATTCCTAAATGTGTATAATTAGTATCAAGATGAAGTTATAATTTCTTAAATTGTACAAAATTTACTCCGATTTCAAATTTAAGGTTTTCATTGGTATGAGCTCCTAATTGATATAAAAGTGAGATGAATATTGTTACTGTCATAGGCATTGTGCCCCCGACCCCGATTAATGCATGTGTGTACTAATCATTTGCTGAAAGCAGCAAATACAGAGATTCAAAGCAATCATCTTAAATGAATATCCTTTAAACTATGTTCAACATTTATGGAGAATGTAGAGTACATTTGGATATTGTTTGATAAACAATGTTTGTAATACTGTCTGTCATCTGACTCAGTAGGGGTTAGTTGGAATCAGTGACTTAATGCCTTGCAAAATTCTGTGACAGATTTTTGTAAACTATTCCTCTTTCCTTCCTCATATAATTTCTGTGTTGTTCAATAAAGACAGAACAAAACCTCCTGTGAGGGACAGACACCACACATAGACACACAAACAGATACAGGGGCAGATTCACAAAGGAACTTTCAGGTAGGCATAGATTCAGACTAAAACAACAGATAGGGAATGGAAGATATAGGGAGCATGAAGTAGGGAATTCAAATCCAGGCTCAAGGAGAAGTGGGGTACTTTGATTTCCATCCCTATATGACACCTACAAGTTATTATGAGCATATAAATACATTCCAGTTAACAGCAAGTGTATATAGCTACAGAGAATCGTTAATCAGTAAAATCTTAAAGCTGCTTTTAGCATTTTTTAACAGCAGAATTGAGAGAAAACATACCACACTGTGTGGGAATAGATGAATTTAGAAAAGACCATGTTGCCTGCTATCTCCTCAGAAAATTATAAGTTGGCTAACCTACAGCATGTTCCTCATGGAAGAACACAGCTGAGTCCCTTACCGTAATGGGAATTACAGAAATAACTTTCACATAGGGTGGAGCTTGGAGCAGTCACAGAATGGAGTTTGTGCTTGATGTGGATAAAATAGGACCAGAGACATCCAACAGGGTCAAGGTTGATCAAATTCATCTGAAAGAGAATTTGTCTGGAATCATTAAAATATTAAATTATCTCCTGACTTATGATCACTTGCTGTTATATGAATCTTCTAATTATAACAATCATTTTTGCTATGTGCAGTTTTATTAGATGTGGATGCCATTTTCCATAAATACATTACATCCTTGAGACAATGGGTTTTTTCTTTTTTTTTAAATTGCTATCACTAATTTCTTCTTTGCAAAATATTCTTTCATGAAGGATGTGAAGCCCCTGTTGTGTCCTGGCTAATACAGAAAAGTGTTTCCTTCAGAACTTTTAATTAGTTTTGAGAGAACATTGTTTGTAGGGAAAGGGGTCGCACTGTCTTGCTTTTAGTCACAAATCCTTTATCTAATATGTTGTTGTTCAAGATTCATTAATTCTGTTCTTCTCCTTGTTGCGAGTGCTCATTACTTTGCTCATTTGAAATCAGAACAGATTAGATAGGTTGAAAACTTTTTTTTAAAAAATGTGTGTCCTGAAAATAAACAGCCTGCAAGATAAAGCCGAGCACAGAGTGCTTGATGTATTACATCTCACTGGTATCTGACAAGCTTTACTCCCCAGTGATACAATTTTTTTCTAATAATTTAGTCTCAGTCTATTAAAAGACAAGTGAGGATAATGCACACAGGCAAGCAGTGAAGGATGCACACAGGCAAGCAGTGAAGGATGCACACAGGCAAGCAGTGAAGGATGGCCAGGACAGCTTCTGTAGAGTGTCATCAATTTCCCAAAATTCACCAAAAGGTGGTTTGCATTGATTTACAAATATTAAAATGATTATTATCATTTTTGAATGATTAAATATAATGAGGTGAACAGCATTTTGTGTTGCTACTCTGTATAATGTTATTAAAACCAAGATTTTTGTGGACAATTGGCTATTATTTTCCATTTTTTATGATTAAATGGTTATTTTTTATTGCTTTATGAGATCCAGCCAACTACAGATACTTAAATTCATTAACCATCATATCAAATAGCAGTACCTTACATTAGATCCCTGACATTCTTTTTTATTTATTTAATATGTGCTTAGTCTTTGAGAAAAAGAGAACATTTAATATTTAACTGGTGTGTTTTGATCAGTGTTCTTTGAAGGGCCATGAACTCACTTTTTATACATCATGAGAGTTAGGGCAGCCTACTATGATCTAGAACTAAGCTTGCTTTCTCTAAGTGAGATAAGTCAAGAATTTCTTCAAATTCTGGGTTCTAGGTAGAAATCAGTTAAGGGTGCCACTGCCCATACATTTTAACTACAAAGGTCTTGTTCCTGTGATAATAAGTATGACAAGAGAACACTGGAGAGAGCAAGTATATTTGGCCACCATGAAAATGACCCAGCAGTCCTTTTGAACACCTACATACCACCAGAGGATGTTTCTTTCCAATCCACTCACCACACTATATTTCAACTTATTAGTATTTTCCCCTGTCAAGGAAAAAATATTCTATCTCTATGCTACTTCCATATGTTTTCCTTAATCTCGCAGTAACCTTTCTCATTGCCCTGGTGCGGCTAAGCTGTGCATGTTACAATAATGACTGTGTATAGCTTGAACTCTAGCAAATGTCATACAGGAGGAACTGCAATGACCAATGAAGCTTTTTGGGAGACAGCCTACTCTCTAGGGCAATTTGCTGTAGATTGATATGAAGATGAACTGTCATGAAATGGTATTGTTTAGACAAACTAATGATTTTACGGAATTCTTGATTTGATTTAAATAGTTTTAAGAAGTATGGGTGATTTATAAAAAGGTTTAGGAGATGGTTTAAATTATAATGAAGTTAGAATTAAGAATAAAATGTGCCCTCTTCCTTGAAGTGTGGCCTGCATAAGTTAGAAAAGAAGTGGAGTGAGCTTTCATGTGTTTCAACCATGTAATAGTACTTGGAAGAGAAATTAAGGCTCAAAGAAAACATTTATTCTAGGTTGGGACTGAGTTTCTGGATCCTGAGATAGAAGAATGTGACCATATGTTTCAGTGTGCAACCATGAGAAGACAGGGTTATGAATAAATAATAAATCATTATATTATGAGCATAAGAGTAGAGAACAGATGATTAGTCTGTTTAGCTGACCAAGAGTTTAAAAATAAGATGTAAGATAGATGATGATCGGTTTCTGGGCAAATACAAATTATCATCAGCTAACTGTAAAAAAAAAAAAAAAAAAAGAAAGAAAGAAAGAAATTTTGCTACTACAGACTGGCTTGTTTAAATTTTGATAATCAATGACAAAAAATATTATTTTGGGGGTTATGATGAACTTGTGGAGATAAAGAAATTGTGAAGTGTTTAGTTCTGTATGAGATTCAAAAGAATACATAACTTACTTGTAATTTTCTTTTGTGTAATGGTTTTAGTCTTTTTTTAAAGACTATGTTTTCGTGGTGATTGTATTTAGAGAATGGGTAACTAGTGTGTGTGAGTTAAACTTTTCCCTACATAAAGAAGTTTGTCTTAAATGTTATCAAAAGGGCTAAGAGAAAAAAATGAAGCTGTTAGAGCCAGCTCATTGGAGTTTGCTTCAATCACCAAATATGTATGTGTGTATATATGTATACATGTGAAACTTGTTGGAACTTGTTTGTTGGAGTTTGTTCCATCCACCAATGTGTATGTATGTATATATTTGTAAAGTTGGTTGGATCTGTGTTTCATCCACCCAATTTGTGAGTATGTATGTGTGTATGTATATATGTGTGTATGTATGTATGTGTGTGTAGGTATGTATGTATATATGTATGTATGTAATATAATGTTTGTATGAAGATGTTGGAGCTTGTCTTGCTTCATCCTCTCGCGCGTGCACGCGTGCGTGTGCGTGTGCGTGTGCGTGTGTGTGTGTGTGTGTGTGTGTGTGTGTGTGATTTTCTGACCTTCTTTCCTTTTTCCAGTCACTAGCTTCCGTCAGCAGCCCACTTGCTCACTGCTCCAGGCTCCAGCTAATATCAGTACTGGTCTCCTGTCAAGGACTCTATGCATCACCTCAGTTTACCTTGTGGTGTCAAAGCTGGAAAGCTGGCTATCAACAGAATTTCTGTATGTTATAATATTAGAATGTGCTAGAGTCTGTTAGAGAGGAGTCTGGGAGTATGCCAGTCCAGTTATTGAAGGTCTATTCTTTACAGAGAATGTATGTCTCAGGACATAAGACATTTTTTCTTTAGGACATAACTCATTTATGATGTGCTTTCTTCCTAAAGACCCTAAAGCATTAAGACTATCCTATCATGAATGGACACTCGCATTTACCTGTGGAACAAAATGAAAAGTTTTCCTTTATCAAATAATTATGTTAGTCTTTGTTTCAGTAAAAGAACTTGGCTAACACATGCAACGAGTGTGTTCTGTCTTCTACAATGATTCAGTTGACTCACTCATTACTATGCATTCTCTAATCTATGTGAACATAAAGTCATCATATGGTGACCTCTTCCTTTTTCTGTGTCCTGAAAAATGACTGCAGGAATAATCTCAGGTAGATTCCCTTGTTTTGATTCCAGAGTAAGTTCAGAAAAATAAAGTTTCTTCTAACTTACTGTGGATCAGTTTTGCATTATAGCCAATCTGAAACCAAGCTTCTTGACAGAGTTGAATAGACTATCTCCATGCAATTCCTAGAACCTGTGACATCATTGCTTACAAGCATAGCAAGAATCAGATGACTTGGTCTTTTACTACCTTCCTCTGTCTCTAAACATTTGTCTTTGCATTTTAACATGAAGAAGTAAAGACGCTCAAGTACATTCTTCTTTGTGGCTGCAGTCTGTTTGTAGTTCTACAGCTGAAAACATCTGAAGCTTTCTCAAGTAAAATGAGCATCAATTTATCAGTCATAGTTATAAAATATCAAAGTGAATGAAGAAGGTGGCAGTGGTCGTGATGTCTGGCAGGTGGGGTAGAGAATTTGCTGTTCGATCATGTGTGATGGTCCTTCCCTTGCACATAACATTTTGTTCACTACATTTTCTTTTGAATAAAGAATAGTGACACTGTCAATCTCTCTGGTCTCAGGGACTAAAGCCAGTGCCTCAACCCTGGGAGAAATCATCAGTGTCAATGGCCTAATATGAGCTGAAGCCTGAGAATAGGGACCTGCCGGCTGCTTCAGGGATGCTCATCAGATCACTTTTGCCTCTCCTCTTTAGTACTAAAGACTATGCTTTATGTCACACCAGAACTTGCCCAATTCTTCTTGAGCCTGACTTTTGCTACATGTGTTAAAATGATAGAAATTAAACTCTTCTATTTGTGAGTTCAACAACTCAGAACTTATGGTTTTACTAACAGTACCTTTGCTCTCATTGCAAAGACATAGGAATGAAAAAGCAGACAGTTAAAATTTCCACCCTCTGGGTCGGGACTGTGTTCCAAACATAGCTTGTCTTAATTCTGTAATGTAGTTGCTAATCCCTCTGCCCACATTATTCATCATTGTCTAGTCATCATGGTCTACCCTGTTTCCTCCAACTGTCATCTCTGGTGTACTTGGGTAGCCTGGGTTTGAAAAAGGATCAAAGGAGGAGTCAAAGTAGAAAATGAATTAGTTGCATCTGCAGTAGGTTTTATTAAATTTTTTGCAAAATTTCATATATATATATATATATATATATACATAATGATTAAATAATTTATCAAAACTGAAAAGAAATTATATAAAATATATGTGAACTATAAAACATGGGGCAACCCAGTAAATAACTGAAGAATTAAAACTGTTTAAAACTGAATTCATATGTTTTTGTCTATTATTGATTTTCTGTATTATTTTTGATTTCTAGTCTATCCACTTATATTTAGTTATCTACACAGTGTTGCTATGATTTGCCCTGTTCTCTGGAGGTTTGTACATTAATAGCTTTATTATCAGTCTCTCACAGTGAGATTTTAGAAACCTTAAAAAGGTGGATTCTAAGGACAGGTTTTCTGATCACTGAAGTGTGTCTTTAAAGGGGACATTGGAGTCTTTCCCCATCCTTCCTTTTTGTTTGTTTCTCACATGAATTCAAGAGCTCCACCCACCACATACTTCCCAGATGACATGCTCCTTCAGAACTACAGAAGCACAGAAACCAAACTCCTAGACAGTGAAACAAAGCAAACCTGTTCCCTCTTATGTTGATAATCACAGGCACTGTGACATAGTAATGGAAAGCTGATATGGTTGAATTTGGAGTCTGACTTTTAAGACATGCATTTAAATCTGTGGATTTTACTATATATGATTTTTTTCTTGAAAAAAATTAATATACTAAATTTGCTTAATAAATTCATATTTATTTATTTTATTTATTTAGTCTTCTCTTGAGGGACAAGTAATTATTACATTTCAAATTACTATATGCCTTTGTATATTCTTGCATAATACCTTGGTGCACATATGAAACAGATTGTCAAGGCTCAATGTTAGTCAGAAATTACTGTATTTAATGTTATATTAACAATAACAGGAAATAATTTACAATAACATGAAGCATGACAATAATGGAAATAATAATATGGTAAAGTTGCTGTTTGGCTTAATTTTTCTACTGCAATACAATTTGGAGTATATATTTACCAGTCAAAAGTATCTTCTCTAAGGAGGTGATTATTCAAGAATCCAGACAGTTTCTATTGTGTGGCTTCTTCGACTTCTAGTATTTTGTTAGTGTCAATTTATATATCCACTTTTGTAGGGAAAACCTGAACAGACAAAATTAGCTTATACTCAAGTTATAATCCCCAATGTCTAAATGCATGGCAGCATTAAGTACAAGGGAACTAGTAATATAGCTTCCCTACTTAGTCAGGAAGAAGGATTTGCATTCTTCGTCACATCCCAGTCCTTTTTACTATTACTTGAGTATCAAATGACTGTTTGCTTTTACCCACCATTAAAGTACACCTCCTACCTTCCTACTCAAGGTAAACCAGTAGAGATTTAACTCAGAGCCCTAAGTAATTTCTAATCCACTTCAGCAATTCTGGGGGTGGCTCTTATGGATTCAAGTCAAGATCCTGACAACAAACATTGATGACAAAGTATGTGCAATAAAAATTTCAAATTAGAGAAAGGAGAGATGGCAGTAGGACTCAAAGCTCAAATGATGGTTCAGTCGTGTTCAGTGAGTATATGAAGACATTTGCTACTATGGGCCTCTGTTTTGTCTTCTGAAGTGTTCTTTCTGGGTTGTTATCCTTTGTCTCTAAAATGGATGCAAGAGAGCATAATTTTTTTGGGAAATGAGAATGCTTTGCAGCTTGCTTTTAGTGTGTGCATTTAGAATTCTAAGAATCACGTAGAGTTGAGAAATTACAGATAGGTTTTAGACCAGGCTTAAGGTTTCAATAATAATATTATGTTTGTTTTCAAAATAAAAAGAGACTATGGAAAAATTATTTACAATCAGATCCATTCACACACTATATAAAAGTATATGAAAATATTTTCTGGATATTATATTTCTGCTCAATTAATTTATTTGTGCTCTCTCTCTCTCTCTCTCTCTCTTTCTCTCTCTCTCTCACCCTCCCTCCCTTCCTCCCTCTTGTTCTCTCTCTTTCCTCATACCTGCAATATATATATATATATATATATATATATATATATA
>JANHMN010000015.1:29806991-29837519 GCA_030674055.1 Rhabdomys pumilio
AGAGAGAGAGAGAGAGAGAGAGAGAGAGAGAGAGAGAGAGAGAGAGATGCACATAGAATGGCTAGAGTATAATTTGAAGGTCCTTGGTCTCTTCTTCCATCTTGTTGATTCTGACACCAAACTCTGGCCCTGGGTTTGTAAACCTGAAAACCAGCACTTTTATGCATTGATCCATCATGCCACCACAATCTATTATTGTTATTTAGCTGTATCTTTACATATAGCGCATTTTCCCTTAGTCATGTTTGTCTCCTCCTAAATAGCTTTCCTTTCTGTTGGTACTTTTCTGGGATCTGCTCTTTCATCAGTTTCAAAATGATCATGATTTTATGATGTAGATGTATTCCAAACTTCATAGAGTGGAGTTTGTGAGTCTTTTATGCGTATGATAGTCCCCAAGTTTTCCTTTATCCAATGTCTGGATGACAATAACTCTACTTCCTAATTCTATAATTGGCCAGCTGTAGTAACCTAAGTGTCACTTGATCTTTTGTACCTGCTTGTGTCATTTATCTTAGAGTTTGTAACATATAACTATGTTTTTGAGTTTGTCAAAACTTCTCTCATTTGCACTACTGAATAATATTCCACTGTGCATGTAAACCATTTTTGTCAGTTGGCCCGTGGACACGTACTCTGTGGATAGCTTTTAGCCACTTCAAAACATGTTCTTGTGAACAGGTTTGTACCTATTTGAGACTTTTACAATATTTTTGTTTCATACTCAGCATTCAGACACTGGGTCCCACAGCACTTCTACTGTAAATTTCATGAAGTATTCTAAGACATTTCAATATCATCTGTATCATCTTGCAAGACATTTAAAAAGCATGTTTCATCTCGCATTTCCAGCAACAACATTTTGAAGACTGTTCATTTTTTTTGAAGAGGTAATTCAGACAAAGTAAAATAAAAAGTTTTAAAGTGAGGAGTTTAAAACTGTGTTTTCCATATATGTAAGCTTATGGTTTGGATACTTCTTCACAATGATTTTCTTTCTATATTCACATGTAAAACAAACCAATGAAGAAGAATCTAGTAAGAGAGATCTTGTTTATGTTTATGCTTCAGAAAAACAACTAGTCAAAAGACAAAGATGTTACCTTCAATTTTAGGTTTAAAGGTAGAATTTTTTTACTTACTAATTTATTTTATTTTAGTACTGAATATTGAACCCAGGAGCTTATGAATGTTGGCAAGGGCTGTGCCATTGACTCTTCTGAGAAAAAGTTTTATATTGCTGAGCTTCCCATAATAGTAGACCGAATATCTGGTGGAAAGAAAGCAATGTGATGTTTAAGAGAGAACATCTCCCAGACATTCACAAATCAAAGTTACCTTAGTAATAAATAGCAGGGAAGTGTAGGATGCCTACTTTACCTTTCCTTCAATTACTATAATAATCATCTTAGCAAATGTCCCGACTGCAGTGGGTTATCAAGGGAAGCAGCAGAGGCTTGATGAATAATGAGCCATTTTAGTTGGACTTGCAATGACTGTTGGGAAGGTCACTGCAACACAGAGCAAGGGTTTTCAAGTACTTTTTTTTCTTAATTGTGACAGATAATATCAAGTCAAGGTAAATAATCCTGTATTTCTACATTACAATTAATCAGAAGATTAATTAAGAAATGAAATATTACATGTGATTATATCATGATGTATAATGTCATTTCTAAATAAAAAACATGAATATTGCTGTAGGTTTTTTATTATAAATGTGTATGTGGAGTGTGTGTGTGTGTGTGTGTGTGTGTGTGTGTGTGTGTGTGTGTTAGTGAAAAGAGAAAGAGAAAGGAAAAGAAACTGAAAGAATATGTATGAGTGTGTTTTGTGTTTGTAGCATATAGATATATATGTGTGGAATTACATGTGGGAGTCAGAAGAGAACATATGGCCAGCTTAACCCTTCTCCATACTATTCCACTGAGACATGGGTGCTCACCAAACCCGAAGGTAGCCTACTGGCTAGCATGTCACAGTAATTTATCTCTTCCTGATTCCTGCAGCACCAGGGCTACAGGTCGACACAGTCATGTCCAACTTATGACATGTGTTCTTGAGTCCAAACTCAAAAGCTTACCTTTGTGCAACACCCACTGTGCCAACTCCCTGTACCCACTCTCTGTTGTTTCTTCTCAATTTTCCCTTTCCAATTTTCTAAAAGATACATACTTTAAAAGCTTGTAGATATTAAACTCTATTTCTCCAGGCAATGGACCTATGTCTCACTTACAATACCTACAATATCATAATGTCTATGAAAAAGCATATCACAACTGGGGAGGAGGGAAATATCTACCATATTGGTGAACATGTGTAAGTTAGGTTTGGAACCATTTAGATAGCACAGATGTGTAGCTACTTTACTTAGGTTTCTGAATACACAGCATATGCTGATTTTGAAATCTAAACACTATAAGAGCAGCTGTGAGGTAATGAAAACACTCACATCATGTTAGCCTTAATCAGAATAGCTCTTGAGACAGTAATGAAGTTGATATCCTGAAAGAAACAGCTGGCTTTGTTTTGCGTGATAATTCTCAGCAATCTGGATAAAACCCAGCTGCTGATAACTCTGATAAATTATGTATCACACTGGAGTTTTTCTTTTTTTTTTTTCTGTCATAGTTGAGCATAAAGTTTCCAAGGTTTTTCTTGGTTCCTTTTTAATATATTAGGAACAGATACTTTCCACAGAATTAGATTTTATATATGAAATTACACAGAACCTGATTTAGGATGTGACGGAGCTGCTCCCGCTGCAGTGTTTGAGTGCATAATGGTAAATTCTGACCTTGTCAGGGGGAGACAGCTGAATTATGATTCAGAGCCTGTGAAAAATGATATGTCTCCAATATTAGATTAATCTCCTGTAAACTTTACTATTCTGCATTACCAAGCCTTGTAAATGTCATCTTTATCCATCATCTTGAGGTATTTTGATGTTGCTTGTATAGTAATTTTGATTTCAGTTTCAGTTTCTCTAAAGAGACAGTTATTTCCCTATTAAATCACGTTCTACATTTTCATTACAAATTTCATCAAAAGATCTATAATATTCCTTTGAAAATTAATAATACTTGGTTAGTTTCCATGTAAAGTGGCAATTAGATGGATAGAATGAAATGCTAGAAATTAAATACCAAGATGAAATGAATGGATTTTTATTCAAAACATAATTATTTCCTAATAGTATATTTGGTTCATTAATGTACTATTTTGGCAGAATTTGAAGTTGCTAAAATCCCAAGTTTATAATGTTCAGAAAGCATAAAGAATATTGCAAAATGAGAAAGAGACCTGACTATTTTAATTACATTTATTTCTTTTAAGTGTAGGTAGGAGTGCACGTGCCACAATTAACTGTGGAGGTAAGAACACAACTTGCAGGAGTGAATCTCTCTTTCTACCAGGTGCCCACTGGAACTAAAATTCAGGTCATCAGGCTTAGCCACTATGCCTATACTCAGTGGGATCATTTTACTGCCTGGAGACCTGATATTCTAGGCTTTGTGAAGTCAGTTAACGTTACTATGATGGTCAATTTCAAAACACCTCTTTGATGATTGACCCAAATCACAGACTACATAATTCAAGAGTCTCTTCGAGTGTTCCATTGATGGTTTTAGTTGATTTTGTTTGATAGACAATAAATGTATCTCTTTCCTTCTATTTTTGAATAGACATAAATCCAGAACAAATGTTTAACTCAATATTTTTCATCAGGAACATACTAGGAGAGAATATGGAGAGTAAGAAAGTTTTTAAAAATATTTATTAATCTATATCAACTGACACAGCATGTTTTACTATTGCTAGGATGTAGATTCATCTTCTAAGATGCTGTCAATTATGATTATAGCAGTGGGAAATTTTTAGTTTTTAAACTAGATGTATTCATAACTGTTATTCAGAGGAGTAGAGATATACTATTAATAAGGAAAGGGGATTTGTTACACTGACCTCCATGAATACAAATTGAGTAGTGCAGGAAAATAACTATTGACACATTTGCACACTGAAGATCTAGACAATCTGATAATTGCTCTGGTCAAGAAGTCAGAGGACTTGCAATAGAGGAAGCTATATTGAATTCTCACTGGAAAACTGAAACCCTGAAAGCACTGAGGTGTCCTTAGAATGAAAACTATTTCAAATACAAAGAAATGGGCATCTGATGCCCCCCAGGAGACAGCGTTGAACAATAGGTTCCATACTCAGTAGAACACAGCTTTCATGTTGGCCCACTTTAACAACTTTATTATATCTCTACTCTCAAAATATTAGATGATGTCATACAAATTCATTCTAGATGATCCTCCTTTGGTTGCTTTTTCAGATGCTTTATAAATCTCCTTGACTGTAAGAATTTCTTACAGCCAAGTTGAGAGTAAAGATTTCCCATCACACTGAAGGCCTTCAGAAGTTTTAGAGCTTTTTTATGTGATCATCTAAACACTTATTTGCTCTATCAATGTGCACATGGATTCAAGAAATAATCTTGTTTTCATAACCTCTTTAACTTCTAAATTCATCTGTAGATAGATACTTGAGACAGGGTAGGAAAAAGAAATTTCTCAGGTTGTAAACCCAGCACAATTATCAACTCTAATTATAACTTAAGTAATGCTTTCTATGATGTGATAGTGTGTGTGTGTGTGTTTGTGTGTGTGTATTTGTGTTTGTTCAATTGTATGTTCAATTACATACAATTGTGCATTCTGGGAACTGCCTCTAGGAATCCAAAGAAAATAATAAAGAAGCACATTCTTATCTCTTTTTAAACAATTTTGAAACATTCATTGTTTAAAACTTTTGTTTATTAAAATTTATGTTTATTATTTTCAATTGACACATGTGTGTTGGAGTGGAAGGATATGTTCATGTCAATGCAGGTGCCTTTAGAGACCAAAGTAATCAGTTCTCATTTAGATAGAATTACTCGAGATTTTGAACAACCTAAAACAGGTGCTGGAAACAGAACTTGGGGTGTTTGTAAGAGCAAGAAGTGCTCTTAACTACTGAGACATCTCTACAGCCCCTGAACACATTATTTGGGTGTAATTTGTCATTCCCCACTAAATTATCAATGTTGTAACTAATATTCATTAACTGTTTACCATGTGCTAGACAGTAATGCTTTCTCCTCATGACTTTAAGTCTAATTTCCAAGAAAAAGTAAATTTATCACAAGCTACAACTGAGACATGAAACAGAGTTTATGTAAATGTCCTAGAGTTACAAAGCCAGAAAGCTATAGAGCCATCAGTTAGCATGTTATTCCCACTTCAGTACATGAGATCACAACTACTACTGCTCTCTATCAACATAAAAAAACTGATTCCATCTAGTATCTGCTGCCCATCTAGCCATGTATTTATAATGTAACCATTCAATGCTTCAAGCATTGTTATGTGTTCCTAAGTTTACATAACTTGCACATTAAATGTAGACTCCTTGTATGGAAAGAGGTTGAAATCACAGATCCCAAATAGTCTTTCCTGGTTTCTTATGGCATAAATGCTTATGTCCTTTCTGCTTCTGTGAGAGTTTCAAATTCTATGTATGAAGATTAATCTGCTCTTTGCTTTCTAAGTTAGACACCAAGATGTATTTCAACGGTAGAACATTATCTCTTTGAACTAGATTTATAAAGTTTAATTACACCTAAGATTTCATTTTAGAATATTTTTTTCAATGTGAAAATGTATTTTGAGCAATTAGCCTTTGATTTGCCAATCATCTCTGATAATTCTTTAAACTTCTAAAAATGTTTTATGCATACACATGGATATATTTGTATGGTATATATTCATGTATTTATATTTTATGCACATAAATATGTTAATTTTAACTCAACCTTTTCAATCACATAAACATTTTAGGATAGACAGTTATAAATTTTACACATTTATATGACCTCATGAAATATATACCATGTTTCCCAATTATATGGAAGTATGGTTTACTTTTCTATTTATTCTAAGTTGTTTCAGAGAAAGGTGAGGTCTTAACATAAATGAGGGGCTAAAATTTCTAGTCATACTAAATTACAAAAAATATTTTCTTGTTAACAATGGATGTGCTATATATTTTGTTTTATTTCTTAATTTTTGTATCATTAATGTATAATTAAAAATAATTAATTTTTATATTATTGCTTCTTATTAAACTATCTACCTAAAATACAATTATATTATATATCTATATATATATATCATTGAACTATTATTATTGTTTATTACTAAGCTTTCTGACTAAAATACAAACATATATGTATATGTGAATATATATCACATATATAATTCATAAATATACATGAATCTGCCAAAACAAACTTTAAAATATAATTCATGTTTAAAAATTCATGAAGTCATAGTTAAAGGAAATGGTGGTACAAAACTTTAGTCCAAGCACTTGGAAGACAGAGTCAAGTAGATCTCTGAGTTCAAGGCCAGCCTGGTCTACAAGGTGAATTTCAGGTCTGCCAGTGCTACACAGAGAAACTATGTCTCAAAAAACTAACAACTAACTAAATATTATAAAATTATATACAGTTATAGGTAGAAGATAAAATTATTTTGGTTACTGTAAAGATATTCTATGACTCTATTAAAATGTGACTTGGCTGTTGTTTCACTTAAGTTTATCTTTGTTGACAACTTGTATATATGTAATTGCACTGAATTAATGTGTTGCAAAACTTTGGACACATTTACAACACACTGAAAATCAAGGAATGTTTGCACACTGGGCCAGCAAACACATGCCTGTGAAAAATAAATCTCTTAAAACAAAAGAGAGACTAGCATAAGCATACAGATATTGGGTTCTTTAAAGTATAATCTGTAAAATATATTTTTTCCCAAAATGTGTCTGAGTAAAATAATTAAAACTGCCCTATGTATGAAGTGTCTACTAAACAAATGAAATCTACTATATAGTGTGTAGCACACCATGGTAAGCTCATCTGTTAATGATAAATTAACTATCACAGTAGTTAATTATTTTAATCCTTAAAAGAGGGAGATGAAGCATCATAACAATGGTACTCTGTCAATGGAAGATAAGAGTTAATTCTACATTTGTGAGGATTTAGAATCTGCCAACATTTTGGATGAATTTTAAAGAGAATATGAAACCTGGTATAGGATCATAGTGTCTTCTGAAGCATTCATGGAAGCTCTGGGTTGTTTGAGCAAAGGAGAGACTGAGTCTTCTAACCCTTGAAAAATGCAAGTACTTATAGGGCAAAAACTCAAGCCACTCATTTTGTTATGGGTTTTTATATGGTGATATAAAATTAACAAATATATCCTTGTAGTTTCAATTGCTGAAGACAGGGAACCTAGCACATAGCACAGTGGTACTTAAGATTCTCTCTTGTTGATTGGATTATATTAAATGTCAATTCTTTTTTTTTTTCTATTTTTTACTGGATATTTTATTTATATTTCAGATGTGATCCCATTACCTCATTTGCACCACACCCAGGAATCCACTATTCCATTCCCCTTCCTCCTGCTTCTGTGAGGATGTACCCCCACCAACCCGCCCATTCCCACCTTATTGATTCATGAATTTGTCAACTCTTAAACTACTTATGCCATTGAGACATTTGCCTTCTCTTCAGGTCAGTGGGGGTACATGCTGTATTTTTATTAAAATTTGACTTATTAATTTTGTGCATGCATGTGCATACCACAATTGCAGCAGTAGGGTTCAGTAGATCACTTGCAGAAGTCACTTTTTCTTCTATATTACGTGTTTTAGAGTAGAAACAGAGATTCCCCCAGAGATGGACATTGTGGACAAACTCAGAATGCTCTCAGAAGAACCCATTTTGATTTGTTGTTGATGTATACCTGTCTTCTCTGGACAGGTTCCAAAAATTTGGATTACTAGTGTTCTTTGACAATCTTTACACTTAGAGGGGTCTTAGATATGTCTATAGAGATGTTTAAGGCAAGGTATATTTACATAAACTATCCAAGAATAGGCCCATAGACACCCATAGAAGTTTGCATTTTCTAAGATAGTGTGACATTGAATACAAATTTTATATACACAGACATGAATCAAATAGACAAGGAAAAAAGGGAGAAGCATCGCTGGTGATTTTAGATGAGGTCATGTACTGTTCTTTTATTACTGAGTTCCACAAGTTCTATAGCCAGTTCCATTCCATAACTTAAATAACTATAACTATTCTTTCTATCTCCATCTTTGACAGTAGTCTGTGAAATTAACGTCATGCCTAAACTTTGCAATACTTACTAGAGCTAAGAAAGAGTAAAATCTCTAGGTAATTTTCTTGGGCCATGGATGGAAATAAAACAGTAAAAATAAAAATAAAACAAATCCAAAACAATTTTAATTGAATAAATTTATTCTATAGTATGAACTGAACACATGATTTCCCCCACTTATTTTGTTCCATGTGTTTCCTATGGTGTTATGAATAGTATCATTTTATAGGTACCAAAATATTAAAATGTTCAGATATAAACTTGGAATCCTTTTTCTATTTGCACTGGCAAAACTGACTAATGGAAGAACCATCTACCACTCTGTACAAATGCTCAGGGCAAATACAATTATTTACATGTTGAGATACTGAATCATGTAGAGTAAGGGGATTGCAGAAACACAAACTATAGGTATGATATAGGGAGTAAGGGATGTATTTTGTCCATTCAAGCAAAGAAATGTTGAAGAAGAAGTGGAAGAATTTTACTATTGAAAATTTTGTTTGGAATGACAAAATATTTCCTAATTTGCCTGTTGTAGCCTTAGTTTACTTTCTGAATCCCCCCTCCCTGAATATAGTTATAATAGTCATGCATCCATGAAAACTTGCCAGTCTTGAATAAACCAGTATCATTTGTTACTCTACATGTACTACTCACTGGACTTGACCCTATTATTTTAGAGTAATATTTGTGGCTAAGATAGAAACATAAGCCTAGAGGCGAAACACATTTGTGAAGAATGAAGTTGAAGTGAACTGGAATGTGGCAAATGAAAAACCCTGTTAGATCAAGGAATGTGAATAAAGCAAACCCCAGACCCTGATCAATGCTACATTATCACTAATAAATGACAAGATAGAATTATCTATTCAGTAAACTGTAACAGTCCAAGGAGCAGTGGTAGTCTATTAAATTACAATGAATTTCTCTGTATTTTTTTCCTTTTATGTTGAAGAAGAAAGTTTATTGCAGATAAAAGGGAGAGCATAGTTAGATGCAGGTATATCTTGGAAAGTCATAGATGAACTGGGCAAACTGAGCTGGGCCATGTGAGGTGAGAGGGGAGGGGAAAAAGGACAGGAGAGAGGATATGTCTACCAAGATGGTGTGGGCTAAGAGACCAGGGAGGTAAGAAGTAGACAAAAAGGCTAATTAATCCAAATGGCTGGATTATATAGGGAAGGCCCTGGGCTGGAAGTCTCTTATTTAGTAAGTTTTGAAAAAAAACTGAGTTTTTAAAATATATAACCATTTCAAACTAGCATGTGATATTTGAGATGGCATAATACCACTATCAATGTCTTGTTACAAAAAGGTTTGCTTTTCCTTACTTAGGAAATTATTCTTAGTCTGTATAATTTAAAAAGCAATGCCAATTTTGTATTCAGCCCTTTAGTTATATCTGCAGATACAGATAACAAGATTTTTTTTTTTTTTTAGCAGAAGCATCTTTGAATAAAACAACGAATGTGTTTTATGGTTCATTAACCATGCTAATACATACACATTTTGCTACACAATTTGAAAAACAGATTAAAACTCACTGTACATTTTCAGTAGGGTTTACTGATTCAAGTTATTTTAAAATAACCTGATCAGGAAGCAAGAACAAGTTTTGATTATGGTATCTAGCAGTACTACAAATTCATGTTTTTGCCTGCTGCATCTTTATACACAGGAGTTTGATTAAACTTTTCCATGAGTATTTTCTCCCTTACAAATTTCTTTAGAAGTACAATGTTCTATGCAGATCAAGATTGAGTTATGTTCATATTATACCAATTACCTTCAAGCTTATTTCTCATTATTATAATTAGTATACATTAAACTTAAATCCATTGATTGTACATACTAGGTTACTACTTTCAATTTACTGTTATTAGGTCTTACTATTCATTAAAGAGGAAATGATTACAACATTCAAAAGAAAAGATATCAAATGAGTCAAAAGATGAAACACAAAAATCACAACGTGAAACACTATTAAAGTTTCTTTTTTATTATTATACACCATTATTTATGATGGAGAATGTTTAGGGCACAAAAAACAAAACAAAACAAAACAAAACAAACAAAAAAAGAAAATAGGTACCTGGGACAAGCTCAGAATTGTGAGGATTAAGTGTGTCTTTGAAAAAGAGAATATCCAGTGATTATGACCATTTCCTTTGCTTTCACTCAGTACATTTCAGTGACAGTCAGATTTTTAAATTCTAGTATGATCCAGGAAACAGAATAATCTGCAAAGCAGTAAATATAGTTAGAGGAATTTAAATTGATAGCATAATTATTCTCATATGCAGAAGCACACAATTCAATTGTATTCTAAGTACTTTCTTGCAAGGTTTATTCTATTATTTCTGGAAATTTTGTAGAAATTTTGAAGCCCTCTACCAACTGTTAGCTGCTTTCATTCCCTTGTGGCATGTTATCAATGACAGTAAATAGAGGAAGTGACAGTGTCTTTCTCTGCCATTTCCACGCTTCTGGAGGGTGAGTCCCAATGATTTGTCTTTATAGTTGATCTAATAGCATAGCAACTGCTAACTGTACTTACAAGGATAGAATGCCAATTTACTGTAAATTTTCTTCATTATGTTTGTTTTTCACTTTTCTATTAATTTATTTACTAGATAAATACTGTTTTAAAAGTTATAATACAATGCTTTTATTAATTTTTGAGAATTTCTTATAATGTATTTTCATAACAATCATCTCCCCTTAACTTCATCAAGATACACCCTCCATATCATCACCACTCATACCTCATTTCTCTCTTATTAAAAATATAATCTAATTCATTCTGCCTATATACTCTTGGGTGTGGCACCATGTTGGAGCATAGTCTTATCAGTGGCCATACCTTTAAAGAACATTGTCCTTCCACAGAAGTTGTTGACTATCAATAACTTTTAAGTACAGGTCAGGGACTTGTAATCCCTCTATACTATGTTACAATGATAAACCTATAGATCTTGTGCAGGTAGCCAAAGCAGCTGGGAATTCACAAGGGTAGCAATCATCTTTCATGTCCTAAAGGCACTCATCAGTCTGGTCCTCTCTGAACTCTGGCCCTTATAATTTTGCTGCACCTTCTGTCATAGCCCCTGAGCCTTGGAGAAGTGATACTTATTTCTCTGGACTCTGTCCACTTGTGAGTTTCTGCACTAACTACCACACACAGCACAAAGAAATTTCTCTGTTGACTTCTGACAACTGTATAAATAAATCTTCAGAAATAAATATAAAATTTAGAAAACAGTTTGACACTATGTCCATTTTGAAAAGTAATAGTACCAGTTTCAAATCTGGAACCTGTGAGTTCTCCAACTATGGGTTCTTTGCCAGATTTATACTATAAGAAATATGATTTCTCTTGTGGAATAGACCTTAACTCCATTCAGAAAGCATTTGTTCACTCCTATTAAATCAATGCCATTAATGTAACCAGGGACATTTCTTGCCATGCAGACCATTACTGTATTTTACACCTGGTTAAGTCTATTGATGATTTCTCCCAACCTCCCAGGAGCCTATGTAGGACTTTCTACTCCTATAAAGTTGGCCCACAAGAAAAAAATCTTCTGGTATCATCAACCTGATTTCTCTATGTCCTATGACCAAAGTGTGTGTTGTCTTCATTAAGTCTTAAACTTTTAACTTAAATGTATCTTGTTGAGGCCCACACTGCCTGGCAGGTCAGGGTCTAGCAAGAGAGAGAGAGTGGGGATGAAGGGGAAGAGACGCAAAGAATGGAGACAAGACAGAGGTTCTGATCAAGCCTCAAGTCTCTTTTATTGTCTCTCCATTGAAGGAATTCCTGGGTATTTATATGCTTTTGCCAAGTGCCTTGTAGGCATGGATACAGCGCCTTACAGACATGTATGGCATGGATACCTTGCACGTTTACCTTGCAGCTGGGGGCACTAAACAGCAAAACAAGATATGTGGGAAAAACAAGATGTTTAACAGAGTGTGCTCAGCTGTTGTAGGCTGTTGAAAAACAAGTCTCTTGTCAGGGTATATGGCTTGAGATGGCTGTAAAGATCATAGCTGTATTTTGCTACGAGTTGGCTCCCAACAGTATCTCACACATTTAATGTTTTATGATCAAAACTATATCCCCATGGAATTATTATACTTTCTTAAAAATTATATTCAGATATTTGTTTCATTATAATAGGCTCAAATTTAAGATGACCTGAATGTCCATCAATCTATTATTGAACAGGATTACGTAGATATGAGTAAATGCATGTATCCCTGAAAGAAAGTATAAAGATAGATTTCTGCCACATGTAGCATTTGTGAATCTCAAAATAATTATGTTGGATAAAAAAGTAGTGTAGGGAGAAGAGCTTAGAATAGAAAATATTAGAAAGTGCAAATTAATATGCATGAGAGAATTCAGGTCACTGGTTATCTGAGAAAATGGAGGGGACAAAGAAATCCAGAGTAAGAGACTGAAAGTGGGATGTGAAAGTTTTAGGTACAGGACTAAATACATTCATTATTATGAGTGGACTATTGGATTGTTTGGTATATAACATGTCAAATTGTACAGTTTAATTATTTTATGATTATACATCGGTAATATCTAAATAAATGCTTTTAAATATGTTAGTCAGGAAGTCTGCAAGAAGTTAAGATAAATAATGCTGAAGATATTGAAATATAGACAAATATAATAGTTCTTTTTTAAATACAGTATAAATGAGGCAGGCAGAAGTGATGGTTCAATAGTTGAAAACACTTTCTATTCTTCTGATAAACCTGGGTTCAACACTTACCACATAAATGGTGATTGACAAACATTTGTAGTTCCAGGTCCAGAGAATTGAATATCTTCTTATGGGCCCTGCAGGTACTACATGAATATGGTGTGCTTACACACATGCTAAAAAATATTCATTTAATTTCATATAAAATAAAAATAAATACATCTAAATAATATGTACTTGCTTATTATCACTTAACTATCCTACTGCACATAAGGAAAACGATCCTTTTAGAGTATTATCATGAAAATTAATTTTCTGTGTTTATGGTACAGAAGATAAATATAGACTAAGCAAGCAACAAATACTTAATTTGACTGAAAAAAAAAGAGTCAGTTTAAAGGAAAATTTATAAAAGCGTAAAGAAAAGTATAAAAGTTAAAAAAAATTATAAAATATAAATAATGGCACACTTTATGTTCTGAAAGGTCTGACAAAACAAAGAAATAATTGATATTGAGTACATTCAAAATATCACATTTTATAACAAAATATATATTTAAAATTTATTTTCAGAAATACATACATTTACACAGAAGCTCTGGTTTTGTTTCACTCTGCATGTTGGAGAGGAGTGGAATAGAGCCTTTTATTTTAAACAGCATCTGGAATTGTGAGAGACATCAAGAAACATAATTTCATGCAGCCATTCAAGTGAAAAATGTGCTTACTGGTATGCTATAGGAATATGATATTGACTTCACTATAATATAAGGAAATTCAATTAGAAAATATTTGTAATATGCTTCTCATTTGTCAGACAAAGAGGATATTAAATAAGAAAGGCATAATGGAGCCTGAGCATAAGAACTCACAATTCAATGGGAGGAAGTGATGTAAAAAAACAATTTAAAATATTAAATGAGTGGCAACAAAGAATAATACAGAGAAAGAGAGGCAGGGCAGGGAACGCACAGAATCCTCTAGGCAAACTTTCATTCAGGTGTCTATAGCTAGACTCTGAATAATAAAGACTTGTCAGTTAGAGAACAAATATTAGGAAGGTTATTTTTAGACAATATTACTATTCACAAAGATAAATTACAAAGAGTTTGAAACCCAGAATCTTGAATTTGGCACATATTACTTTAAACACATCCATTTAGTTTTCACCAGTAACATTGATTAAAACTTAATGATAGAAGGACTGCCTTTTCTGGCCAGAGTGGGAGAGGATTTGCCTAATTCTGTATAGACTCGATGGGAATAAAGGGGGTAATGGAGAACACCTTCACAAAGGTAAAAAGGAGAGTTTGGGGTGAAGATCTCTTGGAGGAGGATAAGAAGGGGTGCAACATTTTGGATATAAATAAATAAAACAAATAATTTAAAAACTAAATATATACAGTAAATGAAATTTAAAGAAATAAAAAAGGTAATTAAAAGCAAATGCTAAAAAAGGAAGTACAGTGGCTATGGGTGAATACTACTCATTGTACTATTTATTGGCATTTTCTTTAATGAACTGTCTTAAGATAAAGACAGGATGTTTATTCCATCATTCAAGACCAAATGGTATATATTAATGAGTCTGTCCTTTTGCAGGGTAGAAAGAAATTGTTATGATACAATAACTATAGAGTTGCAACATGACCTAAATGATGAGGTAAATATTATTATGATGCAAGAAATGTGTGAATCCATTGCTTGAGTCCCTAGGATCTTGGAGATGACAAAAGTATAAGAAAGATGAATGTAGAGGAATTTTAATGCAGCAACCTGGCTGCTCTTGCAAGAGTTCACACTCACAACCCTTCTAGGTCTATGTAATCTGACTGAAGTGCTGATATGCCATACACCTTTAATCCCTCCGGCTGGAATATAAGCACACCCTCAATATACACCATTAATTCCAAAGGTTGGTTTGTAGAAGGAAGCAACAACATCTGAAAATGGCCTCTAGTTGAATAGCACTTGGAGCAGGACAATTTGCCAGATACAAGTTGCAGAGAGAGTAAGCCAGAGAAAGAGAAGGAGCCAAAAGATGAGAATACATTGATAGAGTTAGTATAAGGTCAAGAAGAGCAATTTAGTGAGAAGCTGAAAGAAGCCAGTTTGAATCACTCAGCTTGGAGAGGAGTTTGAGCCAGAAGAGCTGGGTTGAACCAAGCAAACAGAGTTCAGAAAAAACTAGAAAGGATGAGCTTACTCAGCCTCCAGGATGACAATTGCACTTAATGAATGAAAGTTTCTTTTTTATCTGAATCCCAACATGATTGAAAACAAAGAAATCCCACCGATGTTGCAGAAAGCAGGGATATCTGACAAAGTCACAGAATATGCCTGAGATCATCTTCAATGGAAGCATCAGTTCTTTCAGTTTGGCTGGACACTCAGAGAGACTCAGGAGACTTTAAAGCTATGGAAGTCTTGAACCAAGAACACGCAATGACACTGGAACCTCTGAGATAGGGAATCACAGAAAACCACTCAAAAGACAATTTCCATTATATATACAGTCTTTTCCTGTTAAGACAGACAGTCTAATATCCCTATAGCACCACCTCTTAATGAAATTGAGAGAAGGTAGCTACCCACACTAGCTTTCCCAGTTACCAGGTATAAATTTACAAAATGAACAACAAGCCTGGAATCATGTTAAAATACAAGATCATAAACATTTTAAAGAATCAACAGTAACTCATGAAATCTACTCACCATATATAAAACTGATGTTAACTACCTAGGCTATCCAAGATAGGATTATCCTCCAAGACTTAAAATACTTAGAAACAGCTGGTCTGGAAACTAGTTCTCAATTAAAGTAGCAGATATGGCAGTAAGAAGAAGCTGCAATTATGGAAAATCTAAATAGATCTGAAGGTTTTAATATGAAAGACCAATTGTTAGGTGAAGGAAAGTTTGCTGATTAAAGACAGTAGATGCAGCCGGGCAGTGGTGGTGCACGCCTTTAATCCCAGCACTTGGGAGGCAGAGGCAGGTGGATTTCTGAGTTCGAGGACAGCCTGGTCTACAGAGTGAGTTCCAGGCCAGCCAGGGCTACACAGAGAAACCCTGTCTCAAAAAAAAAAAAACAAACAAACAAACAAAAAAAAGACAGTAGATGCAATTGATGATAGTATTATTGTATTATTATACAATGTACTTAGTAGCTTTAAGAACTAGAGACAATATATAGGAACAAGAAAAACTTGTCTATGTCATTCACAAAGATTATGCAAATCCCAGAAAGAATTTTTCTGATTTTTAATAATAGATTAATATTCACTATAAACAGGGCAATATCATATTCACATGTGAAAAAAGTATTAATTGAAATTTTAGCTTTTGAAAACGCAAAAGTAGAATGTAAAAGAAATTCTAAGTGTTGAGGTTCAGGAGTAGCACCACAAATCACATGAACACCAATATCAGTTAGACAGGGATGGTTCATTGAACACACACACTAAGACTGATCAACCAGGCCTGTAGTCTAGAATTTGGGAACTGACACTACAACCCTGAACATTTTTCTGTCAGTTTATAAAGGCTAAAATTATAAAAACCACAATGAGCTCCTAATCAGGTGCTGGGATCATAACCTACAGGATATAACAGGGTTTGTGGTCAGCATGACTCTACTCTGAGTTATTTCTCTGTATCAATGACTAGAAGGCATATTACAGTAACAACATGTAATAGTTGAAAGGCATGGAACAAAATGCCTACAGCTGTGCTACGGGATGTGTGTGTGGGGAATCAGGCTTCAATGCTCAGACCTTTAAAAACTCCAACAGAATTCATGGATGAATAGATTAGAACTACTGCTGATACTGACCTTACTACCTATGTAACTGGACAAGCAATCACCAAGAATCCTAGATATCAGTGTCCATCATTTTGCCCACAGGGGACAAGGTGATTTGAAAAGGGATTGTTGAAAAGGCATTTCTCAAGACTTCTCTAGAAAATGTCAGCCTTCCAGGGTTTGTAGAAGGTGTGGTAAATGTAGGCATTGGACTAATGAATGCAGATCAGCAAGAGATATTTGAAGTCAAGCATTACCTACGGTTAGGAAACTCCCTAAGAGATAATCTCGTAAATATGGAAAACTCACTGAGGGGTTACCTTAGGAAAACATCAGGAGTCAGACATTTCTTGTCAGCAATGGAATAGTTCATCCAAACTCGGTATTGAAGATCTAAGTCCTGCTACAGAAGGCAACACTGCTCTAGACTTACCCATAAACAGCCTATCAATTAAGGGCACAGCAGAATCTCTAGATAAAACAAGAAATTCTGGAAATACCTGAAAACAAATAGCTCTACCTTTAAAAGAGTCAGCTTAGAGGTCTGTGTGGGTGGAGCAATGACCATAGAATAAGGAAAAGGTACAGACACTTGAGCATCAGGGACAAGAACACTTGACTGTCCAACAGCTAGAACAGTCTACAAGAACTGACAATGTTTCTGTACTTGTCATTAAAATAAAAGCAGACATCTGCTGGGGTGGCCCAAGAGCAGACCAGGAGTTATAAGAGAAGAAATAAACTTCACTGTAGTATACATGGTGCTCTCATATCCCTGAGAGCCTGGATTGAAGCTGAAATGTTTTAATAATTCTTCCTGGCTTTTATTTTAGTCTTGCTATAGTCTAATCCTTATTGCTACATCACATTCATTTCTCCCTTTCACACTGATTGTGCTGGGCCACTATGTATTGTCAGTATTGTTTATTGAATTTGTAAGAGCATCAGTTACGGCTACCTTGAATCTTAGGACAGACTTTGAACTTCGGTTTCTGAAAAACTTTGAAATTGTTAAATCTTAGGAGAATATTGAATCTGAATTAAATGAATTTTGCAGTATGAGATGAACAAAAGATTTTATAGCCCTATGTTTAAAATGATGTCGTCATAAGGTATCAAGTTGACAAAGGATGGTACTGTGATGGTTAATTATAATTGTTCACTTCATTGAGTTAATAAATCAGTAACTATTAGTGATACACATTTTGTATGCATCATAAGTCTGTTTCTGGAGGTTAGCAACAGAACTATCTGTTCTGTTTATGAGCAGAGTGTCCTTCCACCCAGACAAGCCAGAGCAATGAAAAATAGAGCTACTGTGAGGACCAGATATTACTAAACATGACTTTAAACAAACTAGTAGAAATTATTAGAAAGGTAGAGGAATGGCTCATAGAATCAAAAATCAAATGAAAATAGGACTTCATGCCACTTGAAGAAGCAGCTTAGATATCATGAAGCACTGAGGTAATCTTTTCCAATTTCTAGAGTTGAGAGACTCTCTTGCCTGCCTATCTAATATCCCATCTTTCCAACAATGCTTACAAACACTGCATCTGTTCATGAAAATCCCCTTAAAATACACACTCTTTATTTAAATTGATGTTACCTTTCACATTCGATCATCAAGAGGAGGGAAACATTCTCTTTATGTTTCAATTTCCTGAGACAGAATCTGTACATATTTTGAAGAACTACTAATTGCTGTCCAATCAGCCACGAGCCAGAAGTTACATGCTATTTCTTTTGACCCTAATAAAAATTGGAAAGTTACCACTACATTAATTTAAGAGAATAAAGCCTGGGAGGAAATCGCTGGCTAAGATTGTGCTCAAATGTATATCTTTGCAGTTATTATTTGAGACAAAAATCTGATTTGAAGTTTCCTAACTCTATTTATCTGGTAAATCATTTTAAAGTGAAAGTTTTAATCACAAGTTCCCTGACGGAAGCAAATAATAGATTAAATTTTGCCCTTGTTTTTTGAGATAATTCACTGCTGCCACCAGAGGCCCTGCTGATGTCTGTAATCTGAGCTTCAGCAAGAAGCTATGTTGATGACCAAGATGCATGCTGCTGCCAGAGGCCATGAGGGCTGTGATCTGTAAGGCCACTGGAGAACTTGTCAATATCTGTAGGACTTCCATTCATGGAAATCATGTGGAAATCAATGAACTATGATTCTGGGGCTGTTATGTGCAGAAAAACTTCTATTACAGTGGTCTTGACTACTCCAGAGCTGCAAAAAACCCCTTACTTTCAGTGAAATCAGTCTAAATGGGAAGACATTAAAGACAGTTCTTAAAATTTATGATAAACATGGTGAAGTGTAGCAGGGATGATAGGAAAGAAGTCAGTCACATAGATACCTTTAGGGGCCTGGACACTATGAGTTTAGCCATGCTCAGATGAGTATATATATGCAACACAAATTGTATTTTTTTTTATATTTGAGGGCAGAGGCAAAGGGTGGGAGGTAGACCTTGGAGGAATGGGAATCAAGCTTTATTTATGTGCACTCTGTGAAATTCTCAAATAATCGATTAAATAATTACTTTGGGAAAAAATATAATCCATTCAGCACTGTGAACTTAGTAGGCTTTCAAACACAAAGTAGCTTTATATTTGTTTGCTATAAATGTTCCCTTCACTCTGACTCCAAAGAAGAAAGATAAAGATACATAAACAATGGCCTCATAGAATAATGACTACGCTTAACAGAATTAACCTAATTACATCACCAACAAGTTCACATTAGACCCAAAAAATATTTGTATCTTTTTTCTAATTGGACATTTTATTTATTTACATTTCAAATGTTATCCCCTTTCCTGGTTTCCCCTCTGAAAATCCCCTATTCCATATTCCCTTACCATGCTTCTATGAGGGTGCTCCCCCCAACCTACCCACTCCCACCTCACCACCCTAGCATTCCTCTACACTGGGGCATCAAGCTTTTTTATTTTTATCATTTCAATATTTCAGACTTGAGTTAACCACTTTACGGATATGAAGTTTATTTACTTCCAATTTTCTATCCTCAAAGAAATTTGTCAGCTATATTATCATATTCTAGCCTCATGCTTGTCCTTTGCCAAACTGTCTACAATAATACCACCCAACATGCCAATCCCATATGATAATTTTCTAACATTATCAGTAATGATACAAATTATATGATAGTTTTTTGAAGATGCCCTGAATTTTTCATTGAATTGCAAGTTATTATATCCAATTAAAATTAAATGATTAATGTCTGATATATATATCTCTCAGTGATAGAACACTTGGTTAAAATGCATGTAACCCTGTTTTCAAAATTAAGCATCAAATAAATATATAAATAAATAAATAAATAAATAAATAAATAAGTGACAGCATGCAGTTCTCATTAATATTTAAAAATACTAAGGCTCCTACCTTTATTTTTAATATAATTGTGAGAGTACAGAAAAAAATTATATATGTCATATATAATAATTTTTAAATAATGAAATACAAAATGTCACAAGACAGAACACTATTCACTTTGAAGGCAAAGAGACAGTGAGTGGGTGGGTTGTAAAATCTCAAGGAGGAAATGTCTTTATTGATGTCTTTATGAATAGTTCTCAAGGATCAGATCAAAAAAATATACTGAACTACTATTCAAACTGGACAGACATGAGTAAGCATGTACAGGATGAGAAATATCACAGACACAGTCACAGAGGTAAGCAGTATATTTTTCATAGGAAAATAAACCACATGATAGATATGAAGAATGAGACTGTAAGATTCAGTGGGTCAAAGTTGTGATCTTGAAATGTAATTTAGTCCTACAAAAGAATTCTAATTTTTAAAATTTTGTGCATAAGATACAGAATGGATTGAAATTTTAAGAGAGCTATAATTATGATGTTATTATATGCTTCTATTTTTAACACGCTAAATAAATAACTACAGTTGACTCATGTATTTATGAATTATGCTCTAAAGCATATTACTCTCTTTTTTTCTAGCTTGTGACTATTCTAGGTTAAGTGGATACTGAGAATAGCTTCATGAAGCATGTACATTCCTACTGCTCTCCAAAGTACAATGTCCGAAGAACCCTATCCCTTGCAATTTCTTCCCACTTCCAGACTGACTCTTCCTGGGAAGTTTCCTATTCACATAAACCCTGAAATAAAATACTTCTAAGATGGACTTCAGAAAATTAAATCTATCTGATAGACATGGGAACTACATAAAGAAGACATAGTTTGAATGGAATTTTCTAAATGACTGATAACAGAAATGACTCATTTATTTCTCTGAAGCTACATTAGAAACTTATTTCGAGGTCAGATGATTCACAATGTGTCATCATTCAGATCTTTTAGAATCATTTAGAAATGCTGTGGGTTTGATAATTACTTTTTTATTTGTGGACCCCAAATAGAAGTATTTTTAGAAAGTAGAACAATGACATTGATATTTAGAATAATATAAACTGTGTAATTCAATTTTTGTCTAATAGAAATCTTATTTAAAACCAGCTTTGTCTGTACAATAATAAGATTTAGGACATATGTAAATGTGTTTGAAAACTCACTGTCACCAGACACAGTATTCTCTTTATATGAAGGCAAAGATCAGATCAGACATGGTCCTGACCTAACAATCTGCTGTCAAGGAGCAAATGTCTAAAAAGCAATTTGATGACTCGGCTGGGGTTTACTTATAAGAGTGTCCAAAAGTCTCCTGGGAGAGGTATTGCATTCCATGAACGTTTGAGAGAATCTTCTGATCATGCCATTAATTTAGAATTGATTGCTTCATAATCGTATAAAAGAACTGTAAGTCTTTGCAGTTAATGGTTTCATTTGCCACACCTTTGCTTCGACATTATGCTTACATGAATGTAAGGAAATTTCGAGGAAAATGAAAATACCTGCTTTGAAATTATTGGAACAAAAGTGAAACAACTTTAAATGGTCTGTTTTTGATTTTCGTTTGTTTCTTTGTTTTTGTGGGTTTTGTTTTTTTGTTTTTGTTTTTAATCATGAGAGGCATCCATCCGCCTGCTGACAAGCACAGAAACTATAGCTTCACTTAGTGGAGTAGGGTGAGGCCAGGACAGCTCATGAGGTGTAAGCTTGTTCCAGAAGGGCCAGCAGAGCACAGGTGATAGACACTGGTCATCTATTATGTATAACGAGAGTTTCTGACCTCACCAAATTAGAGACATCACAGAAAAGTGATTTGTGTACTTCACTTGAGACTGGAGACCTCATTCGGTACAGGCAAGAAGGAAGGGCATGAGAGTTAAGAGAACTCAAGATTAACGTGACCTCGTGTGAAGCTTGAATTATGAGGAGATGTTCTGTTAGTCACCTAAAGTCACAGGGGATATGAATAATCATTTTCACTCTTGCTCCCTGTGGCTTCCTTTTATTTTCCCGAATCTGTCTCCGCTATGAGGGAAAATTGTTTAGAATATGAAATGGCTAAAAGACTTAAACTTCATAAACTCGCTGTGTATCTCCCATTTTCCATTCTTGTTTTTAGATAATCTCATGCCAAGGCTTGCTAAGCCTGATGCTGAATAATCATGAAGCAGAAATTGGAGGCCTCTAGGATATAATTCTCTTCAAAGTAGTGTGAGAATCATTCATATCTATTTTCCTTTAACTTCAAGTGAGGTAGATGATGAAAGAATATCTTACCTACACAAATCTTCAGCATTTGTTGAAGGGTTCTATAGAGGCACTGTGGCTGCAGTAAATTATTGAAAAAAAAAAAGACAGCATTATTTTCATGGGGAAGTGTGCCTCTTTCTAACATTGTCACTTTTACATCGTGATACTCTTCAAATAATGGGTGAAAAAAATACATGGAATTCACGCTACACATAAGAAGCATCAGGCACACTTTATATACAATTTATCATTAATCTTACACCATGTGTTTTAATCGTGGATATTTTCAATCACTAAAATAGATAAAAATTTGCTAATAATAGTAAGATTTATCACACTTATAGCAAATACAGCACTAGCATGTTAGTGCAAACATTGTATTTGAATCACACAAGTCCACTATTTTCATTTAGAAATAAAGATCAAACAACCAAAAGAATTTATTTAATCACACAATATCCATATATTGAACTACAAATTATCTATCTGCAAAACTGTATTCTTTCAGCTCATTATTAAATACTATGATTCTCATTAAACATTACTCATAAAATTATGACTCTCGTGTTCATTTCTCCATAGAACTGCTCATTTTAAGAGAGATAATAATTCATAAAATTGCCTCTTCAATATTGTCTAAGTTTGAGAAAAATAAAAATAAATTATATAGAAAGCATCATCCTGTCATTCTTTAATAATTCTGTGGCATAAAGAACTGAATTAAACATTTGAGAAAAATATCCAGCAAGAACTACGAGTAAGAATTACCTTTCCAGCCCTCTCCTTGGTTGTCATAATTCTAAACTCCTGAGTTCTGTCTTCTGTGACCTGTTTATGCATTTTGGGTAAGTCATAGGTAGAACATATATTCAAGAAAAGCATTTAAAGAGATAGATGACACTAAGAAGTTTGTTTGTTTTTTGCTGGTTTGTGTTGTGAGTACATAACTGTGAGAACAGAAAACAACAACTTCATGAACAGGGTCTTTAAAAATCACAAAAGAAGGGTATCTATAAACATGGAGACACCGTGCGAATGACAGACTCCCTTTTAAACATGAGCAGGCATAGACGATAAGCCCCTTCATTCAATATATATGTACCACTAACTACATTGATGACAGTACAATTTCTTACTCTGCTATTGCATACACTAATGAAAGAGGTGGCCTGGTGGCTACCCTACTTCATGAAAATAGTGATGGAAAAATGTAAAAGCTAGCCTAATCATTTAATGAAAGAAAGACCTCTTATTTTACTTCATAATAAAGAATCTTATCATAAACATGAAAAACAACCTAAAAATAGTAAGAAATCTTTGAGCTCAGAGAAAAAGGCTTTCTTACATGTTGGCCCAAAACACATTATCTAGATATTTTCTCCTATCTTCAATGTTTTCTTCACTGCATTTCCAAAGTTTTTACATAATCAGATTTTGTTTGAATCACCAGCTTTTAAATAATATTTTTATAATTTTAATTTAATTTTAATTTATGTTAAATATTTTTTATATAAAATAATTGTATGTAATTGTGTCTTCAAAATGAGATTGCATTATAACCATTTCATTTTTGCCTTTTCTATTAAATTTTTTAAAATGCCTTCATAATCTTTTTATGGTAAGCAAATAATTTTTGACAATTATACCACCAGAAAATTCACTATAAATATTAAAGAGATCATAAAATTTAGCCTCCTAAGTTAATCACTAGTATTTTGTGAAAAAATAGATGGGCATATTGATGAAGTTAATGTCATTCTTAAATCAAAAAACATACTTATTTTTCTCAGTAATTACTGATAAAATGAATCATAGAGTTTTTTCAAAAGAATTTTTGTACTAATGTATTGAACATAAGTATTATTCTTTACATGTATAAACAGTGTGTAATTATTTTTGTATAGACATGTTTAATATATATTTCTTCTAAGAAGTATATTAACAAACATCTTCTTAGTCACAAACACGCAATGCTGAAATTCTCTGGTTTTTGTTTTTTATACTATTCAATCATATTGAAGATGTGATGTGAAGAAAGCATATTTCAATAAAAGCATCATCTTGGCAGATTCTACTTATTTCTTGCTGCCACAAAGTCCATCTTAAATGGTAAATATGGTGAAAAGTCAAAGGGTGTCATACTAAAGTGTAAATCCTTTTACTTGATTAGTACAAACACGGTTTAACTTGTATCATGTGTGATACTAATTATAATGCAGTTAAAGAGCTTATGAAAGGTTTTGACATAATTAATTAAAGCTGAGAAAGATGATTTGTCTGAACTCACATTTACTTTGTCTCTAAATGGGACAACAATGGATAGAAACCTATCTGATACTGTTATAGGGGATGAGACTCTTCTTGTTCAGCATTTTGTCAACAAATGCAGAGTACTTTTCTTAAGAATAAATTGAGCAAGTGTGACTGTCTGGATATTACTGAAGTAAAGCATCCATATGAAGGAACCTGCAGAACTGTATCTCTACCAACTGTCTAAAAATCCTCTACACTGGTGAAGGTCTAGAGTGAGAGATATTTATCTCTGATATTCATGACCAGTGGTCTGGATCAGAGCTACAGCTATAATGAAGACCTACCCCACCCAGTACTTACATTGCCATGCACTGATAATATATTCTAGAATAAAATGAGCAGATATTGTTAAAGTTCTTATATTGTTTTCAATGTATTTCTGACCTGCTAGGAGAGCACCCAGTTACATTGGAGAAAAAAGTTTTTCTTTCTGGCAGTGTTTTACTAGTCTTGCTAAAACACCTCGAACATAAAACCCAAATAACTACACTGAAGCCTGAGATATTTCTTCTTCATTCTTTATTGAAAAATGAAATAAAGCTGCAGGCAGCGGAGATAATCAACATTGAATCACCAGTGAATTTAAATTCGCTTAAATTTAAATTTATTAGGTTACTTAAAATCTTTGGGCTCATGTTTCGCTATTCATAAAACAACAATTTGGAATGATTACTGAGATTTGCATTTTGTATTCTTTCAACAAAATCAATGTATGAAAGTAAAATTTAAATACAGTCATAAAATTCCCCACCTTTTAAATTAACATGTCTGGTTCCTCAAATTGCAACATTCTTTAAAGAAATAGGTCAATAATGTACAAAGGAGCTGAATGAAGAATTTATAAATGAATATATTCTGTATAATATCACCTATCTCCATGATCATCTCATACTCTTAACTTACCTACTTTCTCAGGTGGACTTTATAACTTTTTAAATTCCATGTAGAGATATTTTAAGCTCTGATGACTCTTGTAGAAATGTATATTTGCTGAAAATATCTAAGACTGTACCATGTTATGTGGGAAAATATATGAAGACTTAAATATAGAGTCCAAGAAATTATTTCATCCAAGAAATGATTCTAGGCATTGGAATGGAAATGGCTTTATCGGGTAGTAAATAAAGAAATAAAATAATATGAACCTGTAACCTAGACTCCACAATAGCATCTTAAAACTAACATGGCAGCCATGTGTGCTCTCTTTAATAATATTCTTGTAAAGTGATTTGGTATAATTTGATTTCGATGAGTCTCTTCTCTATACTTCTCAATGTGGAATTATTTCATACATATGTCTTAAAACACAAGTGTGTGGTCAAGTTTTGTAAGATAATACCATGTCATATCATATCATTATAATTTGCTAAGATAAATGGTAAAGAACCTCCATTCTTAATTTTGCATATCATTCTCTGTGATGATTAGGTAGACCAGCAGGCTTTGAACTCATAGAGAACTATCAGGTGTACCTCTGCCCATGGAGTGCTGCTATTCAGGGCATGGATTGCACACTTGGTCTGAAATGCTTTCTGATCAAACTCATGTCTGCTGTCAGTGATCATGACTGAGAATGATTACATCATCCTTCTCTGTCTTTACTAACACAATTATATAGCCATCACAAAAAAATGACAATAAGCTCATTCTCTTTATCTTTTCTGGAAGACTTTGCACATCACAGTAAGTTCATACATTATAGGTAACATGGGCTCATTTATGAATCAAGAAAACAAAACTTTAAAATTATATTAAATTATTGGCCTGATGTTTTGATGCATGTAAATTCATTTTTAAAAAAACCTATCACTGTACTTTTTGTGTTAGCTTTGTAAGCTTTTCTTTTCTTGGAACTGATACTTTTATTAGTACATTTTTATACTATTTCATACAGAATACTCTATTTACACCATTTCTATAAGTTCCTGATCCCTCTCAAAATCTTCCCAGGCTCTTCTACCTCCATGACAAGAGAGAGAGAGAGAGAGAGAGAGAGAGAGAGAGAGAGAGAGAAAGACTGGGGGGAGGAAAAAGAACTTCAGACCAATTCCACTTATGAATATTGATGCAAAAATACTCAGATTACAAAGTACTCAGATGCTGCCAAGGATGTGGAGAAAGAGGAGCACTCTTCCATTGCTGGTGGGATTGCAAACTGGTACAATCACTCTGGAAATCAATCTGGTGATTCCTTAGAAAATTGAAAACAGTTTTATCTGAAGACCCAGATATAGCACTCCTGAGCATAAATCCAAAAGATGCTCCAACATATCACAAGGAGAAGAGCTCTACTATATTCATGCAGCCTTATTTATACTGGCCAGAGCTGGAAATATCTCAGATGTCCCTCAATAGAAGAATGGATACAGAAAATATGGGACATTTAGACAATGGACTATGGCTCAGCTATTAAGAAGTAGGAAGTCACTAAATTTGCAGGCAAATGGATGGAACTAAAAATTATCACCCTGAGTGAAGTAACCCAGATCCAAAGGACATGCATAGTATGTACTCACTGATAAGTGGATATTAGCCAAGAAGCTCAGAATACTTATGATACAATTCAGACCATATGAAGCTTAACAAGAAGGAAGGCGCAAGTATGTATGTTTCAATCCCACTCAAGTGGGAGTTGGGAAGTAGAGGGAAAAAAGGAGCAGAAGCAGGTATGGGAGTAGATAGAGTAGAAGTCAAGAGGACTAGGAGAATGAATGGAAATATGCAGCAAAGTGGGGTGGATGCAAGGGAGAGGGGAACCTCTCAAAAATCCCAGATACCAGGGATGTTAGAGGATCTCAGGACCAATGGGGATGACCCTGGCCAAAATGCACAGCAGTGAGAAGACAGAACCTGAAGAAACCACCTCCAGTAGATAGACAGTGCTCCAGAGGAGATATGGAGCCACCCAAGAATCAAAATTTTTGAACGAGAATTGTTCTTGTTTAAAGGAAATGCAGGGACAAAAATTGGAGCAAAAACTGAAGGAAAGGCCATCCAGAGAGATGGCCACCTCCCCCACAATTGGGATCTGTCTCATGTGCAGACACCAAACCCCAACACTTTTGCTGTTACCAAGATTTGCTTGCAGGCAGGAGACTGGCACAGCTGTCTTCTGTGACTTGTCCAACCGGTACTTGTCCAACATAGATGCAGATACAGCCAAATATTGGACTGAGCCCAGGGACTCCAATGTAAGAGCTAGGGGAAGGGCTAAATAAGCTGAAGGGGATCATAACCCCATAGTAAGAATAACAATATCAACTAAACCAGACCTCTCCAAGTTCCCAGAGGCTAAGTCACCAACCTAAGGGCATACATGGGCTGATTCCTGGACCCCTGCTGTATTGAGGACTGCCTTGTCTAGCCTCCATGGGAGAGGATGTGCTTGATCCTGTGGCGATTTGATGCCTCAACAACGTGATGCTAGGGGAGTGTGGTGTTTGGAGGAGCACCCTCTTAGAGGTGAAAGGTAGGAAGGATGTGGTTGGGGGATCATGGAGATGGGAACTAGGAAGAGGGATAACATTTGAAATGGAAATAAATACAATAACTAATAAAAAGAAAGTGGAAGTCAAGAACTGAAAATCTAAGGTTGCCCCTTGACTTCCATACAGGTTCCAATAGCATTCACAGGCATGCATGCACACATGTAAACACACACACACACACACACACACACACACACACACACGCACACTCACACTTACACTTGGATTAATAATTATGTCAACATCACAGTGATAACGTGCCTTTTATGCATGCAACAGGACTATTTCTGAGTTTTCATCCAGCTGGAACCATAAAAGTGATTCTTCCCATAATGTCAAGCAAACATAACATATGCCAGCTCCCATGTAAGCATGTAATTTCCAGAACATATTCATTGTCTCTTCTCAAAAGCTGTGTGGGGCTGAACCTAATCAATCCTTCCTTTATTTGATAATCAAGAAAAGACAGCATTATTGATTAAGACTTGCCTGAATGTGTGGCTTTGCATCAAGGCTAATTCTGTTATGTCTAATTTATTCCTTTATTGTTTATATAAAAACAACGTTTATAAAATTCATGGAGTTTTCTTTATGCTGCTCTTTCTCACTAAAGCATGACGAGTCCTATATAGTCACTTGGTTCTCAAAACACACATTTTTTCATGCACCCTGAATTAAATAATGTGATTTAGCCACAACAGATCCCAAAGTTAACAAGAGGAGAGAGATGGTAACAAACAGATTATCAATAAACTCTTTGGAATAATATGGGCTCATATTGCCAAGATTTTCAAATGCCCTAGAGTCCATATAAATACAAGAATTTGTGGCAATTCTGAATCAGATATGTATTATCTTCATATAATTTTCCATAATTATTCAGAGCCCTCAGGATACTCGTAGAAAATTCATGTCATCCTTTTTCAATCTCATACGATAAAAAAAATGTCTTAATATGTTCCCTTTTGGAGTCTCAATTTGCTTAACTTTGAATATGTAATAGATTTGAGACTAGTTTGCATTATAATTTGTTTCTTTTTTAAATTAAGAAAATATGGCTAAGCACGGGTGTTTGGGGGGAGGGTAAGCTATGCACATGTGTTCCTTTTATTAACCAGGTAACACATGCTCAATTCACTTGTTGCAAGATGTCTGCCTCTGTCTCTTATTCTTTCTGACAAGTTTATTCCTCATAACATATAACATTTGAAGAAATACATCTCAAATTGCAAAAAAAAAAAAAAAACCTCCACTATTTTCTTGAAAGGTAAACTCTTGAGATTCTATATTCAGAATAGACTATATTCATATGTGAGACTTACTCATCAGTAATTGTCTTTTAAAAAGACTCTGAAAAGCCATCATTAATAATCAGTTTATAAGAGTGAACTCTTTGAAAATTCAAGAAATATGCTGTCACTTGCTCTTCAATTCTTAACTATTTTCCTTTATGGAGAACAGATGCTTGCCACATGTACGATGATCAGAGACATTGGCTGAGTGCTCAACAACAAGCACTTTGTTGTTTTTTTCTTTAAGGCACTTGGCACCATTTCCTAGTGGCCTTGATTCACCTCTTCTCCTGTATGTTTTTCATTTTTTTTTTTAATTATCTTTTAATTGTTTTTTTACAGTTCATTTGTTATCCCTCTCCTGTTCTGATCCTCATCCCATTCCTCCTCCTTGTCTCCACGGGGTTGTGCCCACTCCCTCCCAACCCCGCCAGGCCTCTTTATTCCCTGGAGTCTCAAGTCTTTCAAGGGTTAGGCACATCTTCTCCCACTGAGTCCAGACTAGGCAGTCCTCTGCTGTGTATGTGTTGGGGCCTTGGACTAACTACTGTATACTGCCTGGTTGATGACTCAGTGTCTGAAAAATCTCAGGGGTCCAGGTTAGTTCAGACTGCTGGTTTCCTATGCAATCATCCTCCTCTTTAGCTTCTTCCAGACTTCCTCTAATTCAAACAAGGGATCTATGGCTTCTGTCCATTGATTGAGTGTATGTATCTGCTTCTGTCTCAGTCAGCTGCTTGTTGGGCCTCTTGGAGGGATGCCATGCTAGGCTCCTGTCTGTAAGCACAACATAGCATCAGTAATAGTGTCAGGCCTCGGAATCTCCCCTTCACTTTATTTTTACTGTTGTTTTGGTTTGAATTTTTATTTTTTAGTTAGGAGCTCATTTGACTCTGGCTGATTCTGAACTCATTGTGTGACTGGATATAACCTTGAGTTCCTCTTCTGCCTCTGCCTCTGCCTCTGCCTCTGCCTCTGCCTCTGCCTCTGC
>JANHMN010000015.1:29853173-29880461 GCA_030674055.1 Rhabdomys pumilio
GTGTGTGTGTGTGTGTGTGTGTGTGTGTGTGTGTGTGTGTGTGTGTGGGTGTGATGTTGTTTATGTAGTTCAGAGGACAAAGGTATAGTCTTTGCTACCACCTTGAAGGACACAGGGTGTTTTCAGTCTTCAGCATTTCATGTGCTAGGCTAACTTGCTTGTGAGCTTCCAGGAATTCTGTTTCTTCTGCCGTTCTCATTACAGAAACACTGGATTACAGGTATGCACTCTCCACCAAAATTCATGAGGAATCTAGAGATTTAAACACGTTTTTATGTTTGTGTGGCAGGCACTTTACCCACCGAGCTAACTCCCCAGCTCCATTATTATCCCTTTCTTAAATTTAAAATTGAAATATACCTGTGTGGTGTAAGTTTCTATTTATTCCAGAAGCATGTAACAGACTGAATCTTGAGTCAGTGATGTAAAAGTGCTCCAAAGCAAGCAAGGTTAGCATATCTGGCAAGGTTCCTACAATAAGATTAGAAAACCTGATTGTTCTGAATCTTCTTGTCCTTAGTAATTAGCCTGCTCTAGCTTCTGAGAGGAACATCTAGAGGATACAATTTAGGCTGGGATATCTATCTCTATCTCTATCTCTATCTCTATCTCTATCTCTATCTCTATCTCTATCTCTATATCTATCTATCTATCTATCTATCTATCATCTATCTATCTATCTATCTATCTATCTATCTATCATCAATTTGACAGGGTTCAAGTGGAAAATGTTCTGTTTTAGAAGAAAAAGAGTAATTACTAAATTATCTGCAAGTCCCCCTCTTAGTTGCAGACCTGGACAACGTGTGTGTGTGTGTGTGTGTGTGTGTGTGTGTGTGTGTGTGTGAATTTTGTGGATTCTTTTTTGACTAAAAGACTGGGATTACATAAAGCTTAAAATATTGATTTATTTATTTTTGCTTGTTTGTTTCATTATATTTGAGGCAGTATCTCACAAGATTCACAGGGCTGGCCTTCAACTCCTGGTGGTCTTGCTACCTCTAAATGCTAAGATTAAAGTCATGTATCACTGTATAAAGCTGAGAGAATAAGGTTTGTAGCTTGAGAAGCAACTTTATAATGATAAACATAGAGTGAACCAACAGCCATTTGTGATGTCACATTCCTCAATTATCTCACTCAGGTGAGAATATTGCTTCTTCTCCAAGAGAAGAGAATATTGCTTTCTCCAAGGGAAACAAGGCTCTTTGGACCTATCTATATTATATGAGTTAATCATGGCCAATGCTTAAAGTTATATTTTCTGGATATAAAATATATTTTATTTTATAATAATAACAGGTTAGTAGTGAAATCTCTTTTAGTCTGGTAATTTTCAGAAATTAGCAGAAAATTTCTGCTCTTGATTCATTTATTGATCTCTTAGTGATAGAGATAAACTAGATTCACATTTTTATTTGTAAACTCTCATTTGGATAAGTTTGGGTAATTTTCTAACATAGACAGTATCATCTATTCTAAGTAAAAATTTTCTTATTCATTTTAATTTAATTTTATGGGGAGAAACATGACATATGTTTTCATATTTGTTTGAAATTAAACCATTAATAAGTTACAAGCCACATAAACACTTAAATTATTACATTAAAATTTCAAAAATACCCCACAGTCATCTGAATTTATTTTTCCTGTCTTTACTGGTAATATTACCCAGAATAAATTAGGCCAAAGTAAGTAATGTTTACAGTAATGTTTTAATTTTGCAAAGACATCATGACTTCTAGATACATTTTAGAAAACATAATAAAGAATTAGAAAAGTCACCCATATACCAAAATCAAACATAAAATATTTTGGAAGGAACCAAAATCCATCTGCCTTAAATATAGTTACACAAACTATTTAAGACTATTAAAAGTTAAATAAAGTAATAAAACAGAAAGTCATGGTAACTAATAGTTACCAGAAATGACTAGCAATACAGTTTCATAAAAAGAGTGGGAAAGTTATTAAATGATGTTGCTGAAATGTTTTGAAATAGTTTTTTTCTTGTTTTATATAGAACAATCTAAGGTAGTTACTTTGTTCTCCTTTTCACAGACAGGACTAGGACACTAACTTTTAGTATGAATATTAGTGATTATGAACCTGGTGCATAGAAGTTTTTTTTTTTTTTTTTTTTGGTTATTTTATTTATTTACATTGCAAATGTTATCCCCCTTCCCGGTTACCTAGCCATAAACTCCCCATCCCATCTCCCCTTCCCCCTGTTTCTGTGAGGTTGCTTCACTACCCACCCACACACTCCTGACTCACCGTATGCTGGGGCATCGAACCTCCACAGAACCAAGGGCCTTCTCTCCCATTGATGCCAAAGCAAGGCAATTGCTCTCTCTCTCTCTCTCTCTCTCTCTCTCTCTCTCTCTCTCTCTCTGTGTGTGTGTGTGTGTGTGTGTGTGTGTGTGTGTGCGTGTGTGTGTGTGCATATATATATATGTATATATATTTATAAAAAGAACAGCCACATTCATTCTGAACACATACAGACTCTCCTTTCTTGTTATTATTCCATAAGTAGTGCAGTACCAGAACTATTTACCTACAATTTACACTGTTGAATGAACCTCAAGTGATTTAGGGAGGATTTCTATTGTTTGGGAAGATATGTTCTAGTCATAAAAAATGTGTAGAGAATCTATGAGCATTCACAGATTTTGGAATTTGGGGGCACTTAAAACTAATTTTCTACAAATGGAGTGATGGATGACTATTTCAACAAACTAATTTTACAGTTTCCTTAAGTCATTCTTCTGTTATTTTATTGCAGTTTAATGAACTGAGTAGTTTGGAATTTCACTTTTTTTTCTCTTTCTTTTCATATTTTGCCTTTACCTGTGCATGTTCATTTTTACATTACTGTAGAGATATTTCACCTATTGCATTAACACAGCATATGTTGAAATACAGTCTTAAAACTTCACAATGTATAAATATGGTATTATTTTATTCTACATTCACTGTTCCTGCTCTTTTAATCTGTTTTATTTCTACTCTTTCTGAAAACATCAAACTCTGTTGTTCGACTTTTTATAGTTCTTGTTCTAAATAATATTCTAAATAATATTCTAAATGTACATATATTTGTATATAGTGTGTGACTTACATGTGAGTACTAACATCATCCCCCACCCCTGGAAATCATTAGCCTTTAATGGTTTTTTCTGCCTTTTCTTTTCACTTCTTTGATCTATTTAGTTACATATAAGTTATAGTATTTTAGATTTAGTCACAAACATTGTCTGTTATGTGTTTTTTGTCTCTTTATTTCTTCTCTCTCCTTTTTTGTCTTTTGTTTTTGTATTTGTTTTTTTTTTTTTTTTTTTTTTTGGTCTGTCTTCACAATTATTGATTTTTACCTTCTTTTTTTCCTTTTCTTTTTTCTTTCTCTTTCTTTCTTTCTTTCTTTCTTTCTTTCTTTCTTTCTTTCTTTCTTAACAACCACAGCCTGATACCCAGTTCTGCCCTACTCTGTCTTTGCTTTGAGATGGCTGACAATAGGTAGGGGACAGTAACATCTCTTACGTTGCCTGTTTTTACTTTTCCAGGGGTGAAACTAAGGTTTCTCTTCGAGAATTTTTGTTCATTCTTCTTTGACGTTTGAAGTCTTCAGTTTCTGATGCGTTGAAGCTCCTTGAGAGAATTTATTTGACTCAAGCATGTACTCAAAATCAGTAAGATAGAAAGAATAAGTGCTTAGCTATACAATGTTGGCAGGTGGTTTTGTGCACTGTGTAGTCAGATGCTGATTTCTATGCCCAGAGTTCTGGTTGCATTTTGGAAACTGAAACTGTTAAGAATCTCCTACCTCAATATTGTGTAAAAAAAAAAAAAATTATCGCCCCTGGTTAGTTAATGAAGTTCAGCAAAAGGCTGGGCAGAAGAGAAAAGAAGCAGGACTTCCGGTCCCAGTGAGAGGGTCTCTTGTGGGGACCAGAGAAAGTGAAGGAAGTCTCCATGCAGAATTGAGATGAGGAGTTGCAATGAGAATGCTCCGTGAGCAGATCACCTAGGGAATCACTAGGGAGTCACTGATGGAGCAAGAGCAGCTCTAAGGTGGGATGATGACGGCAGGTAAAGAGCCAAATGGCTGGGTAGTAGACAGCCATACAGGGTTAGAATGGATGAATATCTGCCCAGCCATAGTAATTACAGCCTGTTAATAAATATAATTTTTCCATGTCATTACTTGGGAGCTAGAACAGGTAGAAATGCCCCAGAATCTACTTACACAGCATGTTCATTAAGGCTATAGACCTCAATGTTATAGTCTATTAGAACAAATAAAGCAACAAAACTCACATAGTAATCTAGGAAATTATATTTCTACTTCTTCTAGGGTAAAATGAACTTCTACCACCCCTCCTTCAGGAATGATATGATGGAATATGCAGTGTGATTCCTTCCTATGCTCTGAAGGCTTTGTCTCTATTTAGAATTCTTTCTTCCAAATCTAATGTACTAGTGGTTAAATAAGAAAACAAATGAAACAAACAGACTCACTCATTGGACTTGCCTTAGGATGTTAAGGTGAGGATAATATTCTTTTGTGGATTCATATGATTGAAAGAAATATGCAAGTAAATATTAACCCATATCTCTAAGATTTAAATATAACTAAAATCTTTTATAACACTTTAATTACATTACATTTCCTTGTAGCATGAAGTTTTGCTACCCACCTTAAGCTCTGGGAGAACAGTGCTATCAGCCCCTCACAGATTCCCCTGGATCCACAGATACACACACACATACACACACACACACACACACACACACACACACACCAGTTAATCTTAAAATGCCTTTGCTAACTCAATGAATTGTCACTCCTTAACCTCCCCTGCCACTCCGGCATAATCCAATAGAATGGCCATTGGCCTCCTCCAACTGAAAATTTACATGGCTGGTTGGCTTTATCTCCTGCCACTACTATGTCCTTCCTTTCCCCAATTTCCCAATTTTTCTCTGCGTCCTCCTGCTTGACTCTAAGTATCCTGCCCCATTCTCAGTCATTGGTCACTAGAATCTTCATTGATCGATCAAGAACCAATTGGAGAACAGGACCTTAACATCAGAAACACCCTCTACATTTCCCCTTCCCTTTCCTCCCTCTAAAGTCTCCCATAAACCACTCCCCATTCTTCTTCAAATTCACATCCTATTTTTTCATGAATGTATATGCACATATACTTCTAAATATGATCTCTTAAGTCTCCATAATGTTAATTGTATGCATGGCTTCAGGGATGACTGTTTGAAACAGATACTAATTGGTGTGCCCTTCCCTGAAAAATACCACCTCTTCTACTTCCAGCTTTCCCCAGTTGCCTAAATTTCCTTGCATAGGGTTAAGGCATCATGCATGCAGTTTGACAGCTTCATTAATATATATTTTTTCCAATTTACAATTATACAGCCATTAAAGTGTTATTTTATAATGTAGTTTCTTGTTTTAAATTAAATTTATTTTTTTTACTTAATCACTTTAACATTTCGCTTACTGTCCATGGAGGTCACCCCCTCCCACAATCCTTTTTCTGTCTCCCTTCCCCTTCTCCTTTGAGTATCTGGGGCCCAATGGGTATCCCAGCATCCTGGTACTTCAAGTCTTTGTAAGTCTGGGTGCTTCTCCCACTGAGGCCAGACAAGGCAGCCCATATACAATAACATTCCACATACAGGCAACAGCTTTTTGATAGCTCCCCACTTCAGCTGTTTGGGACACATTTGAAGACCAAGTTGCACATCTCCTACATATCTGTGAGGAGGCCTAGGTCCAGCCTGTGTATGTTCGTTGGTTGGTGGCTTAGATTCTGAGAGCCCCAAGGTCCAGGTTAGTAGATTCTGTTGGTCTTCCTGTTGAGTTCCTTTACCCTCCAGGGCCTGTAATCTTTCCTTTTATTCTTCCATAAGAGTCCCAAAACTTCACTCACTGTTTAGCTGTGTGTGTGTCTGTATTTGTCTAATTGAGCTGCTGGGTGGAGTCTTTCAGAGGAAAATATGCTCCTGTCTGCAAGCATAACAGAGTATCATTATTAGTGTCAGATATTGCTGCTTGCTCAAGGGATGTGTCAAGTTGATCCTGATATTGGTTGGGCATTCCCTCAGTCTTTGCTCCATCTTCCATGTCTGCATTTCTTGTAGACAGGATAAATGTTATGTTAATAAAACAGATCATAAAAATCATTTTAGGAACAAACATATTTAATGTGATATATACATATATATATTCTTGACATATATGTATGATACATATTTCTGTCTGATCTAAGAACATTGCCACTTAACTGAAAACTTAAATCCTCTCTAATTAAAAAGAGACAAATAGATTAATTTCCTGTATTTCATCATATCTAAACAGGTTTTCATGGGCATATTCTTTTTTATATTATTATACAAATTATATTTGCTAAATATCCATTATTAGGCTAAACTGTATAGGGCATAGAAAGTTTAAAATTAATAAATAACTTGCTACATTTCATTTTATTATTGAAGAATATTATCCAAAGGTAAAGAGCAATTCTGGTCTCATAGGACAACTGGTTGAGTAATATGAAGTCATTGCTGAAAGAAGCTATATGCACAGACATATTTTGTTTCTTTTCTACCAGGTAGGTAAAAATAAAGGAATATCAAATTAAAATGAAAAAAATTCCCAATTTTACAACATTGTATTGTTTCAATCTTTCTATGTACAAAATATCAATTCATAGTTTTTAATAATGTTTAAACTTTATTTTTAAATGTATATACCTTATCATATATATATATATATATATATATATATATATATATTTTCCTACATATGTGTATGTTGACCATATGTGTGTCTCAGGTGGCTTCAGAAGTCAAAGGATGATGTCAGACACAACAGAACTGGAGTTAGATATTGTTGTGAGCAATTGTGTTAGTGCTGGGGACCAAATCCAAACCCCCTGTAAGATCAGCAATGCTTTTAATCACTCAACCATCTCTGTAGTTCCTTAGACTGCGCTATAAAAGTAAAATATTAAGTTGTTTAATATAAGTATAGAAGTGTACTTAACTACACAAAATTTTACTTACCAGTAAATCAATATGGGTATTTTATTTTATGCTTTAAATATATGATTTTCTAAAGAACAGACATACTGATCAGAGCAGTCTCCTGCCTCAGCAGGCTTACATTGCCTAAATTCTTATTGCATAGGAAGAATTTAGCTGGAATTGTTTTTCTTAATGTTGCAATGGTTGCAAAATAGTTTTTAATATTTTTTTTGCCAAGCAGAAAACAAATTTGCCACAAAAGATGAAATAATATAGTAAGATTGATTCAAATTTACATAATTATACAAGTAATTCTTCGTATATTGTAAACTAATTTTTTTATTCATCTGTAACTCTGGAATTAAGCATTCAAACATAATGCTTCATTCACAATCCTCACATATTAGGAGTCCCAGGGTTACCACAAAGCATCGAAACCTGATCCTATATTTAATTATTTATACCTCAGCTGTAATGTCTTATAAATTTTTATTGATAGTTTAACCACATACTTTGTGTTCACAAAACATTATTATATTTTGAATAATTTCTGAGATTTTCAAAAAGTTCACATGTAAAAGACAATAACCAAGAGCATAGAGATGGAGAGAATCTGCCAAAAAATTGGGTGTGTTAGTGACATTAGATCTCCAGAGAGGATACAAATCTAGTATTTCCTTTAGAAGCTACAACAAAAGCAGCACTTCACATATTTCAGCCTCAACCTAAATCTGGTCAGTTAATGTTGGCATATTTTTCTTATTAAGAAGGCTTCAATGTCTGACTTCCCTTGGGCTGGGACCTGTGACTGCTGTGCTGAGGTCAGTGACAAGGAGGCCCTCACAGTATCCCAGGGCTGTGCTGATGGCAGTTGAAGTTAAAAAGAAAGGTCAGGAGACATCCAGAGACCTACCAAGTGCCATGCAAGTGGGGAAGACACCCATAGACCTTCCCTTCATCGTGTACTTCAGGATGGGCTATATACACACAAAGGTCTGCCTGCCACCAAGTTACATAGAATGGGTACAGGAGAGAGAAGACATCCATAGACATCCCACCATCACAACCACCACCATGTCACAGGGGAAGATTGTAGATAACTAAAGACTCATGTGCTGCCATGCCATGCAAGAAGGATAGAGGAGGTCACCTAGAGGACCACCAACCAAGTGTCCCATCTGCAGTGGGAGCCACTACAATGTGTAAATATGTGGTGGACACATAGAGGAGAAAAAGAAGCAGAATAGGTTGATCCTTGTGAAAGAAGACAGAACTGGAGGTGGGTGTGATGCCCTTCATCCCATCACCCATCTCCACCTGAAGAAGTCAGGAGAGTTCTCTCTGGCATCATGTGAGCAGATGAACTGGATCTGCCCCTTGTTCACTGGAGCACTCAGAAAAGCAGGCCTTTACCTTGCCTAGGCAACATAGTGGAGCTGACTCTGGAGGATTTGATGTGGGTGAACTGACTCTCAGAGCATAAGAACAGGAGGGCTGACCTTGCCTATTGCCTATAGAAGCATTGGGTAGCCTAGTCAAAACAGTGCTGGAGAGCTTACCCTGGTGGTGTAGATAAAGGATAGCTAACCATTTCAGCTACCACCCAGGCCCAGATCCCAGGATTTAAGTTGGTGCACCCCAAGATATACATCATTTGTGAGCTGTTGGGTCATGTGAAAGGGTTGGACCTGCTAATTCTAAACTACAGGATCTCCATGACACAGAGCAGCATCAGGATAACTAAAAGGAGTCCTGATGAGGATCCAATATTGATGGTGTCACAGAAAGCAGAGGCCTCCAACCAGACTAATGACTCATTGCAAACAACATTCGCAAGTGAGGATGTGTGGAGAGAGGGACACACTGGGACACATTACACCTTACAGGACAAGATGTTTTCTATGCTTTGTTTTGTTTTTTATTTGTTGGTTTGTTTGTTTGTGTGGTTTATATTTTTGTGGGGGGAGGTTGCAAGGGTTGAGCGTGGCTACGAGGAGGCATGGAAAGAAAAGGAAAAATAACGAGAACTTAAATGAATGATTCTACTGAAGTTAATCACATTTAGTCTGAATTATACTATGGAAAGACCCACAATTTTATTTTGTGTAGTAATTAAGTACGGTATATCCTTCCCAGCTTTAGAATCAAAATGGAATATAAATAAACATAAATAAGCATTATGGAACTGATTTTAAAAGGTAATTACAAAGCTCTGGAGTACACATTTGCAGAAAAGAGAAGATCTGGTTTTAAGTCATGTATGTTCCTATTTCTTGTTTGATGTAGGGTTATAATGAAAGAGTTAAAAATTTTTTAAACCTTCCACAGATGGAGTCAAGAGTGCAGATCAGCTTGTTCTGCACTCTGGGTCCTAGGAAACTAGCTATCCACAAGATAAAATAGATAAGAATAGGGTTTGAGCTGAGAGTTCAGGTCAGCATGCCCATGTACCCTGGATACCAGGAAAAGCTTGTATGAGATATTTCTCCGCTGACCGTTTCTTGAACCTGTCACGGAAGCTGAACACTAGACAGGTGCTTTCTGTAGATACTTAATCATGATCCCCCCTTCATCTCCCCTGGGTTGTGGGTTTTCCTTATAAGCTCTACCTCTTCTCTAAGGGGGAGTCATACTTCATTGCTTGCCTCTGTGTAGGACAGACTAGAAGTGCGACCTCAATGTGTTGAATCAAATATACCTCTTGTTAATTACATCAAGTTCGGTGTCTTGCAGTTATTGAGTTCCTCCCTTTCTGGCAGGCCTTACAATAACATAAAATGAGCTTTATCATTTCTCTCAAGCACTTTCTGTGCATGAGAAATAAAAGGACAGCACATGGAATGCCTACTGCAATGGTAACAGCAAGGACATGAGATAGGAGAGGTCAGTAAGCCATTCATGGCTAACATGGATTGGGTGAGAATCCTAACCTTAGAAAGTGCTATTTAAAAAAAAATATTGCTACATATTTGCATGTGATCAATCAAATGAAAGTGCACAATATGAAGAAACCAAATCCTTGGTTATATGATGACTTTCCTTATTAGAGTAATATATGCTAGTTACTTTTGTAGTTATATGTCTGTAATGATGGCTGGGGAACCTCAGCTGGAACGCAGGGAGTTCCTCATGCCAGGCTGTAGATAGTTGGCTGGGAATGCCCTAGGTTTCTCCAGCTGGAAGTTAGGCCTGGCTGCTCACTAAAGGCCTCTCCACGGTTCCTCACACACAAGGAAGTCCTTGGATTTCCAAAACCAGTTTATTGGCATGACGGATGGTGGATGGATCTGGATGCACCCCCCACCCCAAACCCAGGGCAGTCCTGAGTTAAATAAGGGAGGGAAAGAGGGGGGAGGGGCTGAGGAGGAATGCTTAGTTGGCTCCACCCTCTGACCTTCAGGTACCATATTAGTATGTAATTCTCTCTAGGGCCTGAGTCCTGTTTATCATGCCCTCCACCTGTGTACGTGATTGAAGAGTGCAGGGTGAATGGAGATTAAACCTAGTGTCAGGAGCCTGGGTTCTGGGGGCGTGGCTGAACCCATAACCCAAGAACCAGGATACCCTTCTACGGCCCGACATCCCACTCTCTTTTCTTTCATAAAAGGAGGGGCAACTCTGTGTTAATGAGAGATATGGACCACATGGAGTAGTGTGGAATCTAGGAGCATGGGGAGATATATGCCGTCCCTGACAGGAAATGTCCTGTTGGGTCCCCAGCTATCTAAAACCCAGCACTCTACTGGAGAGAACAAACCATCTCTTTATGGCCCAATTCTCACTCTTTTTTAGTGAAAATTTTGGATGAGAGAATCAAAAGAAAACACTATGAAGCCCATAGGGTATGGCACAATTAAGCCACAGGGTAGGGGGAGCTAGGGGTAGGAGTTAGGAAGGCAAGGGATCATTGAAACAATTAAACACAGTGGTACAGTTTGAGGGTAATAACATCTGATTAATCTAAATAGACATTATGTTTTCCTTACTAACATGTAACTTTAGCTATGTGACTTTGGCAAAAGAGTTCATTTGTAGCTGGAAGATCTGGATCTGTCTTCTGTAGGAGCATCTCTGGGTCTGGCATGTGTCTCTGGAGTCTTCAGCATGTATCTCTGGATCTCAACATATATCTCTGGGGTCTTCAGTCAGATGAGGTAGCTGGAAGAAGGTTCCAGGAGGTGGTGTTGTCTCTGCTGGACTTGTGGGAGCACCTATAAGATAATCATAACAGGGAAGCAGCACCCCAGTAGGGGGATGTCTGCAAAGGGTGTGTAGCAAGAATTAGGCTACTTGGGAGCAAGCATGTCATGGTCTGTCATTAAGATCCTAGAAAAGCAAAGGTGTTTGAGGAAATTTAGTCTTAGAAGGCACCTTGAGTCTTCTAAGATGGCTGAGGAAGAAAAACATCATGCTAATTATGTCTCTGGGGTAGGCAACAACAGTTTGTCTGTAAAAAGAAACTAGTTGTTAATTAAAAGCTAAAACTGGTGATCAGCATGTTGATTTAACCTGTGGAAGCAGCGTAAATGACTTTTGAACCTTAAAGAAATCTTAAAGGTTGAAAAAAAATTTGGACATATATCATGAGTGTTAGAGAGAAAAACAAAAAACAAGAAAATTTTTGGTTGAAAAGCATGAACATTGTTGCTTTATGTGTTCCTGTTAGGGAGAAAAGGAAACATTTAAAATTTTTGCTTGAAAAACAGGAACCGTGTTGCAGGTCTTCCTGTTGTGGAGAAGCAGTAATGGCAGGTTTAGAAGAAGTGGGGGGAGGGCCTTGCTCTGGAAGAGAGGTCGTGTATTCCTTCTTTGTTTTTCTTAGAAATCTTAAATGTAGAGAAGGAAAAAAGGGCTAACTTTGAAGAAAACTTAGAGGAAGTGAAAGGGTTAAAAATTTTCAAAATCTCCTAACAAGCTGGGCAGAACCAAGAGTGCAGGTCAGCTTGGTCATGGAGCTCTGTTTTTCAGGAACTTGGCTGACCACAAGATAGATGGTTGATTACAAATAGGCTCTTTGAGAATAACCTATATAAAATGTTCCCCATGACTGTTTCTTGGACCCTGTCACAAACTGAATAATAGGCTGGAACTTTCCACAGGTACTCTCCAATAACCCTCCTTCACTCTCCCTGGGTTGTGGTTTACCCCTGGGTTGTGGTTTTGGCCTTTAAATTTTCTCTGCCTCCAAAGCCCCAGTGTCAGACCCCACTGCCCCTTCGAGTGTCATAGGTCTTGACCTCAACATGTTGATCGAAATATACCTCTTGCTGATTACATCAAGTTCGGTGTCTTGTGCGTTATTGGATGGCCTCACATTCCTGAGGCTTGGGTGAGGTCCTTCCTTCGTGGGGGCCTTACAGAAGAGACATATAGACTTGATAGGAGAACCAAGAGTCAGAGAGAGTGAAAGGCTGTGTCTATGGGAGAGACACGTGGCAACCAGTCCCAGCCTGGTGTTTTTAGCCAAGAGGAAGAAAGGCGAAGGTGGGTAAGGAACCAAGCAGGGTCCCGGACCCACTGCTTTTCAGGCAAACCAGCTGAACTAAATGGTCGCAATCAGCTGAAAATGATGGAGAAGGGAAACGCCTATGTTAGCCTATGTTAGCAGACTGTGTGACTCCCTGGAGGAAGAAACACTGGGGACTAGAGTTTAAAGCTAGTGCTCTTGAAAAGCTAGCAGGCACCCCTGGGGGGAGGGGCAGAGAACAAAAATTAGGAAGTCGCCTCCGCCATCTTGTCTAGTTGGAGAATATGTGGGGAGAAAGAGAAACTTATGTTAGCAGGCAGTGTGCAGACTGAAGTCAACTCTTGAGAGCTCAAAACAAAAGTGGAATCTCTCACCTAAGGGAAGGTCTTAGAAAGAGGGTCATAGCAGGTGCTGTGGCCTGAAAGACAGCTGTTAGCTGTGAAAGAGCCATCTCTGTGGAGCTGTGGGGATGGGCAAAGTGGAGGTTAGGGAGTCCACCATCTTACCCTTGACTTGGAGAGACAGAGAAAAAGAGGAAGAGAGAGGAGTTAAAGCAGAGAAGCTGACCAGGAACACATGGAGAGAGAAAGAGAGGGACCTAGTCTTTTTAACTAGGCAGGAGCTAGTGGTAGCTAGGAATTAGAGAGACGATGTTAGCAAGGAACACATGGAGAGAGAAAGAGAGGGGGGAGACAGAAAGATGCCTGCCTAGTCTTGTGAACTAGGCTGGGGATTACTCATTGTCTTGGAGTTTCCTGGAGAGGCTTTTTGTGGGCACCAGGGGGTGGGGATCTGGCTCGGCCTGTGTCCTCTACCACCTGTAGGGAACGATGTAGGCTCATGGGTGGGCATGTGTCTGTGTTGTCTTGTGGGTCCGTGGGTCTGTCACAGCTCAGTTGACTGGAACTATGTCTCAGCATGGCAGAAGCAGAAGTGTGGGATCTTTGACTGAGTTGGTTCTGTGCTGTACAGGGAGGTGCTATGGGCCCTGTCCAGCAGGGAGAGTTCTCACTCAATCTGAAGTTTTGTGGGGTGCAGAGCTCTTGGATGGAGATCCCTGGAGGTGACCAGAGACCGACTGGTCTCAAGCCCTCAGGCTCTCAGACCGCCGAGAGGCGGCCGAAAGACCAAGATGAGGGGGCATGTGGGAGCACGACCAGCTAGCCCACAGCCAAGAGAAATGAAAGGGAGGGGAGAAGAAAGAGACTCTGGCAGCACTCCGAAGAAGAAGAAAGGTTACTATACTTACTTAGTTGCATGGGTGATCAAGTCCCATGTTGGTCGAGCTGTCTTTTGTCAGGGGTGGATGTCTAAGGGTAGCAGGGGTGAGTGCAGTTATATTTTTAGTTGTTTATAGCCTTGTACGGCAGAGTTTCACCCACTGAGACATCTTCCTAGCCTTGACAACATGTATTTTAAAGAATTTGTATAAATGAATATGCTTATTTTCTTTACAGCAAAAAAGCATCATTATATTTTTTCAAAACTTTGCATAGAATTTTTTATTAGCTTCTGATATTTGAAATTGTTTACTAACATGGATTAGCTTATTAAGTCTCTAAGGAAAGATCAGTGACCTTTCCTTTCAAATTAATGATTATGTGTTGTGTACAAATAAACTCTCTTAGAGTTTATTTGCCCTAGAACTTTATTTATTATTGGAAAATGTTTTGCATTATGTTAGTGTTTGAGATGTTGCTTCTATACAGTTACATATTTACTTTGAGTTCTTCACAACAGTATTGAATTTTTCAAGCCTATTAATTTCATTAATTTTAAACTATTCTCATCTATTTGTTTTGATGTCTCACTCTTGGAAAATTTATTAAGACACATTTTTTAATTATCAACGTAGCAAAAAAAAACACAAATTAATCTTTTTGTTGAAAAGAAAGTAAATTAGGAATTCAGCTAGAAGATCTTTACATAATCACACACCAAGCTTAAGTAATTTGCCCATAAACATGTGACATTCAATGATGACCATAACAATGATGTTTTTTAAAAATTAAAATTTAATCTTGTATAAATTTACATGTTTATTTGAATACCAGCTTTAAATACGTTGGGTCTTTTAATAAGCAAGATAAAATAATCCATAGATCACAAAGTCTGTACTAAACCTATAGATCAATGGTTCTCAATCTGTGAGTCATGACCCCTTTGGGAGAAGAACGACCCTTTCATCAGAAAACACAGATATTAAATGACTCAGAACAGCACCAAAGTTACAGTTGTGAAGTAGCAACAATAATTTTATGGTTGGAGGTCACCACAACATGAGGAGCTGTATTAAAGGGCCACAGAATTGCAAAGATGGAGACCCACTACCATAAAAGAACCCAATCACTGTCATGTATATAAGTCAGGCCCATCTAAGAAATTCTACTAGATGTTGTTCTACATTCTGAGAATGAAATCAGAAACTTCAAACATGTTTACTGGAGAACAGGATGTATAAGAGAATAAAAGGAAAAATAGAAATGTGTAATGTTATCATCAAGAAAAAGCAATTAATAAAAAATTAAATTCTTATGAGAAGTACCAAAAATTAATCAAAAAACTTCCCATCAACATGGGAGAGGGCTGAATGTCTTTCGATGAACTTAAGAGTTCAAGATTCAAGATTTCAATTATGCTTAATTTAATTGGGCTCTTGCAGGTTGGCAAGCCAAACACTGGATGTAGAAGGTAGCATTGATGAAAGTTGGCTAAATTAAGAGCCTAAATGTGAAGGGAAACAATCCCATGAAAGGCCTTGAATTTAAAGTGAAGATGTACTAAATTTTGCATGCACAGAGGGGCATGGTTTTTTGAACAGCGATGTAATCCAAACACAGCTGCGTATTTAGAAAATTAAAGTGACTGTTTTGATTTTGTGGAGAGGTAAGGAAATAAGATAGAAATCTATTTAAATAATCCAAACAGGCATTTGAATTAACTTGATTGGAATGATATGTTTTGTAATATTTCTGGAGATGTGAATTTAATTTAATGGAACTCCAGAATAAGAAGACAAGATCAATACTAAGTAGATGAGATGTATGAGTAGTACTTAGGTTGACTGTATTTGCTCTTATATGTTTAAGGACAAAGTTCCAGAGAAAATGGCAAGTGGTGACAGGGCTGTATTTTTGTCCTCTCCATAAACCTTTGACATGAATGTAATTGATCTCTAAATTCAATGGGATCTATTTTCTCTAAAACTCACTTCTCTCAATGTAAAAAAGTTTTCTTTCAGCTCGATTAAAAGGGTGTTAGGGACACTAACACCTTTTTTGTGGGAAGAAACTGGTCCAGCATAATCTCTGTGGCTAGGTCTAAGACAAATGTAAATTTCTGGATGACACAGAGGATTCTCAGATTCCTGCATTTTGTGTTGGAGAAAAGCGTTTTTGATAAGACTGCGTGCATGCATTCTTTAATGCACACATACACACACATCTCTTTACATTTAACACATACTAGATTCAAATGATATCATAGCAACTTTTTCCTAGACATAACCTCATCTCCACATCCTTTAATTCAATGAACAGGAGTTTTGATATAACAGAAATACTACATGATATTCCAAAATTATTAGTAATGAATGCTACATGAAAAATAGAACCAATAAGCACTATGTTAATATTAAGAATGTATGTTTGTATATTCATATGGTGCAAGCCAGAAAAAAAAAAACATGTCTTGAATTATCCTATTTTCCTTTCCCTCTGCTCAAAATGCTAGATGCTTGCCAGATGCCCCAGCTATGTCTAGTTGCTGCGAGAGCTGAGAGCAAAAATTAGTCATCTGTCAGCTTCTTCAGTGGTTGGCTCAGCTAGAGTAGGTCATTTGCTGCAATTGGATTTCCATCTGCATTTGCATTGGATTACTTACCCGGTGACTACTTTCTAAGTGATGACAAAGACTGGTTATATTCACCCAACCAGAGACAACAATACAGCATGTTGGGTTTCTTTTTGTTTTATTTTGTTTTGTTTTTGCTTTTGCTTTTTGTTTTGTTTTATTTTTTTCTCCAAAGCTTTCCATGGGATCAAAACTGCCTTTGGACTGCATTGTGGTTCAGTGTGTGTGTGTGTGTGTGTGTGTGTGTGTGTGTGTGTGTGTATTGATCCTACCTACCCCCATCTTCTTTGACAGCTTATCCCAAAAAACTAATAAGAATACTGCATGAAAAATTCCATAGCAGTGTTTACTTCCCAGGATCCCAAATTCTAGAGCCACCCTTCATTAGATGACCTTAATACAATAAATCTTCCCCATGTATTTTTCCATAAAAGCTATGTTTTAAGTTATTTAAGTTAATACACAGGTCACTGAGCTCCTTTGAAATAGGATGTCCTCAGTGATCCTGGTCTTGCACTTGTACCTTGGAAATGAGAGGTAAAAGGCTTCACACCTTACTGTGCTTCACAAGCATGGGATAGATAATGATATCATTTCCCAAGCAACTAAACATTTAATAACTCAAATATGCTTCCTCTATTATTTAGTATTTCCAACCATAAAATACACAGCTTAGAATATACCTTAGATACTGGAATCAAAATGTTTCCCAACACCAGTTCATAAAGGCTTTTGAAAACAACTTTAATAAAGAAGTCGAATATTTACAGAAATATTAGTCAAAAGTAATTTGATTTTCTTTTAAAGAGGACTATCTTAGTCTAACTATAATAAATTAATTTTGATGAATTTGATATTATTTGTTATATTTTGCCTCAAATAAAGTCTAGTTGACAGGCAGTTCTAATATTTTACAAACAACTGGATGCAAATTCAATAAAATTTTATAATGTGCTATGCTGTAAAATTATAAAATAAATATGATGGAACTAAGGCTACATAAAGCTAAGCACATTTACCAGTGAATTAAACCTTCCACCAAAATTCATATGCTTCTATGGAAAAATTACAGCTTTCAAAAATTAAAATTATAATTAAAGTTACAAAATAAATATTTAAGTTATAACCCTCAGGACCCTAGAAAATGACAAGCCATAAAAACAAGGATTTCACAGAGGCAATTACATGAAAATGAGATCATTAAAGTATATTCTAACCCAATATGATCCTATACGATGCCCTTTTAAAATGGGAAATTTGGGCAAAGTTACAGAGCTCTGACTATGAGGAAATGGATTTTAACATGATTGGGGTGATGCTGAAAGTCATTTTAGGATGGTAACAGCTGGAGGCCAGGAGGATTTGAGGTTTCAGAAGTTGCAAAGCCATGCTCATATCTTGATCTCCAAACTCCAAGATGATAGATTTCTATTGTTTTAAGCTATTGCATTTCTAGGCTATGGTAATTCCAGAAAGCTAATTTACAACTCAGAATTTAAATGCAAATATATTTATATAGATGAATGTTCCCAGACAGATGCAAGGCTCATGGACTGATTAGAACTTCAGTGATTTTTGAAAGGTTGGAAATATTGGAGGTCTAGAGTCTGATTACAAATTATTGTGGAATATCTTAGCCCCCTGAATAGCCATCCCTTATCCAACCTTAGCTGGAAAATAAAATACTGTGAATAATAGATTAAAACCCTTTTTGGAATATAGTAACTAAGTACATAACAAACCATTAGCTTCTACTAATACATCTAAGAATGAGCTAAGAATGTCATCAAACCACATCTTGGGCTACAGTTGAGATTTCTCTGCTTAACTGTCTTTCATTTCTAACAGTATATTTGAAGTGTCTCACTTCATTACTTTCTTCATGAAAAAACTTCAGTGAGATAATCAGTTTTGTGTAGAAATGGTTTTTAAAGTCCCTAGTTAGCAATCTAGTCCTATTTCATAACACTCTATATGTTCATCCTTTTTATAAAAAGAATTGCATATTTTTATGGTTTTTTTGTCACTTTAGATATAAGGTGGAATTATCTAGGAAGAGGGAACCCTAACCAAATAAATGCCCCTATCAGACTAACCTGTAAAGAAATGTATGAGTCATTTTTTATCGACTGAATATTGATGGCCCAAGGCCCAGCATACTGTAGGTGAGGACACATCTGGACAGGTGGTTGTGGGTTACATAAGGAAAGAAAGATGAACAAGCCATGTTCAAGCAAGCTAGTAAATTGCATTCCTCCATGGTTTTAGTCACTACTACTAATTGAGTTCCTGCTCTGACTTCCATTAATGATGGACTCTGATCTGTACATGAAGGTCAAATAAATTCTTCCTTTCCCCAAGATGCTTTGACTCATGGTGTTGATCATGGCAAGAGAAACAAACTTAATATAATATTGTTCTGAATCATAACATTTTCTATAACAATACAGCAATCATGGACTTTTAGCAATGCTTTCTTTGTAGTTACTACCACTGGATAACCAAAGGTAATATAATGATAATAAAACACATACATTTATCTTGAAGACTTTTGTTTCTTTAGTAACAGGATGCTAACTGATGACACATGGACTGATGGATGCTGGTGGTCTGCAAAGTGAATACACCACAAAACAGAGGTTTTACAAATCTAAACACTATAATTATATCATTCTTTCCTAGAGGGCATGTCAGTGGTCTTGACAATTTGTTAATGATTTGAGGGGAATAATTAATATTATTATTTTCAAAAGAAACAAGAAATGGCCTGATAGTCATCCTCACTTTTAATGGTAATAGTTAAGTTTTAAAATATATTTTTTCATGCATAGCTACAATTATATAGTGAGAAATCATCCTGTCTTAGTCACCTTTCACAGGTGTCATTTTGAGCCTCATAATCTATTTACATAATAATATTTACATAATATGTCATTACATAATAATTTAAAGAAAAATCTGGACTTCCATAGGCCATGGTGTCAAGCCAGAAAATAAGAGTTGTATAAAGACATATAGAGGTTCCATTATCAACCTATTTATACTGATAAATATTTCTTCCATAATATGCTGTATATTCATTAAAAATTTGCTATACCTCATGGAAAAGAGTAACACAAAAGGTTTCTGTGACAACCCGCCCTCCATTCCCTTGATAAAATAACAGCTCTGACAGAAAGTCATCAAAAAAAAAATCTTGAAAATTGCGATAAGAATGCTGAAATACAGTCCTACAAAATTGATGGTTTCTGGTTGGGGTAAGCAGTGGGGAAGATTCAATTTTGTTTAAGGGGCTGGTAACTGGGTATTTGACCATACTCCAGTAGTACATGGACAATACAAATTGGACTTACTTTCTTTTTTTTGTGGGGACTCAAGGGAGTCATAACGGTGCAGGGCAGACCTTGGAAAACTTGGAAGTGAGTGTAATTGGGGTCCATGATGTGAACTTCTTAAATAGTCAATAAAAATATTATGAAAAGAAAGAAAAAACCTACAGCCTGTCAATAAGAGAAAATATATCCATTATGAATAAACATTACCCTTTTCAGAAAATGACCCTGGGACAGTCCTGGAAATGAGCCTATGCCATCAGATTTTGGGCATTATATATTGCTATAATACAGTGTTTCACAGTTTGAATTAAATAGTAACATCATTGTGTCTCAAAAATTTCAGAGCATGCACCAAGAGATCATGTGTTGGGCAGTGTAGCACTTCAATGACATTATATCACCTGTCTCTCACAAAATATGATACAATGTTCAAAAGACAAAGTAAAATATTTGAATTTATTACAACCATATTGTATTACTTTGCCAAATAACATATATTTTAACATATTGATTAATTTAATATTAGACTTCTGCCTAATCTTCAAGACATACCTTAGTTCTTACATCACTGAGAACCCTCACATGAATATCGTAATGACATTGATTTTTTAAGTACTTTTAAAATTTCCTGTACATAAATTACATTAATTACTTTTGAGGATGACACGTTACTGACTTTAGAGCTGACTATAAAAGGTAAACGGTCACTCTGTGTGGCTTATGAAATAATAGGATCTTTGATCAAATTTAATCTTTTATTAGAATACTGGAAAGTGGTGGTCTCTATAAGAATCAGTGGTGAAAGAACCGTAAGAGTCTACACATTGAAAATGAAGCAAGAAGTGAAGAATGATGAATACATTGGGAAATTTTTACCACACTCAAAACAACGAGCAATTTGAGACAACAAATGTAACTATCTGGATATTCATTGTATCGTAACATCCATCCATCTAGATGCCTGAAAATCTTTCAACATGATTAAAGCTGCTCAATGTTTTCTCATTAAGTGATGTTTAGCAATTCTCATCCACTTAAATTGCACATCATCAGTAATTCTGTATTTATCACTTCATGGGGGAGGGACTTCTGCTGTCAAGAAGTGCCTCAGAGAGAAATGGTCTTTAGGTAAGAATAGTTTTACCTTGTCTATGTATTATCAAAAAACAATACACTAAAATGTGTCTGGGGTGTGGAATATGATAGGATATGACATTTGATCTAAGGCTTCAATGTATTTTCATCCTCAGGTTAACAGAAATGAATGTTTTGAATAGGTGAACAGAAATAAATGTTTTGATTAGGATTTCAATTGCTGTGAAGAAACACTATTAGTATAAAGGATAACATTTAATTGGGGCTGGCTTACAAGTACAGAGATTTAGACTATTATCATCATGGAAAAAAGCATGAAGGTGGTACTGGAAGCAGACATGGTACTGGAGGAGCTGAGAATCATACATCTTGATCTAGAGGCAGCCAAGGAGACTAGAATTCCACACTGGGTAGAGCTTGAGCATATGATACCTCAAAGCCTCCCCCAACAGTGACACACTCCTCTAACAAGGCCACACCCACTCCTACAAGGTCATACGTCTCTCTCTCTCTCTCTCTCTCTCTCTCTCTCTCTCTCTCTCTCTCTCTCTCTCTCTGCTTTTATTTTATTTTTTACAGTACAATCATCCGGTCCAGGTCCACCCTCCCATAGTTCCACATCCCATTTCTCCTTCCTTCCTCAATCTCCAAGAAGACATCCCTACCCCCAACCCCCTACCAACCAGACTTTCCCACTCCCTGGGGCCTCAAGTTTGTCAAGGGTTAGATGCATCTTCTCTCACTGAGGCCAGACAAGTCTCTGCTGTATATGTGTTGGGGGCCTTATACCAGCTAATGTATGCTGCCTGGTTGAAAGACCACACCTCTTAATAGTGTCACTCCCTATGGGCCAAGCATTCAAACTCATGAATCTATGGCAAATTTATTGAAATGATTTGCAGGCCACAGTCTCACTAATCCAGTGATGGCCAGCTCTGAATGAAATGTCCAAGAATCTAGTAGTTTTAAAACTGGGTTTTTCATCTGGTCTTCTGTATAAGCTGGAATCTCGAGTAAGTAGGCTCCAGTGGATATTCTGGCAGAGTGCAAGCAATCAAAGATTAACCCTTTCCTTCTTCCATTACCCTTACATAGGCCTTTAGCCGAAGATATGGCTCAGATTAAAGGTGTGCCTCAAGATATGATTTAAAGCATGTGTTGATCCAGATCAAAAGCATGTGTCATCCTACCTCAAGATCTGGATCAAAAACATGTGTTTTTCTAACTTACGATCCAGATCAAAGACATGTTATCTTCTGTTTTAGAATCCAGATCGCAGGTGTGCCCTCCATTTCTGGACCGCAGTTCATTCCAGATAGAGTCAAATTGAGGACTGAGAATAGTAATCACAATAAGTAAACAAAAGCACAAAAAAAAATCCAGTGGTAATATGCCATTTGTTGAAAGCATATATTATTTGAAAGGTCTACGGTTTAAGGGTCATTGACATATTTGTCCTTTGGGTTAAAAGATTTATTGAGGAGTTATTAATGGCATGGGAAGACATAACTCTAATAGACAGGATATGAGAAACTCTGAAGTAATTTCAAGCTCACAAGACAGAATGGATGTCTCATTTCATAGGTTTCAGAGACAGAAGAGGGTTTCATGACATTCTACAGCTTCAGTGACAATATTTATTTTCTTTTTGGTGGGTGGATACGAGGGACGGTACACAGGGATAGGGAGATGAGTGAGATTGAGGTGTGTGATGTAAAATTTATATAGAATCAATAAAAAGTTAAATTTAAAAATGATTTTATTTTGTGACTACATATTAAAATTATATTTTAGATGTACTGTGTTAAGTAAAATATAATAAAAATCAGCCTCATTTTTTCTAATAAAAAGAATGGGCTAAATATGAATAACTTCATCTGGAATGCAAAAGAAACTAGTAAAATAATCTTTGTGCTCATAAATAATTATATGTCTGAAATCTAAAGAGCCTAGAGTAAATGATAGCTATTATCACTGCAGTTGCCCCTACATCAAACATTGTTTCTGATACAGCATCTAACTAAACTACCAAAGCTGCCAGATAAACTTGGGATCCTCCTGTTCGGCCTCCCAAAGGCTGGGTTACCACAGCAATGGGGTACCATACCTGGCTTCAAAGACATTTATGATGTGGGCACTCAATTAGAAAAATAATGATGACAAATATTCAAGTAGGGTAAATTAAAAAAAGTTCTTTCCTTCTGAAATCTTTTATTAAATAATCATTACACATATTAAGAAATCATTTATTTGTATGCACCATTCAATAATCTCAATTATTTGTGCTGCTTTCACTACTGGTCTATAGACATGTAATCAGATATTAATGACATGGTCAAGGATTTTAAACAAATTAATTTCTCCATTTCAGAGACTTTTATTTTTGTTTTGTTCTTGTTATTTCAGCTTAGACATTACATCTCGGAATAAAATCAATTTCTCGAAATTGATGTGCTAGCTTCATAGAAAAGTAGAATAGCAATTTTTAAGTCATTTTTATCTCCAGTGCAATAATGATTCAGATTTTGTTTTTATTTATTCTTGACATGCCAGGTTTGGACTTTTCACCTTATTGAATCACCTTTATCCTGTTACATTGATATAGGGGATAAAAGTTGAGTAAAACAAGTCACTCCTAATTCTTTGCACATACTCTAACCTTGGTGATAATTCAGTGACTATCCATACATAACTTCTTGAGGATATAATGTCTGTCAATATTAAATATAATCCTAGACATTTTTTTTCCTACTTGGGACTATTTTTTCAGAACTAATTTTTTCCTCTTTTCAGGAAGAAAATATGTTTACTTAGATTACTGCATAGATATAACCATTCTTATTAGCTCAGTGATAAGTACTGTAAATTTCTATCTTATGCAAAGGAAAACTGAACATATTATTCTCATATCTTCTAGTTGCGATTGAAATGTTTCAAGTAGATTTGCAAATCTTTATTATAGAAATGATTACACTCATTTATTATTCATATACATGCTATCTGACTCTGTACCGCAACACAAAGTTCTGTTGGGGAAGCAAGGAATTTGGGGCCAGGGAGGAGAAGCAAAATCTCTGAGCAGAACCTACTAATATTTTAGACAGTTGTAGAGAGCCAATGACGCTGGCACCTGACACTCGTGGGTAACAAGTAATATTGCGCATGTGCAGTGGCAAAGGACCGCCTATCACCACCCAACCCGGGACGTAACATGGGAATTTGAGCAAGCAGCCAATCAGATATGTCCACCCCACCCTAGGGTGTATATAAAGCAGCGCCATGTTAGATCTCTCTCTCTCCTCCTCCACGCTTGGGAATAAACACGTGCTGCAGAAGGATCCTGTGTGCCTGTGTGCGTTCTTGCCGGCGAGACGATTGAGCGAGTCACAGACAGTAATATTTTAGAAAAAAATTTCTCAAAACACTTATCAGTGTTAAGTTAAAAATGATCAAAAGGGCAGCTTGGGCTTGCAATTATTAAACTGAAGGCAAACCAGAGGCAAGGCTTATAAATGGCCACAAACCTAGTATGTAAATCAACTATAATGGATTAAATTAGTTGTTCCTGGCCTTAATCAAACAAAAGCTTAAAAAGGGGTGAAATTATGGAAACGTGAAGTTAGGGAGGCTTGAGATAGATAAAATTCTATACTTAGAAGACTCTTTAACTTGGTAGAAGATAAAAGTAAAACTGTTGAATGTTTAACATTTGTCTTGAGATGGGACAGTTCTCAGCTCACCTCAGTACAAACAGTCAGATTCAGACCCTAGGTGACCAACTTTCTCTATTCCCATTTCACCAGCCTTGCTCCCTAGATTTCTATTGTTTCATTAGAAGATTTTCTAAGGTTCTGATCTGAAGTGCTATTTGACTAGGAAGTTGCACTACAGAAGAACCATGACTTGATATTTCTACAAGTTAATCTGGTTCATTCCTGAAGAAGAGTCCTCAAGACTCAGGATGTTCTAAGTTTAAACATTCCTTCCAGGAAGGAGGCTAGAATCTCAATATGACTTAGGAAGTAAATAATTCACAAGTTTCAAGAAATTCCTAAAAGTAAAAAGATGTACGGCAACCTAGTCAAGGTTACTGAAGTAATAAATGACTGCTGGAGGAAGAGACTACAACCACCTGAGCTACCTGTAGGAGACTCTGTCCTCAGTTTGGCTATCTGTAATTTATACAAGTGTTCCAGGGTCACAGCTTTTGGAAGTCATTACTCTTGTTCTGTTTTTGTTCGTTGCTGTAGTTGCCTTTGAAATGCCCTTTGTTTTGTAAGTAAACCCTTAATTATATTCCTATATGTAACTCCAAAAATCTCAGTTGCTCACCAAGTTAGACTTTGGTGTAACCATTACTGTAGGAACATAATGTCACAGCCTAGATGCTGCTAAACCCTCAATATCTGTTTCAGCACTCCCCTATTGCAGACAGTAACAGGCAGTCTAGTGAAACTGTAGCTAACAGACTGCTAAACATATCAAAACATATATTGATAGCTATATATTCTGAACTCCAAGCTTTACTTTGCCTTCTGTCAGGAAATTAGAAAAACTGACTGGAGATTCCCACTCTAAATCCTCTCTCCACCCCCCCCAAAGATCTAATAACAGATTCTTGCTTCTGCTAAATGGGTCCAGATATTCCCTCTTCATGGCCCCCACCATGCTTTCAATCTTGGGTTCTGAAATCTGCACTCCCCTCAGAGGCCTCATGCATGGAATTAAGCTCTTCTAATGAATTACACTTACTCATCAACACGGCCCAAGATCTTCTGGGTCCTTTGTTCTGCCATCAGTAAGTTCTCTATTTAGAATGATATCTCTTATGTTTGCTTTCATCTTCCCTCAAAATGTGAGACAACACAGATAGTATCTTGAACTGTATTTGGTGACTTTCCAGTTTTCTTGTAATAGATCTACCGAAGCACTAAACTGATTTAAATAATTTAAATAACTAAGAATCTTAAAAATATCAGGCTATGAGAATTTATTTCCAAGGCAGATTCGGCAAAATATATTTCCCACCCATCATAACAATTAAATTTCTATTCAAGTACATCCCCTACTTATCTAGGTACAATGACTGGAAGGACTGACAGAACTTGAGCCCATTTTGGGTGCATCCTCAGTAATGTGAAAATGTAACTTTCAGTAACTTTATAGGGAGAATCCCATATTTAATATATTGTGAATTTACACAGCAGCACAAACATACAATTAAAATCTGACACATCAAACAAAAAGACATGCCGAATAGAGAAATGATTGTACATTCAAATGTATCAATCAAAATAGAGAACCACCCAGATTATGCCCATTAGGAAGCGACTCTTTGTTCTCTTGAACCAGTGAAAGGAAGTTAAAAAGAATAACCAGAATAATAATAAAAGAAAACCACGTATTTTCACTAATGTGGCCCAGTGTCAAAATTGGAAGTATGTTCCTCTTCATCTTTACTATCAGTTTGATACAAATAAAACCATGTTGCTTCTTTTGAAAGTTTGTGTCAGCCTTCATTTTAAATTCTTTGAATAAGAGGCAAGATTATTCTTGCCTAGATATGCCCACTCTAGGCTCCAACTATTAGTAACACCATAACTTGTATCTAGTAATAAGTTCTCCAAAACCTGTGCACACCATCAACTGCAAAAGAAAAGAAAATCACTGGATTATAAACCACTGTAATCATTTTTAATGGAAATGTAAGTTAGCAGAACTTAGTGATTTGAAATATTACTTTAATACCTTAACTGTTCTGTGGTCAAAATTCCAATGCTATGTCATGGGCTAAAAGCAAAGGATTAACAGAGTTATGCTTTCATTTACAAACTAGCACTATTCCCAAGTCTGTTCTTTATCTTCAAAGCCAGTCTCCTCAATATATTCTCAAAATATACTTTTATTAATTTTGCTCTTGGTTTCTTCTAAACTTAAGTTTTATGATGACATTGTATATTCATAAATAACTTGAAAGATTGACTATATTTTAAAACCATCTGTCTAGGAATTTTAATTTCATCTATAGCTCAATGAAGGGACATATTCATAGAATCCAGAGAAACGTGTATGGACATTATTGTGGGCTAGTACTTTGTCCATTGTCAATCACAGCCACTTCCACATGATGCTCTGAATAGGGCACCACAATGACAATATACAAATTTACAGTTGATTTTCCATGAGAAAGTTTGTGTATACTAAATAAACCTTAATAAAAATCATTCTAAGGCTAACAATTCTTATCCTGGTAAATACCTTTATCATCTGACCAGGAGATTTGGTTGGTTGTATTGTTTACTGTTTTTGTTTCCTGAAAAAGAATTTTTTTTAAAGGGAAAGGATAGATATCTGGTATAGTGCTTTTCAATGAGGTATAGTGAATCATTGGATCTTACCTCATGTGATCAGAACAGCACACCATGAATTAGAGTCTGTTCTAAACTATACTATACTAACTATACTATACTATATTAACTATACTATACT
>JANHMN010000015.1:29880471-30004686 GCA_030674055.1 Rhabdomys pumilio
CTATACTAACTATACTATACTAACTATACTATACTATATTAACTATAATATACTAACTATACTATACTAACTATACTATATTAACTATACTATACTAACTATACTATACTATATTAACTATACTATACTATACTAACTATACTATCATTTGTGATTTCTAATATGTATAAATCTATATTGACATTTTAAATGGTATTTTTCACTTCTAGTTAGCCTCTCTTATTCATAACCAAGAGCACTACCAACACCAACACTGTTTAAAAATCACTTTATTTATTTACATTCCCCACTTTCCAGTCCCCTTCCCACAGTTCCTCATCCCATTCTTCCTCCCCTTGTCTCCGAGAGGGTGCTCCCCCTCTACCACTCCTCACCAGGCATCCCCCTTCCCTGGGGCATCAAGTCTGGCAAGGATTAGGTACATCTTCTCCCTCTAAGGCCAGACCAGGCAGTCCTCTGCTAAATATTTGCCAGAGTCCCACCACAACATTTCATATGTAAATATTAAGTGTAGAATTTATATGTGAGATTATGATATTAAATATCATCTAGATGAGAATTACTGAGGTAAATACCTATGTGATTTATATACATACATCTAAGTCATACATATTGATATATGCATAAGTTCTTTTTCTTTTAGCCACATGATTCTGAACTCCCAGTCCAAGAATTACAAATAAATTATATGGAAAATGATCTTGAGATAATTAAAAGGATTATTCAATAAGTCTCTGTTCTGCCCCTCATAAGGGTCATGGGCATGTACTTTATAAAGTTTTTTTTTCCAAGGGGGAGGAGGTTTATTCAGGAGATAGGGCAAAGGTGGGGAGAAGAAGGTGGAAGAAGAAGAGAGAAGTAGAGGTAGAGGCCGGCCATGACCACTTGGAGAGAGGGGAAGGTGGGAGGGGACAGAGAGGCAAGAGGGTAAGAGTGAGGGAAAGAGAGTAAGAGATTAAGAGCTATAAAGTTTTTTTTTAAAGTATCAGTTTCTGCATGGAATATTTGAGGGAGTATCATGGTTTGCTATTTTGCATCAAGAACCATAAAGTTATAGTAATAATGGAAACTAACTAAAAGAAATTTATTAGTCTTATTAAGATATCCACCAATTAGTATTCCCTTAAGAATGATATGTCTTTGGAATAGAAACTAAAAGTGATGAATATAAAGTTCTTATCCAGAAAATCCATATCCATGTGCTTACTACTTTGCTCCCTTCCTCAGTTAATTCAAGATTGCCAATCAATAATCTCAGTTAATTATTATTAAGTTCTTTTTAGTCTTTGTCTATAGGAATTTGATCCTGTATAACTCAACTCCGTAAGTGTCAGGTTCTGAGAAACATCCCTATGATTGTAGTTACTTATCATCAATTCTTTCACTTAAAATCATTTGCTGTTTTACAAAATGTCTCTGGATCTGAGTGTAGAATATTAGATTGTTTATTCATTTAAGCCTGACCTCCTCTCTGTATTAAGACATCAGCCTTTCTGCAGAGAAATCTAAGTGTTTTAGCATGTATGCCCAATAAAGAAAATGACCTGAATTAATGAAAACATCATAGTTATGATATAGGATTTGCAATAGGTTGGTGGAAGATTTTTGTATATTTTTCTTTAGGAACAACTGGAGGTTAGATGTTTTTATGTTGAAGATTTAATCATTATTTAAAGCAACATGTTTGCAGAAAACTTATTCCTGTTTCACAAAGATGACTGTATCTTAATACCCTAATCTATTAACAATCCATATAACATGGCAGATAGACTCTTGGATGTACAGCTAAAGTAAAGATTTGGAGACCTATAGATTGTTCTTGGTTACCTGGGGCACCATGAGATCAAAGGATCCTTGGTCATGGAAAGTAGGCTCATCAATGACTACAAAGGTGACACAGTGAAAGGAACATCCAAGTGGAGAGACAGGAAGACCTGGACTGCTGAATTTGAAGGTGGAAATGAGCCACTAGCTGAAAAGGTGAGTCCTTGGCAAAAGCAAAGAAATTGATTCTCCCCTAGAGCTTCCAGAAGAATCAATTCTGCCAATAGCATGATTTCATCCCAGAAATGCTGATTTTGGAGTTCTGACTTCCAAAACTATAAAAGATAAATTTGTGCTGTCAGCAACTAAGTTTATGGCATTTTTCTAAAGCAGTTATAGAAAGCTAATAGGGTTAGTACCTTATTGATAAATTACCTATTCCATGAGAGATTCCCAAGGAAGGTTTCATAAGAGAAGTATGTTCTCTTCTCTTTATTTTTTTCTACAGTATTTCAGGGTCCTGGCTTATTGGAAAGGTAAAAAAGAACAATATGAATTCTGCATTTAGCAAATTTGATTTCTGAAACTTTGATGTTTAATCATGGGTGTAGAGTAGAAATGGGGCAAAAAACTACAAGTCCCTGTTCCCTGTGCTGGATACAAAAGTGTGACCTACACTCTCCTACCTGCTCCAAATTCGATCAGAAGTTGTATATTTGGAGAACTATAACCAAGTACGACACACTTATAGATCAAACACAGAGATGTGTCATCTCACAGGTCTGGGTATTGAAGTATGTGATCCAGGGTCATGTTTCCTTCGAAAGTTCTAGAGAGGAATATCTTTGGGCTTCTGTCAGTAATTCAGTAGTTCCAGGAACTCTTTGGCTCCAGATGAATCACATCAACCCCGTGGCTATCTATAGATCTGCACATGTCCATCACTGTGTGCCCGTTCTGTGGTTCAGATTTTTCTTTTTGTGAAAACACTGAGTATATTGCAATATGACACATTATTTAGGCCTCATTTTAACTTCTGTTGGTCACAATCCTTTTTCCAAGTAAGATTGCATTATCAATGGCTGCATGTTAAGACCTTAGCATCTTTAGGTAGTTGGAGGATATAATTAAGCACAAATTATGTTGCAAGTTGTATTCAGAGAAAGGTATATTAAAGAATCATGAACACATTGTTGTTAATGGTCCTGCTCACTGCTAAAGACCTACGGCATGTCAACACAACACGTTTTTTACATAAAGGAACATATATATTGTATCAATAACCACAAAATATTCATAATATTCATTTCTAATACTCTGATCTTCTAGGATATGGTTTAAATATCTTTAGAAAAACATTGGCTATCCTGCATTGTAGCATCTTTCTACTTTGATAGTTCTGTTAGAAAATATTCAGGATAAATTTTAAGTAAATTTATTTAATAATGTGCCTTTTCTATTTTGTATGTATAAATTCAAATAATACTTCCAAAGATAATGACTAAGTTACAAATGTGAAGCTGATTTTAATCAAATTTAATTGGTTCACAAGAAAGGATAAGTAGACTTGTTTTCAGTTATGAAAAATTTATAATGATCATTTCTGAATATTTGCTTTCTGTCCCAACATTTGAGGGAAAGTAATAATGATTGTATTATTATTACTTCAATGGAAGATTTTTAGTTATTATTGACTATATATTACGAACCATTAAAATTTCTATTTGAAACTATGCTTTAAAAAAAATAAAGAAAATCAAAAGCAAAATCATTTAGAATGCAAATGTTATTCAAAAAAGATGTGAACTCACATTTAATACCAAAAAAGGATATTTTAACTACTATGATATGTAATACATGGAATTGCAACTCAGTAAATAATTTTATATGACCTCTGTAATGTTTGGAAATACTACTTAGAATGAGGGCTCCTTAAGCTTTTTAATTCACTCTTCCTTTCTTTTCTCTCTCACTGTTAAATAACACGGGAATGCTAATACCAAGATAAAGAAAACCAGCCATAACTAGACTAAGCATTCATGTTAATACCTTCAAAATTGTATAGCATCTATCAAGAGGTGATTTTAATCTTATAACCTTGATGCATGATTTAATCAAATAACAATATAGAGTATTGATTAGCATCTTTGCAAACTTCCTTCCTAGAAATAATAATCTCTTATGTTTAAATTCACTAAGATAGCCCCTGTAAGTCAATATTAAATAGGATCTAAGAGTTTGGATTAAAAACACTGAAAAGTGAAATTTGTTCTATGTTTACTTAATTTTGGCACATACATTTCTTAAATTTAAAGACATAATAACTGACTCTAAAAATGAGGTTATAAAAATAACAGACTTTTATATTATAATGGCATAATGTAAGTTATTACATGATGCAATGTTATAGCTGAAGTTAATGAATACTAAATGTTTTACAAAATCAAAGGTCTTTGGTTTTAAAGTTGAAATAAATATTTTTGTGTGTGCATGCTTAAATATATGCATGTTAAGAAAATGCTGGTTTTTTTCTAATTAGAAATCCAGCATTTTTCTTTTCTTTCCTTATTTTGATGATATTCCCTAGACATGCTATTATAAAACTGTTAAATTAATTCAATGCATTTATCAACTGCCTGTTAGTAACAAGCTTAGAAAGGAATTGTTTTCCCATTACTGACTTTATAATAAGTTATCTATGTTCTTAGTTGAAAAAAAAATCATTTAACAAGAGAGGGTGATAGTATATTAGAAAATTAAAGTGTGCTTACCATAAAACCTTCAAATTTCATAGTAATAGTAATAGTTTATAGTAATAATAGACAAAAGTAAATCCATCATGTCAAGATTATAAAATATGGATGAGACTCCACAAAGGATGTAAATAATATTTTTTTCTAATTTTGAATGCAAAACAAAATCTTGTTTTGTCAGGGATATGAAAACAAAGATTACAAATGAAATACAAAGTTCCATGTTAGAAACAGTTTTAACACTCATAATATCTTATACTGTACAGTGAAAACTAGATTTTGTATATGTTTAACTTGGATATTACTTAAGAATACTTAAAAAAATTCAATATTGGTGATAATCAAGATTTGAGCCATATTCTTACATCATATCAAATATTCCTCTAATAGTAAAATTTATTATAAATTAAACAATATCATGAAAAGAAAATATGTAATTACAACGCAAAAAATTAAAATTAATTTAAAATTAAAGCACATCAACTTAACATATACAACCAGAAATACATTAATATTTTTGTTTAGTTGAGGAATAAGAAATATTTTTACACAGTCTCAGATAAAATGATATATTTTATTTTACATGAAAGTACCTATAATCTCAATAATTTAAAAGATGAAAGCTATTTTATAAATTTCAGAATGAAAAGTGACTCTTGATTGTATAATTTACTATAATTAGAATTAGACTTGTGTTCAGACCAGGTGTCAGTAGACATAGGTAGGTGATTCTATCTTTTGTAGCTCCAGATTTCCCCTCCCCCCACCTTGAATGTCTCTCCTTTCAGTTATCTGGGGCTCAATGGCCACATTCTGAGTTCCTCTCTGTGGCTGTCGATAATTTCAAAATCATTTTACACTCTTAGTGTTCAGGGTCTACTACTAACTGTTTCTTACATATTTTATTTTGTTTTTACTTTTCTAGACTTTAATGTACTTGCTTTTGTTTTAACCATATAATGGTTTGATTTTGCTCTGCATGGGCTGTTTTATTTTTTTATTGGATATTTTATTTACATTTCAGATGTTATCCTCTTACCCCATTTCCCACCTGCCCAGGAACCCCCTATCCCATCTCCCCTTCTCCTGCTTCTATGAGGATGTGCCCACACCCACCCTCGAATTCCCCAACACTTGGCGTCCAGCCTTCATGGAACCAAGGATCTCCTCTCCCACCTATGCCTGACAAGGCCATCCTCCCCTATATATACAGCTGGAGCCAGGGGTCCCTCCCTATGTGCTCCAGGCTGGTGGTCTAGACCTTGGGAGTCCGGTTGTTCTTACATATTTTAAATATTGCCTGATATCTGCTTTCAATAAATTCTTCTCAAGATTCATCAACCAGACATCTAAATAAAGAAAAGTTTCAGTGTGATCTGTTTTCCCTTTTGTTTGCATTTCATATAAGCCAGGACTAGTCAAAGACAAAGGAAGCTCTGTCTTCTGACTTTCGATTTTCAAATTGAGTCTCCTCTATGTTTGTATTTTCTCTGGGTTTCTCCTCGTGACTTTTATTTTCTTGCTCATGGGAAGTAGAACTAACTAATCTATATAGTAGATTTAAGATGAATCGTCACGTATATTAGCATTAGCTTCACGATTCTGCCTAAGGAATCAGTTTGTTTGGTTCTCCTACAGTCACACTAATGCCTAGCCACTGCCTGGATCAATACAGGGGCTTAAGAAGTATTGATCGTATGAAAAACAGCAGGAATGGATTAATTTATACCATGGACTGACAAGGACTTTTGACCAATGCTCTAAACCTATATTTTGCATTCAATGATCAATATTCAAGTTTTACAAAGCTGTATGATTTCTCTGTGTTTGTAGAAATGTGTGCGTGTATGAATCAATAGCAGACGCATCACTGAGAAAACCACCAGAGCTGAGGTGATGACTTTCAAAAGCATTTTCCCCGGAGCCCTCTGTGGGCCTTGAAGGCAACTTCACAGGTGAGAGCATCTTCCTCAGCAGTCCTTATTGTTTGTTAAACCTTGGGACAAACATTGTGGATCTCAGACATTGAAGGGACTTCCTGAGACTTATGAGTTATTTATGAGCCTCAGTATCAGGGTTAATTTCTGAGTTTTTGCAAGCCTTCCTCCTGGATGGGATGTTTTATTGCAGAGGAAACTGTTCTAGGTCACATGAATGACAAAACAGGACACATTGATGGCTGCAAAAAGCCGAGTGTAGGATAAGAGAATTACTCATAAAGGAGCATGCAGGACTTTTGCCACAAAATTTGCATACATTGCCAACACCTTTTAAACTACATAGTTAAGGACACATTTTATTTTACATAATTCTTATCTCAATATAACTGAGTTTTAAATGCTTGATTAATGTAAACGTGTTCCATTATATGAAATGCAGCTGTTTAAATACTTTCTATACCAAGAAAAATTCCAGCACCACAGAATATTTTGACAGATCTTTGTATTAAAAGTCATGGAGTTATCTAAACAAAACACCCTCAGTACCTAATCTGGGATAATGAATATGAGTTATTCTAAAAAGAAACTTAGAAGGGGAAACAGTGGAAGAGTTCAGGCCAACACAACAGAAGATGTTTTATCAATGAACGCTATTAGAAATAAGATGTACTGCCTTGACTCTATCAGAATTCTATAGGAGGAAGTTGGGAAAGAAGTGACACTTGTTTGAGAGGGTGTACCTACCATCTTGATTTCAACCCCAAAGAGAAAATTGGTAAAAAGTTTTGTTGGTCTCTATTGCCAATAGAGGGAACTGCAGATATTTCAGGTAGAGGAAGTTTAACTTAAAATTAAATTTGTTATGAGATGTTCCAAAGCCTGATAAATTTTTCGGACCTTTAGGACAAGAAACACCAAAATGGGAAAACACTGTAAGAAAGAGTATGCTATGGGGATTAAGATTGTCTTTCAAGTACTATGCTGACACTCAATAGCATCATAAGGCCATGCTCTATTTTGTCTGCTAAAGACATAGATCCTGCATTTGCTCTGTCAGTCATATTACACAAACTCAAAACTCAAACTGTGCATTCATTTCATAATTCATATCTCCACTGTTGCTGTTGAAATCTCCACTGTATTGGTGGCTATGCCACCTACAATTGGTGCTAGGTCATTAATTCACCTCCATATGCTACCTCTGCTGCCATCAGAGACACTAAAGAAACAGACAAAAAGGATATTTCCACCTACATTTTTCTAACCTAATGTGAGATTTTCCCCACTGATTGCCACTCCCTGAAAGTCTGTTATCAAGGGAGCCTAGGAAAAAAAACTGGAAAATGAAATTATTTCACAAGATTATAGATGGAGAAATCTGAAAAATGCATAGAGAGAAACATCATTTTATCTCTAGAATTTGAGCATTCAAGTGAGATCAAGTTCAGGGGACATAAAGATCCATTTATATGACACGTGAGTATTTATAGCAGCATCTTCCATTCTCTTATTCTGTTTCTAGTCACATGTCCTGGTTTGTCCCCTTCACAATTGTATCACAAATGATGTCTGCTGAATACTTATATAGCATTGATAACAGTAGCAGTAATTGTATGTTAGTCTCTCCTGTAATCAGTACCGGAGATAATTAACTACTGAGTTTAGTCAAGTTCAGCTTAGTAAAAGTTTCTATTCCTTCCCCACATTAGAAAAGCATGAAGAAAGGATTTAGTACATGTGCCTTTAAGGGGCAATCAAGAGTCTAGCCACAATGATAACTTGAACTACTCTTGAGTAAAACATGTTTATGTGTTAAAAGAATGGATTGTGGAGTCACTGACTGCCTAAATGGAATATTAATCCATTGTTCAGCCATGATTGATTTAACTTATTCTTTTGGTCAGTGCAAGAAATACCCTCCAAATATTGTCAGTATTAAACACACTGATAATGTTAAAACCTAAAAAATAAGGTCTGCCATATACCGCACTATGCAAATGTTTTCATTTTCTCTGCCCTCCTCAGCAGAGCTTTCTAAACTGTATATAAGTTTTCTACTCTGACATATCAACCATCCTCTCCTGTAGCAAATCACTTTATGTAGGACCTTTGAAACTGTGAAATGTGTCTTCCATGTTTATCCATATGAGGATTATGAGAGTTGCTATCATGTTTCATATTGCCAACTCAGTACTATACAGAAGTGCTGTGTCATGTTTGTTTGTTTGTTTTGCAGTTTATTTCTTTTGTTTGTTTTTTTGTTTTTCTTTTTGGATATTTTATTTACTCATATTTCAGATGTCATCTCCCCTTTCCGCATTTCTCTTTTCTAGAACCCCCTATACCATCCCCCTCATTCTTTTTGCTTTTATACCATTTTAATTACATGCAAGTATTAAGGTCAGTTCTAAGTTGAGAGACTAGCAATACAATAGATGCAAATAGTTAAAGAACAAGCAAGACAATAAACAAAAACAGTCAAAGAACAATCAAAGCAATAAACAAAATCCATGAACACTTTTGTGATCTCTCGTATTTTCTACAACTAAAGAGAAATGCTAAGCTATTTTTTATTATTATTTTTTATTGGATATTTTATTTACATTTCAGATACCAACCCCTTTCCCCATTTCCCCTCCCTAGAAAACCCCTATCCCGTGCCTCCCTTTCCATTTTGCTTTTATACAATTTTTTAAAATGTTAATCAAAGACTTTATAAGTATGGTAAGCTATTTTTTATTTTAAAAATAATTCATACAATTGATGTGAAATTTTTTCAACCTTCATGGACCAAACTGCTTGCCTTCAGATATACTCCAATTCACTACTTGAGAGCATTAAGTACCTTTTGCATTTTCATTTTCAAAGTACATTCTGGAGAGCTCTTGGATGACCAATAAAACACATACGACATCATAGGTCAACTGCTTATTTCTTACTTCTCAGTCACTGCCATCTCCTGTAAACAAGTGTTCAAAAGATTCTTAGCTGTAAAAATTCATTTTTGAAATAATGAAAATATTTAAAGTTAAGTTCTTTATATGTGGTAGTTATTTATGCACTGGAAAATATAACCCTACTCAGTTGGTAATGTAGATCATTGGTGGAGCCCTTAACTAACACACACACACACACACACACACACACACACACACGTATATATCTGACTTCAAACTGCAATACTGCAGAAAACAGCCTATTAGTTAGAATAATGCCTTAAGAAGTTAAATGGTTTTATTGTTATGTCATATGGTCTTTTTCACTGTACATTGTACTAGGCTACTAGATGTAAATCTATAAATTAAAAATTGGGGAAAACATGCTATTTGTCATTTTGAGACTGAATTAATCGACTTCAATATTTGACATGGTTATCTTCAAGTGTGTCTACTTGCTTACAGACGATATAGCCTTTTCTTCTTTAAAAAATAAAAAAATATCCCATTATAAATTTATCATATTTTTTTATCTGTTTCTCAGTCAGTGGTCACTTAAGTGTCCATGTGTAGTGTAATGAAACTAGAATCTATCATTAAGTGTATAAAAATCAACTTCAAGTAAATAAATGTCCTTGCTATAAGGCCTGAAATATTAGATGGAAAAGTACCAAAAACACTTCAAAGTATGAACAAGTAAAAGGAGTTACTAAACAAGATTCCAGTCAGTCATGTAATGATACTAACAATTGAGAACTGGGATTTTATGAAATGGAAGATTATGTGAAGGGTTAGAGAAAGGACAAAGAATGGGAGAAAATGATGTAGATTATTAAACTTACTTAAAAATCAACAACAATAAAGTAAAAATCCAGGAAAATATTTCTGCACAGTAGAGAGAGAGAGAGAGAGAGAGAGAGAGAGAGAGAGAGAGAGAGAGAGAAAAGAAACAACCTACAGCATCAGAAAAAAGAGTGAATTTACAAAATGTCAAACAGCCAAGTCTTTTCATTGGAGAAGAAAATAAACAGAAGTTTTCCCCAAGATAAAGTAAAAATTGATAACAAATATACAAAAAATGTTCAGCAGGCTTAACCTTAAGAAGATGCAAAATAATGCTTCATTGGGATTCCATTTCATCCCAGTCATATTACAGATCAAGAAGAAATAACAAATGTTGTTGAGAATACTGCCAAAGGAAATACTTATTTCCATTGGCAGGAACATAATTACTCTAGCCACTGTTGCAGTCAGTATGAAAGTACCACAAAAGTCTAAAAATCAAATGTTATTTGACCCAACTGTGGTACTCCTGGGTACTTAACTTTGGGATTCCAATGTTTTACAGAGATGCTTGCTTGTACATCAGAGGTTTTTGCAGCATTATTCACAGTAACTAAGGTGTGAAAAATATTTTAAATCATTGTTACATATACATGCTGCCTTTTAGAATATTAATCTATTACTTAATAAAACATTTTAGACATTTGAATAATTAAAATTTACATTAGCATTTGTACTTCAGTGCAATTTTATATGAGGACATATATGCTGACATCATATATATATATATATATATATATATATATATATATATATATATATATGCTGACTACCAAGACTCGATAAACCTGAAACTGCATGTGCTCCAAAATATACATCTTTACAAATATGATTATGATAATCTGAAAACGCAAAGCTTTTCTAATACTCACATATCCATTGTATTTATAAAATCATAAGTTAAGAAAACTTAGGGGAAATTATTCCATTGATCACCAAACCAATATTCACTCTGAAGTAGCCAATTACGTGAATTCAAAACTAAATAAATAAACTAGATTCATATTATCAACTAAGCAAAACAAATACTTTCCTCCCTATGGTCATTGAAGAGATCAGTTTATTACTTCTAAACATAAGATGTCAGGTGTATGACAAACCGAGATCCAGGCTTACATTAAACTGACAGCAGCCATGTAACAGATTATCCTCTTGACAAATCTTTTCTGCTGATTAAACAACAGGATTTTATGGTCCATTTCTTGAATAATATATTTAAGCTTGTTTTATGTGTGCTTGCTCTAAACTGCTGATCCCATAAAACTGAAAGCTGACTATAGTGTCTTTTCCAAATTTAGGAGTTACACGTTTTCTTAATTGGATTTGTTGATTTATTGCTAACAAAGATACAACTTTCTATTCAGCCACATACCTGAGATTTATAACTGCTTGTGCCTCAAAAAATTACATGGGATTGATAAAGTGTGATCAAGTTATATTTGGCCACCAAAATATTAACTTGATAGAAATAATTGGGCAAAGAATGTGTCCATCCATAATACTTTTGTTAAACTCTATAATAAAATTATTGAAATTAAAATGTTTGAGCAAAAATAAAAGAACTAGTCACTCCTACTCCATAAGTTATAGTCAGTTTTATAGCTAATAAACATTGTGTAGTAATATTATAATTAGTGTGATTAATCACATTTTTATAATTATAATTATAGAGTATGCTTATAAGGAGCTACTCTATAATTAATGTTCTAAAACTAAAATTCAACAGAAACTAAGAATGCCAAAGCCCATTGGGACTACTTACATCATCCCATACTAGGCACCTGAAAAATGTTTAGACTTTTCATCTTTATAAGAAAAAATAAAATCTACAGATTTATTCACATTTTTCAATAGAATAGAAAATAAAAACATTAAACTTCACTTATTTTTCATATTTTGATAAGTACTGAGATTATTTTTATAAATTGATATTTCATTTAGTATACATTTCATTGTTTTGTTAGAAATGGTTTATTTGTTTATTATGATTTATTACTATTACACCTATTTGTAAATGAAAATAGGATATTTTGGAGGGTTCTTTTGGATGTATTTTTTAGATTGTAGAAAGCTTTATATGGTAATGTTGTCCTCAAACTAGTACTAATCTAGCCAAATAAACCAACAAACCTCAAGAATAAATTAATTGTCCTATTCTATGTGTGTAAGAAAAATGTTGAAATTCTACAATCCAGAGCTCAGTCAGAAGACAAAAGTAATACCTTGCAGTTATATGAAATAAAATTTAAGGATTTAATGTTTTTATTAGAAATAGTTTTCAGATCGTGTTGTGCTATAAAACTAGCAAGAATCCATGTTAGAACCTTTTGAACCCATTCTTGAATTTCTTTCACTAAAACAGTCAGAGAGATGATATCATTTTGAGACTGAAGAAGAAAAATACAATAAAAACACTAGAGAAAGCACTTTCTCCCAGGCAGCATAGCAAGAAATAAATCCTATATTCCTTCTCTTTTTTCCTTGTTAACTTATGATATACAGTATTCACCAGCTTGGGGTTATATCTATCCCACCAGTACCAAATGAGCCCAGTGAGTCACAGAAAGAATTTTTTAATCCTATTATTTCTTGAGCTGGAGAATACACCCCTGTAGGTAATCATCAGACTATGAAAGAACTAAGCTAGACAATATCCTTTCTTTGCTACTCAGATGTTAAGTTCCACGAGAAGTTAAAATACCGTGTCCTGAATGCAAAGTAAGATTGCCAGCCTGTGATGAAGCATGCAATGCATGTTCTGAGCTCTCATTTCCCAAAATCTAACATATATCCACATGTGTGGTAAAATGTAAGTAGAAACACTCTGGAATGCTAAGGTGAAGAATTAAAAAGAAAGAGGTTTGTATTGCAGTCACACAGCTAAGAAGGCCCGTGATATTTTTAGTAAAACCAGAATATCCTAACTGAATTTCAGAATCAGCATATTTGACAGAAAGGAGACACATGTAACTTTCAGGATATTGTAGTGTTCAATGAGGAAAAAGCAACTTTTCTATACAACCACCTGAAAGCAGAAAACCAAGGCTGTTTCAACAAAACAGTCTTGGGACCATCCACACTGGAGTTGGCATTTGGGTTGTCGTGCAGTCCAGAATTCGTTTATGTAGAATGAGAAAGTTTGAGTTGTGCTCTGTCTCTCTCTGTCTCTGTCTCTGTCTCTGTCTCTGTCTCTGTCTCTCTCTCTCTCTCTCTCTCTCTCTGTCTCTCTCTATCTCTCTCTCTCAATGCAAATGATGGTTCAACATGAGTATTTGTGCCAGAAAGCTGAAAAAATTAGCTTTTGTTTAAAATATTTGCAAATTTGGACCAGAAGAAAAGAATTTTGCAACAAATTATTTACTTGGTTTTGGTAATATAAATCAATTACAGAATGTTTATATTTTTGACTTGAAAATGTTCTGTTGATGAAATGATTGCATTAAATGTAGTGTGTTTCCACATTATAATCTTAAAGGAGGTTTGCCAGTGTTGCTTTACAAAATTAATTTTGTCATATTAATTTATTACAATGTGTTCACACGAAGCAGGATGCCTGCTTCATTCATCTGTAGAGTTTCCATAGCTATGGCCTGAAAATTCCTTTTAGGAATCACATTTACTATCTCAAAACCTGAGTTACACCTTTGAATCAATGTTACATTGGTTTGTAACTTTGTTTTGTGACAAATCATATTGAAATATTGTTTTTCCCAACAAATAATGACAAATAGGAAAATCTTCTTTTGCATTAGAAGCATACTTTCTATTAGAAACTGCTGTTCTTAGAGAAAAATGTGTAGTTATTGACAATTTGGCCACAGATTAAAATGTGAGTATCTAGAACAAACAACAGTAATATTTCCTATTCATAGTGATCACATGTACACTATTTAATAAAGCAAAATCACTATAGAATTGCCTATATGTTAATTACTCAATAATTTAAGTTCAAGAACTTAATGTTTCTGAGGTGATCTCTGCCCTCATGCATAACATAAATCTCAGGGCATATTTTGGATTTTCTTCTGAGACTCATCAGTTTGACTTTCCAGCACTTCCTGGGTCAATATGTTTACTTTGGTAATATCATGAAGGTTGTTCTGACCAGTGTTTCCTCATTGGTTCAAGGGGAAATAATTTTTTTAGAGATATTTTAATAATTAAAAAATTGTTATTTTTAAAAGTAGAGAAATCCAATTTGCATTGTTAAGAATGTAGATCAAAATGTTTACATGTTAGCATATATGTTATGCACATATACACATATGTATGTATATACAAATAGACACACAGACACACAGACACCTACAATTATATATATATATATATATATATATATATATATACACATACATATAGGCACATACACACATATACACACATAATCATTTTGTGTGTGTGGGGGGGGGGGCATAAACTTTTTGTAACCTACTTTTAATAAGGGTTCCACTTCTCCTCTTGCCCACCATCCACAAGAGGTAGTGGAAGAGATATGGGGAAAGTGGGTTTATTTAGCAATGGTTCTATGGGAGCAAGACCAGACTTCTTTGGCAGTACTTCAGTCTCATAGCAAATGCCAAATATGACTTAGCAGCTGTAGACAAGTCCTTAAGGTAGGCAGACACTATTGAGGCAGACACCACACACAAACCAGCAACTTCGGCCTAGTCCTCTCAGGAGGCAGACACTAGGCATAATCCAGCAGCTATATGTATTTCAATCCTGAAGAAAACACAAGGTTCACCAACAGACATGAGGAGAGGCTGCAGAAGCCTCAAGCTGCCACAGGAACCTCATGAGCAGTTCTTGAGCAAGTTTCTCTCAATGGCAGCATCACCACAAGTTGAGCTCAACTTGTATAATGTATGTAAGGTGAGCAAATGTATATTGTGTCGTTAGCGAAGAATAGCAAGAGAGAGCAAACCAAACCAATGCTTAGTGCTCATCTCCCACTATCTGTAGCATCATATTTGTACTCCTTCATCAAGCCTCCTTTCATGTGTTTGCTATATCAAGACATCCTTTCACTTGTGACTGCTTCAGGAAAACACTCTTTTATGTGTGTGCTTTACCAAGACATCCTTTTACTTGTGTCCCTAGCAAAACATCATTTGACATAACTGACTTTCCATACAAACCAAAAGTTTTCACTTCATATTTGTGTATGTATACATGTCTTCTGGCTCCCACAAAAAACATAAGTATACACAGTTGCGCAGTCTTTACAGCACACTGTTTATCTATATGGGGAGAAGACTTATTCTCCTAGAATGCATATATATATGAAAAGAAGCCTGTAAGTGGAAGGCCAAGTAAGCACACAATTTTTACTGTATAACAGAAATGAATATAAATGGTGCAAAGTAAAATATAATTCAATACAATATGGCATGTATTAAGTCACCTAAATGTTTAAGTATAGGGAATAGTACAACTACAGAGAAATGTCTAGTAAGACTAAGGAAGCTTTTATAAGTCGCATTAACTTTTATTTTCTTAGAGAGAGATTGTTCCATTCTTCAGAAAACTCAAAATTTCTTTATAAATTACAATAGTCACAAATAATATAAAATATCTTGGTGTGAATCTAACCAAGCAAGTGAAAGATCTCTATGTCAAGAACTTCAAATCTCTGAAGAAAGAAATTGAAGAAGATCTCAGAAGATGGAAAGATATTCCATGCTCATGGATTTGCAGGAGTATTATAGTAAAAATGGCCAACTTGCTGAAAGTAATCTACAAATTCAATGCAATCCCCACCAAAATTCCAACTCAATTCTTCACAGAGTTATAAGAAGCAATTCTCAAATTCATTTGGAATAACAACAACAACAATAACAACAACAACAAAACCCAGGATAGTGAAAACTATTCTCAACAATAAAAGATCTTCTGACAACATGCACTTCCTGGCATCCACAACAGCGTCTGCCTTTGGTGACTGCACACGGGAACAGTCTCCAGATGGCTCTTCCTTTGGTTTCTGTCCCATGCTTTGTCTCCATATTTGCTCCCATAAGTATTTTGTTACTCCTTCTAAGAAGAACCGAAGCACCCACACTTTGGACTTCCTTCTTCATGAACTTTATGTGGTCTGTAAGTTGTATCTTGGGTATTGTGAGATTTTGGGCTAATATCCACTTATCAGTGAGTGCATACCGTGTGTGTTCATTTGTGATTTGGATTACCTCATTCAGGATGATATTTTCTAGTTCCATCCATTTGCCTAAAAATTTCATGAATTCATTGCCTGATACAGCTGTATCCTTAGAGGATCTGCCAGAGTCTGACATAAACAAAGGCAGATGCTCTCAGCTAATATTGAGTTGATCAAGGAGTTCCCAATGGAAGAGTGAGAGAGAAGATTGAAGGAGCAGAAGGGATTTGCAGTCCCATGGGGAGAGCAACAATATCAACCAACCAGAGCTCCCAGGGTGTAAATCACCAGCCTGGGAGCACACAGGGAGGAACTCATGGCTCCAGCTGTTTATGTAAGAAAAGATGGCCTTGTTGGGCATAGGTGGGAGAGGAGGTCCTTGGTCAGGTAAAGACTGGATGCCACAGTGTGGAGGAATTTGAGGGCGGGGAGGTGGGAGTAGGTGGGTAGGTGGGGGAACATCCTCATAGAGGCAGGAGGAGGGGAGATGGGATAAGGGATGCCTGGGGGAGAAATGGGGAAAGGGAATAACATCTGAAATGTAAATCAATATAGTATCCAATAAAAATGCAAAGATCAAAAGAAAAAAAAGAAATAAAGATCATGAAAATGTTAAAAAAAAAAAAATCTTCTGGGGGAATCACCATTCCTGACCTCAAGCTGTACTACAGAGTAGTAGTGTTAAAAACTGCACGGTATTGGTACAGAGATAGGCAAGAAGATCAATGGAATAGGATTGAAGACACACAAATAAGCCCACACACCTATCACCACTTGATCTTGACAAAGGACCTAAAATCATTCAGTGGAATAAAGACAGTGTTTTCAACAAATGGTGCTGATTCAACTGGGGGTCAGCATTTAGAAGAATGCAAATCAATCCATTCTTATTTCCTAGTACAAAATTCAAGTCCAAACGGATCAAGGACCTCAACATAAAACCAGATCCATTGAAACTAATAGAGGAGAAAGTGGAGAAAAGACTCGAACACATGGGAACAGGGGAAAAGTTCCTGGTCAGGACACCAATGGCTTATGCTCTAATGAAGAACTGGCAAATGGGACCTCATAAATTGCAAAGCTTCTTTAAGGTAATAGAACAAAATGGCAACCAACAGTTTGAGAGAAGATCTTTACCAATCCTACATCTGGTAGAGAACTAATATCCCAAATATACAAATGTTGGGAACCAACTCCTAGCAGAAAGTGGCTATCATCTTTACAGTCATATTGGGCCTTGATAATTTTCTACCTTGACAAGAGACTTGTATTCCTAGAATGATATTTTTGCAAGCAGCCTACAATAGCTGAGCACACCCTGATAAACATATTGTTTTGTTGTTTAGTGCCACCAGCTGCAAGGCACTTGTGGTTGAGTGCCTCTATCTGCACTCCCATGCTTGTGCTTGTATACCCATGATTTTCTTTGAATAAACAGACCTTGAACAGAAAACTTTGTCTTGGTTTCATTCTTCAGTGTCTTGCTCCTCCATCCTACCTCTCTCTCTTGCAGACCCTGCTGACTGACCTGTGGGCCTGGGTCATATAAAGAACTCAAAAAATTAGACTCCAGGCAATCAAATAACCGTATTAAAATTGGCTACAGAGCTTAACAAAGAATTCACAACTGAGGAAACTCAAATGATCTAAAAGCACCTAAAGAAAGGTTCACCATCCTTAATCAGCAGGGAAATGCAAATCAAAACACCCTGAGATTCCACCTCACACCAGTCAGAAAGGCTTAAGATCAAAAACTCAGGGGATAACAGATTCTGGTGAGGATGTGGAGAAAGAGGAACACTCCTCTATTATTGGTGGGATTGTAAGCTGGTACAACCACTCTGGAAATCAGTCTGGTGGTTCCTCAGAAAATTGGACACAGTATTACCTGAGTACCCAGCTATGCCACTCCTGGGCATATACCCAAAAGACTGTCCAACATATAACAAGGAAACATCCTCCACTATGTTCATAGCACCCTTATTTATGATAGCCAGAAGCTGGAAAGAACCCAGCTGTACTTCAACAGTGGAATAGATACAGAAAATGTGGTATATTTACACAATGGAGTATTACTCAGCTATTAAAAGCAATGAATTCCTGACATTCTTAGGCAAATGGATGGAGCTGGAAAATATCAACCCAATCACAAAAGAACACACATGGTATGTACTCACTGATAATTGAATATTAGCCCAAAAGCTCACAATACCCAAGATACAACTCACAGACCACATGAAGCTCAAAAAGAGGGAAGACCAAAGTATGGATGTTTCGGCCCTTCTTAGGAGTAACAAAATACTCAAGGGAGCAAATACAGAGACAAAGTGTGGAACAGAGACTGGCGGAGGGGCTGTCTGGAGACTGCCCTACCTGGGGATCTAACCTATGTGCAGTCAACAAATGAAGACACTGTTGTGGATGCCAGGAAGCGCATACTGACAAGAACTTGATATACCTGCCTCCTGAGAGGCTCCACTAGAGCCTGACATATACTGAAATGGATGCTCTCTGTATATGTCAAGCTCTCTGTATATCATGATCCCCCCAGGAGATGATGGGGTCCCCAATGGAGGAGGTAGAGAGAAAACTGAAGGAGCTGAAAGGACTTGAGGCCCTACGAGAAGAGCGACAATACCAACAAACCAGAGCTCCCAGAGTCTAAATCACCAGCCTGGGAAAACACATGGAGAGACCCATGGCTCCAGCTGTATATACAGTGGAGGATGACCTTGTCAGGCGTAGGTGGGAGAGGAGGCCCTTGGTCCTGTGAAGGTTGGATGCCCCAGTGTGGGGGAATTTGAGCATGGGGTGGGGGGAGTGGGTGGATGTGTGGGGGCACACCCTCATAGAAGCAGCGGGAGGGGAAACTGGATAGGGAGTTCCGGGGGGAGGGGCGGGGTGAATGGAGAAAGGGGATAACATCTGAAATGTAAATTAGTAGAATATGCAAGAAAAAAGAAAAAAATAAAAATGCAAATAAAGCAAAAAATTAACAAATTAAACAATTTTCTATTCTTACGATCATAAAGAATGAAAAAATTAGATGTATTTCTCTTGCATCGATTGACAGCTGTCAAACAAAGTTTGTCACATACAGATGAGGAAAGTGAACAGCCAATTCTTCCTACAATAGCTAGCAATCATTGAAGTTAATGATTTTCCCAAAATGTCGAAATGATGAGGAACAGGAATGGAGTAGAGGCTTTAGGAAAAGGTTTGCATTTTTAAAAGGTACTCTACATGTGGCTTCCAGAACCCCTTAACTGATGTTTGCCCATATGAAAAGGCTTAAACTATCCTTTCCTTAGATGCTTCAATATAAACTTAATAAAAATTTTAATCGTGTCAGGTTTTACTATCACTTTTTATTCCCAATTAAAATTGCATTCAGTTTAACGTTAAATTGTCATCTTCTTTCAATATTTTACATATTTTCATAGTTTACTAGATCTTAATTTAGTAATATGTTCTGCAAACTCTTTAGTTCCTAGGTAGCACAATGAAGAATGATTTGCATTATGACATTTATTTTTATATGTTGTTGCACCTTATTTTATCGTTCACCTTGCACTGCCCTCCTCATCCTTCCTCTCGTCCTTTTGTGACCATTTACTTCCCCAGATAGCCACTCTTTTGTTTTCATGATTCAACACACACATACACACACCCACGTACATACACAAACACATATACATACACACATATATACATTAACACACAAACATACATACACACATACCCATACTCATACACACACATACATGTGCACAAACACACATACATACATATATACATACACACACATAAACACACATACACAAACTCACAACACATGCATATATAAACACACACATGTGCACATACACACACCACGTGGGGAACAGAGAGGTAGACAAAAAACAAGGAAGGCAAGAGAGGTTTTGTTTTTATAAGAATGTAATTAATCTGCTCTTTCTACAACCCCCACTAAACTGTAAATATTTGGTCATCCTTCTAAGTTTAGAGTTTCTCTCCTAAGAGTAAAAACTGAGAACTAATAGCTCTGCAGAAATATGTTCATGGCAATGAAAGATTATGATGCATATCTCATTCCTGACTGATTTAAAACAAACAAAAAGAACATATACCTTTCACATAATTAAGTATACTGTTATTGAAGTCATCTAATTCAATGTTAGCAGGATAGCACCTGATGAAGATATGACGGGAAGGAAAATTGTGACTGTTCTTATATATGACATTAACAGTATCACCATCCAAAATATTCCCACTGAGGAAATAGCTGCACTGTAGTGTGATGGCTACTTTTGTGTCTATCTGCTAACTTTGTATGATATAAACAGCTATATATTCGATCAGATATCATTTTAGGCATTTTATGAGAAAAGTTTAAGCACAACTAGCATTTAAATGAATAGGTTGCATTAATATTACTAGGCAGTGTTGTGGCTATGCCTTCCAAACATTTTCTGGGGGTCTTGGCAAGCGTCATGGCTGAAAGGAGGATGATCTGCAGTGGTTAAGAATAAAACCCAACTTCTGTTGCATCTTCATCCCTGCACATCCTATAGGCAGGACAAATTTTGGATTGAAAGTTTTGTGCATGGGTTGATGTCCCCTTCTCTCTCTAATGGAAGCCCCACATGGGTACAGGTGGTGGCCTCTACATAAATTCTAGTGTTAGGACTCTCAGCTAGGGTCACCCCTGTAGGCTGGCCCAACATGAGACCCATCCCATGAGAGAGAGCCACCCCCTGACACTGTTAATGGTACTCTAATATGCTTACAGACAAGAACCTTGCATAACTGTCTCCTGAGAAGATTTATCCAGAAGCAGATAAAAACAGATGAAGGGACCCACAGCCAAACATCTGGAGGAGCTCAGGGATTCTCGTGGAAGAGTGGGGGATAGATGTAAGCAAGTTGGATGGGTTAAGGACTCCACAAAAAGACCTGTTTTAGTCAAATAATCTGGGCCCATGGGGGTCCACAATGACTGAACCACCAATCAAAAAGCATGCAGGGGTTGGACCTAGGCCCCCTACACATTTGTAGCAGATATGCAGTTTGTTTTTCACATGAGTCCTCTAACTATATTGGAGCCTGCACTGTCTCTAACTCTGGTACCTGCAATGGAATCCACTTCCCCTAACAGGACTGCCTGGCCGGTCCTCAGTGAGAGAGGATATGTTTAGTCCTGCTTAGACTGGATATCCCAGAGCAGGCTAGTACCCAACAAGGGCTTCCCCTTCTCCGTAGAGAAGGGGAAAGGATAATGGGGTGAGGGATTTTAAGGGTGGAACTGTGAAGAGAAGGGGGAGCTGAGATAGAAATGTAAAGTGAATAAATTAATTAAGAAAAAGAAAAAGAGAATGAAAGTCGGGTCAGCACCACTTTAGCAGGTGCTGGGACAAAAACTTTTTGATTCTGACCATGCCATTTAGTTTTCTTACACATTTAAACACAGAAAAACTTTGGGAAAAAAATTCCAGGTGACATTTATCATAACAAATCTCCAGGCGTGGCCACATAGAAACTCCTTTGTTAAGCACTTGTGATATTTACCACAAGAATGGGTTCTTTTTGACAGAAAAAAACTGTTTCCTAGGGAGGAAGTATTTTAAGTAGCATAAGGATGTATTGACAAACAATGCAAAGCACATTGAGCATCCTTCATAAGGATTCCTTCTAGTCACTGCAAAACAACGGCAAGAATTAGAGCCTAAACAATGCTAGTACTTTGAGGGATTGTGGTGAAGGCTGGCTCCATGGAATCACAAAATAGCACCAGGATGCTAGAGAACATCCGCTCAAGCCATCCAGGTGAAAGTTGTTGGTCATTTCTTTCCCTGGAAGAAAAAAAAGTCTGCATGTTTAACAATCCTCTTCCTCCCTACTGTAACTGTGACCTCTCTCAATTGAGAAGAAATGCCTCCTCACATCTAGAGGAACTTCAAACTGAGGCATGAGTTCTTTCTGATCTATAGCAGCTGTCAGTGTTTGGATTTGAGCTGAGATAGTGGCTTTGACACTTTTGGACTTACTCTTCTCCAAGTTCACACCCATCTATTACATACCTACCTACCTGCCTATCTAGTGTCTACCTCATCATCTGTCCATTTTGTTGGTTTCTTCTGTGGAGTGGAGACCCTTACATATACTTCTATACTACATTTTTTTTTAATTATCACTCAGCTCTTACCCCACATGCTAATACTCTGTTTATATTATATCTGTTAGTCTAGGGTAGGTCCTGAAATTGATTACATGATTTATCTCATTTTAGTATGCTATTATTAGTATTAGTTGGAACTCCTGTTTCAGACTCAAGCTGTTTTAAGGCACTTTATATACTTTAATCTTTATGACTCCATTCAGTCCCTTGTTGTTTTTCAACGATATTATTTCCCCATTTCCTTTTCTTTTCAACAGTACAATTATGTTTTACATTTTAAGGTATTACGATCTTTACATTTGAAGGCTTGAAATCTATGAGAGAGGTAGATGGCTAAAATATTTGTCACTTTTGAATACTCACATGCATCTTAATTAAGTATATATGTAATATGTAATTCATTAATTTTGTTATTGGATGGTATTGTAATGATTTTGAAACATTTCTACTGTTTCTAAGTTTTATATTTGAAAAATATGTGGTAGCTTCATATAACAGGATGAAATCACAATTCTCATTTCTATATATTTAATGTGAATATATTTTCACTTCATTATGATAATATTAGACTTTAAATTATTTATCATTCACCTTTATAGTCCCTTAAGTGCTGGCAGTAATAAATTGTCAATACATATTTAATGCACAAAATAAATGAAAGAGTAAATACAGAAATATATTATGCTTTACAATATTAGAAATGTTTCATTTCAATCTGTCTTTATAAATAAAGGACAAAAAAAAGTAGTTATAAATTTGAAATACTTTCCATATATACAGGCTAAAAGAGTGACATTTTTTAGTGTCTTTTATTCAATGGCTCAATTAAATTCTATAACTTCCTATTTCATATTAAAATGCAAGTTATTTTAGGGAGAATAGGTTTATTTCATGTAAGATAACAACATATTCTTAGAGTCAGTTTCCTTTTGTTTTGTTTTATTTTGTTTTATAGTTTTTCTTTTGTTGAAAATAGATTCTTTCCTCATACAATATTGTCCTGACTCTAATTTTCCCTCCAACTCCTCCAAGTTGTTCTTCCCCTCACCTCCCTTCTGAATCTACTCCCTTTCTCTTTCTCATTAGAAAAGAACAGGCTTCTAAGAGATAATAACCTAACAAAATAAAAATTAATAAGATGAAGCAAACAAACAAACAAAAACAAAAAAAAACACTGTCATATGAACACAGAAGCCCCAAAGGAAAAAATAATGCCAAGAGCAAGAACAAGGGCCATAGACACACTGATTCTCACAGTCAGGAGTCCCACAAAAATACTAAACTAACAGCTGTAATACAAAGACAGAGGATCTGGTATAGACATTAGTAGGAGCTGTGCTTGCTGCTTCAGTCTCATTTGCATGTTGTTTAGGTGATTCAGAGGCTCTTGTCCTGATCGTCTCCACCCCTCTTAGTTCTCACAGTCTTTCTTCCTCCTGTTCCACAAGATTCTCTGAGTTCCAAGGGGAGGGATTTGATTGAGACCTCAAGCTTAGACATTCTCTCTATATAATATCTGGCTATGGGGTCTCTGCTTCTGTTTCCATCTGTGGACAGAAAAAATATCTTAGGATCAATGTCAATAGCCAAAAGAGGTAATGTATAAGCTACAAAACAACCAATGTGGAGTAAATATTGCTACTATAAGATAGAAAATAGTACTATGTAGAAAAATTGTTTCTTCATTGTTAATATTGTACACTATAGAATTTGGTCAACTCTTGTGGTTTGAATAGTGTGTCCTCCACAGTCTGGACATTTTAATAATTGTTCTTTAGTTTTGGGAGGTTTAAGAAGTATTCCCAGCCTGAGGAATACATCACTGGGGATGGTTTAGAAGTTTCTGAAGACATTACAATTTCTTCTTTACTGTCTCTGATTTTTCTAGTAGTTAAAGACTTGAGCTCTTAGCTATTCCTGCTTAGCCACAGAAATGATGATGGGCTTTTGTCCTTCTGAAAAACCCTAAATGAAGTAAATCCTAAATTAATTCGTGTGTTCATAGATTGATTTGGTCATGATGATTTATCACCCCAATAGAAAAGTAACTGATGCCTCAGCTTTAATTAGTAGTTGTTTTTTTTAATTGTTTATACCTCAGGTTTCTAGATTGTGATATACCCATAGTGAAATAATACCTGACTGTTGACTGTTATCAATCTTCAGGATAATAGCTATTTTGACTGGGATGTGGTAGTAGCTCAGAGTAATTTTAATTAGTATTTGTCTGATGGCTATGAATGCTGAAAATTAATTAAAATACTTCTTAAATTATTTGTGTCTCTTTTCTTGAAAAATGGCTATCTAATTAGCCCATTTATATGTTCATTGATAGTTTAAGTTGTTATTTTTAATTTTTGCTTTAAATTTTTATAGTTCTTTGTAAATTTTAGATATTATTCTTCAATCTGACAGACACACACACACACACACACATATGGTAAATGGTTTCACCCATTTTGGAAACAGTCTGTTTATTCTTCTAAAATCTGTAAAGAAGCATTTTAATTAGATATAATCTGAGTTATTGTTTCATGGGATATTGGAGTTCTGTTTAAAAATTCTTTAGTCCACTTTTAAATTGAAGTGTATTCATTACGTTTGCTTGCATCTAAAATATCAATCAACTGATTTAATTTGAATATAGGGAAAGGTGTGAACGTATCATTTACCTAGCACTGTTTGTTTATTAAGTTTTGGGTTGTTTTGTTTTGTTATCTTTTTAAACACTATGGGTTTTTAACACCTTCATAAAAAATTAGGTGACCATAGCTGGGAGAAGTGTTACCTTGGCACTTTATGACGTTCCATTGGTTGATAAAACTGTCCTGAAGTCTCTGGATTTTTAGTTGTTTGGGTTTTTGGTTGGTTGGTTTTGCTTTTGTTTTGTCTTAAAGTTCCATCAAATAATTTGAGATTGGTAATTGTAATACCTCCAGTGGTGTTCTTTCTTCTTAGAATTGTTTTAGGTATTCATGGTCTATGGATATCAGGATTGTCTTCTCTAGTCGAACATTCTTGGAACTTTAAAAGGAGATTATACTGAATTTATAGATTCTTTTTGATATTTTTATAATTTTAAAAATGGCTATAAAAATATAGCCATTTTTATAATGTTGACTTGGTCAATCCAAGTGTACAAGAGGTCTTTCCTTCATTGATACCTTTTATTAGTGTCTTAATGTTTTCATTACAGAGGTCCTTCACTTTCTTGGTCATAAAAAGTATTTTTCTTGTTTTTTTCTTTTTTCAGCAAATTTATTATTGGTATATATAACTTTACACTTTTAAAATATGTATTCTAAGCCAGGCGGTGGTGGCACATGCCTTTAATCTCAGCACTTGGGAGACAGAGGCAGGTGGATTTCTGAGTTAGAGGCCAGCCTGGTCTACAGAGTGAGTTCCAGGACAGCCAGGGCTACACAGAGAAACCCTGTCTCGAAAAAGCAAAAAATAAATAAAAATAAAACATAAAATAAACTTGGATTCCTTGCCTTAAAAAATATGTATTCTATTATTAATTGTATCTATATGTATGCAGGTCAGGGTATGCCCATCTGTAAGTGCAGGTGCACACAAAATCCAAAGGAGGTCAGAATCTCACAAGCTGCTATTAAAATATCACTGTGAAGCAGCCAGCCTTCTTGGGTGCTGTGAACTGAACTCAGGTTGCCTATGAAAGCAGTTCATGCTCTTAACCACTGAGCTATCTTTCTACTCCAAAAACTATTTATCTGCTTTCTTGCAGTTTTAGAGAAACTCTTTAATGGAGTCTGTTTGAATCTTTAAGCATAGTATTATGTCATCTGTGACTTCTCCTTTCCTATTTCTGGTTATGCCTTACGATAGCTCTATTTCTTCAGTATTAAGAATTCAATATAAAGCATTTAAAACTTATCCTCGTGTTTAATTGAACTTTTCAAATTGCTAATTGAGCATTAAATTACTTAAGCTGTTGCTTAAATTGCAGAGGTTTATCATCAATCTCTGAATGCTGAGCCAAGTCAGTCTGTTAATGATGGTGTAATATGTCACTTGTTAATACCCTGAAGTACTTTATATGGTTGGGTTGATACTCATTATTAATTTGGTAGTCATAAATCAGTACTTAAATATTATTTTATTTAAAATTTTATGTTGCTTAATATTTTCAAGTTGTATTTGTTTAACTGTTTACTGAATAATTATTGATTTTTATCCTCTTACTTTGATAGATACTGAACTAGGAGTCTCTGGAAGTAAAGAACTCTGATATCAGGTTTTTATCTTTAACTTAAAAATTAATATTAGTTTTGATTGTTCCTTTAGAGTGGTATTTTAAAAACTTTTGTTCATTTTGTATAGATCTGTTCTCTTTCAGTTAGAAATAGCAATCTGTTTACTTGGGTTCAGGAAGGCTATAAAATATTTTAAGACTCCAAAATCATGCAGTCAGATAGAACCCACTTGAGATTTCCATCTTTGGCTAAACATGAATGCATTATCAAGTGTAAAATGGAGTCTATGAGGCAATCTGGAGGTAATCTAACACCTACATCATGTATAAGTAAATATTCAAGACATATTGAATTTTTAAAGAAATGTTAGAATTCTCTTTCCTCATCTCAAAATATCATCCAATATTATCACTTGAGATACCATCATCCTGAAATATTGTGAGGCCTTTCCTCTCTGGTGTTCGATGGATTATTCTATGTAGTTTTAACATAGATTTTATCTTATTTTCACCAGGTTTTCTGTTCCTCCAGTCGTAATTCTGATGGGCCAAGTATTCATTATTATTCATAAAGCCCAGTTACTAGTTTTTTGACAGGCATATGCTATATATTTGGTACCAGTGAGAATATGGAGAAGGATGACTCTATAATGAGGCTAGCTTTCCTGTGAGGTCACAAACCTGCAGATGCAATACACAGTTCAATCAAGACTTAGCTCTATTTGGGATTTTAGCATTCAACAAAACCCATAAACAGCTCATAAGCTGAGGCAACCCTTAAATAGAATCTCAACATAGAAAAGAAGTTAGAACTGTAGGTTTGTCCAACTATCTGTTGGCTTCCCAAGGCAGGCATCCTTAGAATGCTTCTATCAAGATAAATATGTATATAATTATCAACATTGTACAATAGAACCTCTTTCCTAAGAGGGATTGAAATATGCTCTTCAATGGATTAGACTTTTCTCACCAACACTTATTTGGAAATATTGTACTTTCAACATTAAAGGAATCAATAGTTTTTATTCTGTTTTATGATAAGCAATCTTGGAGAATATTTCCAATCTTTAGTTCTTTCAGTAGTAAGCAGAGAGATGATAGAAAAACAATTAAATTTAAATATCTGTCTTTCATATACTGAATAACTTGCCCCATAAAGTCCGAAACACTTATGTATGTCTAGATTATTCATTGGAAATTGACATTAGTTGCTGAACAAATACTAAAAATAACAATAATTTATCATAAAGTATTGAATGTTTCAAAGTGTACACATAAACTTTGGCAATATACTGGTTGCATTTTAATTTTAGTTGTACCTATTTTCTCTCTCTCTCTCTCTCTCTCTCTCTTTCTCTCTCTCTCTCTCTCTCTCTCTCTGTGTGTGTGTGTGTGTATGTGTGTGTGTGTGTGTGTGTGTGTGTGTGTGACAGAGAAAGAAAGAGGGGGAGTCCATGTTTGAGAGCAGACATTCAAATGTCATGGTAGAATTAAGTTTAGGGGAGAATATTTGGATTTAAGATTTATCAAGTAGCATCAAACTACTTTGATATGCTTATACTGGGTATATTAATTGGATTATATAGTCTTCTGGTCTATAACAATGAGTAAATATTGGAAAACTGATAGTACAACTTTATATGATGTGGTTCTGTTGGTAAACACTCATTTCAGCAAAAACATTTTTTTTCAGTTACATGCATTCTTTTGTAAAGTATACAAAAGCAGTTGTTGAGACTGGAGAGATCCTCAGTGACTAAGAATACTTACTACTCTAGCAGAGGATGCTTGTTTGATTGTCATCACCCACATTAGAAGGCTCACAACTGTCTCGAGATCCAAGGCTTTCTCAACTCCATGGCTTGCATATGCACATGGTGTGCATAAAACATCACATGCATATAAATAAATAGATATTAAAAGGCAATTTGTTGCTTGCTAAAATATGAGTTAGGATGCAATTTGATACACTGCATACCCCTATATAGATAAAACAGTATCAAAACAATTTTTTGTGTTCCTTACCCACTTTCTTTTTTTTTTCCTCTCACCAAGTACAATGATAAGTCTTTTAAAATAGACCACTTGAAGTAAAGAGGAGAGCTATTAGCTATCTGGGTAGATTAAGAAATATAAGTAAACTAGAATTCTTCCAAACAATCCTTACCTGTAATATTCTACCCTGGCAGGCTGAGTACTGGGGTGGGGGTAACTGTTACATCAGACAAATGCCACCACTGCCAATTGTTAGGTCTGACCCCGACTCCAGTGTACTCATTTAGATGTTGAGCAATGTCTCAGCAGCTAAGAACATTTGCTGCTCTTACAAGTTACCCACATTTGATTTCCAGCATTTACATGGCTGTTAACAACTACCTGAAACTGCAGTTTCAGGGATCTGAAGCACTCTTTTGGGCTCCAAAAATGTGCAAATTTATGTGCACATGTGGTACACATAAAGCCATATATGGTTACAAACATACATGCAAATAGAAATAAATATTTAGAAATTAATAATCACTCATTTACATGTGCTTATAGGTGGTTCCTTTTTGTTCTATAGTTAACCAAGTCTAGATTGAGTCTTATTTTTTGTCTCTTATATATCTCTTTGAACAAAACTGCACTAATTCCATCAGGCTCCAGCATAGCAATCTGATCACCATTCCTTTCTGTTAGTGGCTAGATTCAATTTGCCTAAAACATCCTAATGCATCCTTCTTTAATACCAAATAAGTATTTGTATACTCCCTGGTGTTTCAACAGCTGAAGTATGATTTATTTACAGAATTAGCACACAACTACAATAATAACTAGCAAAGTCTACTGTTTCCTGTATTACTTTTCTTATTTGTAAATACTTTTATAATGGATTTCAATTTTAAAAATTAGTGGTGGCATAGTTGCATGGGTATATTCTCATTGCATCAAGAAACCATCAGTAACTGTAAAATTCTATAACGTGGATGAACTTTAAAACAGCAGTCTAAACAAAAAATAGCCAGATACGAACAGTGATTGAAATGAGTAAGCAAGAAGCCACTAACCTGAGGCTCTCTCTATGATTCAGCAACCTGAATAAAATGCTAAAATCTAACCTTGGGGTATATTTTTATAGTAGGCAGTCAACTTTCACTCAATGAAAAAGAAGCAAACAACAACAGTGCAGACAGATAAACAATCAGATTATGCCTTAATAAAGCAAGTGTCTACCAGAACCAATTATATATTTACTTTATTGTTTGTCTTGATCTTCAAGAAAAATACTCTGTGAAATCACCTTCGTCCACTACTGCAAAGAGTAGTTAACACAAAATAAGTAGCTATCAAAGTTTTTTTAAAAATATGAATTATTGGGTATATAAATTTTAAAATATATTGCAACAATGAATATAAATATTTAAGTCTAGATTCAATAAGAATTAAAATTAGCCAAATATTCTATGCCAGTTATACAAACCATATGACTTTTACTTCTAATTAACTTTTACTGTTAATTGGAAAAAGTCTATCATAAGTCCTATCAAACACAATGTACAGTCATTCATATGGAGAGGAGAACCTTCCTGTGCTCAACAACACTGTTTTGAAGGCTGTGTCAGCAGAATAGAATTCCATGTGATATGTTTGTTTAGCACACATTTACAATGCTTATTAAGTTCATTAATCACACTGACTCATTTTTTCTTAAAACATCAACTAAGAACAATAATGTGATCAAACAATCAAAATTAGTCTACAGAATGTCACATTAAATAAACTATAAGTCATATAACTCAAAGTCTGTATTTTAAGACAAGTACACAATTAAAAAAAACCTTCTGTGATGTTTTCTAAAATCATGATTAACTCAATATTGATCCAGATTAAGGTAAAGTTTTAATATAATAACTGATTTAAATTAAGAGTATAAATGGCTCCAAAGTCAACAATGTGTTACTGACCTTTTTGGTTGGGAATAAAAATCAACAGCAACAATAACAACAAAAAAATTAAATCTCATTTCTTCCCAGATAAAGAATGACCCACATTTTCAGTTTTCTAAATGATCATACATGTTTTATAAAGGACTCGTCTGAGAAATCCAAATTCCATAAGCATGACAGATGGCTATGGCTTTTTCCATAGTAAATTTTATTTAAAATTGAATAGAATAGCACTCTGAGTACTATAAGCTAAGCACAGTCATCTCACATCAAAGCAGAATGGAAATACTGACTGAAACCCACAAATAACAGAAGTCTCATTTGTGCCATATCTGTAAACTACTGCTTCATCAAACCCTGCAATGAACTAGGCTGTGGGGGAAAAATGATATTTTCTTTCCTCTGAGGGACATGGTATGCATATAAAACCTTACACAGAGAGAAACTGAGAACCCACATAATCTACAAAATGAGTAATTGAAAGTTGAAGCTGGAAGCCTGCTGGGTCTGGGTGTTCATTTGTGATTCCCTCTGCCGCCTTTCAGTGACCACACTTGAGCAGTGGGGATATAAATGTGCCTGGGTATTTCCAATAAAGCTAGTTATTAGCCTTCAGAGAACCATGACAGGAGCAATAGATTTTGTTCTCAGATTATGTTCTTCAATGAAACTATAACTAAAGGGTTGGCTTTTAAAAAAATGTGTCCTGCATGTTCTCTATTCAATATATTAAAATCTGGAGATATATAATTATTCATTTAACACCAGTTTATTCTCATCTGCATGTAATTTTTCTCATCGTGGCAACTAAGTCAGGCCTTAAAAAATTGGCAATGTAATACACTCCCTGTAATGATTTGACACTCGGTTACATAATCCATATTCTATATTTTCCATAGGACATAAACATTTACTTGTGGTGAAGGGACTAATTCAGAGAAAGCAGCAAGGCAGAAAATCAAAATTTAGATCATTCTGCATCAGTGATTTCAGGACTTTACAGTTTGTAAATGAAGCGAAAATGTAAAACAAGACCTTCCCATTTATGCTTCTCCTTTTTGTTGTTTCAATTTGGGGACGGGCATTACTTACCAAAAGAAGCTTAACAAAAGCTTTCATCTCCTCTTTGCTATCCCTGAAGCATTTTACATGCCAAGATTCAAAAGCCAAGCCAAACTGAGAGTGCTCAAATAAGGAGGAAGTCATTTAAGAAAGATTTTCTGTTGCTGTAACATCTTTGAAAAGTAGCTAAAGTGATTGTATTCTATCAACAACTATTTTGTGTTTGTACTGGCATGTGCATGTGTGCACACATACACACATACACATACACACACAAATGAATGAACAAATAAATAAATAAAGTATAATAAATATAACAAATACAATAAATCTTTCAAAATAGACAAAATACAAACAAAAATTTAGGGTTATCATTTGTATTTTATACATATCATAGATAGTCATGACTGAACTTTAAACTTTCAGGATTGGCACATAAATGTGATATCATGAACTGCTTTCTCACGGGGACATGGCCTTGATGCTTCTACCATGAAGGAACACCTTTTCCCCCTTAAGCTGCTTTTGTCAGATTATTTTATCACAACAATAGGAAAAGAAACTGAGACAAAGGACAAAGGTCTCTAGTTTCATCAGGGGCAAAATGGAGATGATGGTATCACAATTCATGACACAATTCCATTAAATATGTCTACTAAATCTATAAAACTATTTCACATGACTGATGAGTTCTCCGTCAATGTCATGTGTTGGTTTTATCAAATAGAAAAATCAGCTGGGTATGGTTTTACCTCCTGTAACATGAGACACATGGGAAGCTCAGCCATCAACAGAGTGAAAGGAGAGTAGGCTCTCTGGAAGTCCCCTCTCCTGGCTTTTGAGTCTTACTCTCACGTACTCTTCACTTTTTCAATACTTCCTCGTCCTCCACTCTCTGTTGCTATATTGCTGCACAAATTCAGTCATTCCATTTCTTTCTTGTCTTTCCTCAAGCCAACCAGGTTAATGAAAAGGTGCAAGGAGGTTCTGGGGTTAGATTATTGGCTTTGAAGTCGTGATCTTTTCTGACTTAATATTGCAGATATATTTTGATTATTATTACATCGGTTTTTAATGCTAATCTCCTTTTGTAGGTACTTACAGTTTCATTACTCACCAATCTTATCAAAGATTGGAACAGATGAATCCCTGTTCCTTATTGCACTGTTTCTCAAAGTACTTGAATCTAAGGATTAACTTTCTTCTCACCCATTTCACCAATATTTTATTAAAGTAGAAATGAATAATTTGAGCAATAAAATGAAAATGGATATGCCAGATAAAAGCTGGAAAGGAGTTAAATAGATAACATTTGAAAACAAGTTGAGAAGTCTACATATGATCTACATCTATTTTGCTATATAAGCTTACTTCCAAAAATATAACATTCAAAGTAAGATTCCCCCGAAAAGCAACTGCAAACAAGCTTGACATTTTAAATAAAAGTATATGTATATTAATAACCCTGCTTATGTAGCCAGCTAGTTTTTCCTAGTTATCTTATCTAATATGATTATATATGCAGAATTATTTATAACAGAATGATATAATGTATACCTAAGCCATTTCAATGATATTCAGCATTGAAACCTCTATCGTAGCTATGTAGATAAAGACAGAGGAGGTTTTAAATCAATTTAAACAAGCCCAGGGCATTTTTGTTTAATGTTTTTCTAAAATTAAGCAATCAATACTACACTCAGACAAGCATTTTAATCAATTATCAGTAGATTATTCTACTAACTTATTCCATAAAGTTATGCTTACATTTCTTTTGTTGGATATTCTTTTGTTGAAATCAATGGACTTTGGGCATCTTTCTTAGAATTATGGGTTACAATTGATAATCTTCCCTCTAAACTGTACATGCATTGACAGTGTACAGCTCACTCTCATAATTTAGCTTTATAATATCTCTAATAACCACAATAATCTATTATTTTGTTCAAAAATGGAGTACAAATATTTTTCTCAGGTAACTCACCTTTCTCTTTCAAGCCAAATGCTTTATATTATACATTGCTTGCTGTCTATATATCATAATCTGCATGGAGGCATTACAAAGCCTTTCTCTAATTGGTTCTACTTTCTTTCTCACCACATCTTATAGTCTGACTTTAATTTACCGGTTGTTATAAGGAGCCATGGCTCTAAAGCATTTCAAATCTAAAGGTGCTAAATTGACAAAACAAACTTGCAGAGTGTGAGTAGTCCTCCACAAAAAGGAGAGTTCTAAACAAGTGTAGGAAAAAACCAATTTACCACAAATGCACTCAAATTTTCATAATTGTATCATAATGATAACTTACTGTAAGCAATACTCAAAGTAACAAAGGGTGTATGATGGAATCAGCCAAGTAGAAAGCTCCACAATCAGTGAGAGACTTTGTCTTTTGAATGAAGTAAAGTGTAATTGAAGACTCTTGATTTCCATGCCTGGCCTTTACACACACACAAACACACACACACACACACACACACACACACAACCACACACATAAATACAATCCTCATGCACTCATATACACACACCCTCACAGATATATGTACAACACACATACACACGTGCACATGCACACACACATACACATACACATACACATACACATGCACATATATACTTTTTACTCTATTTAAAAAACACAAATATTTGTTCCTACCATGTTCAATGAATGGGTATATATTTCTATGAAACAGGCATTGAAAGTGAGCAATGGAGCTGTAAAGATGAAGAACCTTGGTCAACATGAAGGAACTATACCATGTACCCACAATCACTTCTCTACTGCTTTCCTATATGAAGGGTAATCAGTTTTATTAATAAGCCAATTTGAACCAGGATGTTTACTGCTTCCTGTTAAGGGCCATTCCTTCCACAAGTATCCAGGCACACTTACATGAGAGGGAGCTATTTACTTACAGACCAGCTGATGAATTCTTTCTCAGTAAGAATCATGCTTGTGGAGTTGACACAGATTTATCAATTCCTAGAATGGGGAATTTAGTTTAAGATCTAAGCAGCCTGAGCCAAACCCTCCTTATAAACACTTGACTTACAGAATATCAAATAATTCCCATTAATGAAATTTTTATTTAAATTTTTAGAATTTATGATCTTTTTTATCTTTTTCATTTTAAAGTGTTTTCTGCTTTTAACACTACAGGTAAAATATGAATTCCATCAGCTTATGAAGAAAAAAAAAACAGAAGAAAATGCTAAGCTCTTGGTTGCTTTCTGCCTGCCACTTTATCAGTGGGACTTGATTTTTATTTGGTCATAATCAAGAATGAAGTTTCAAGTTGGACCAGAGCAAAACATAGCACCCAACATTAGGACTTGATTTTAGACAATAAGTATTCCATATATTCTGGGCATTCCTAGTTCACTCAAATCATATCTAATTTGTAAAAACCAAGCAAGAACACACACTACCTGCAAGATCAGCACTGAGTTTGAATAAAGTTGTGACTTAACCGAATTCCTCAGTTAAGTGTGTCAAAGCCTCACATCCTCAGTTAAAAGTGTGTCAAAATCTCACATCTAAAACTCAGCATTTTCAGTGACAAAGATTACCTGGAAGCTTGGAACTGTAGATGACTTTGAGTCTGGATCACAGAGCTTTTCCTTTTAATCTAGCTTTAACTGACTTCACTTGGAGTTTGACCTTATAATGTCATTCTGCCAATATCAAAGGCATATCATTTAGTTAATACTCTGGCATGTCAATCATACTTTTAGCCTGATATTATTCTCTGTGTAGACATTTGTTAAAGTTTTATGGGCAAAAATAAAGTCTAATACAAATTTTGTTCAAACTTTATGGTTTACCTTCTATCTTGATTTATGTAACAGTAAGGGCTAAGTTTGACAACATGAAAAAAATTATACTTACAGAGAGATTATGAGTCTGCTGGGAAGAGATAGTATCTACTTCAGTGTTCTAACTAGACTGCGATTCTTAGTGCTCAATAAATATTAAATTATGAACAATAATAAATGCACATAAAGGCTAAAAGAAAGCATTGCTGAATGCACATTTATTTATTGATTCAATTTCCACTGTACTTTCTTGAAGAATACTTTATTAACTTGAGTTCAGGTTATACAAGTGAGATAAATAAAATGAACAGAATATACAAAGGTAAGGAATTACAGTTCATGAATGTCCAAAGTAGAAAACTGCTTTTTGCAAAGTTTATATGTATTCTAAAACCATATAGTGAATTTGTTGGGAAATTTGAAGAGGAAAGAATAGCTAATGAATTTACATTCACTTATTATCGAATTTGCATTAAAACAACAGGTTCAATACAACAGAAATCTTTTACAGGAAACTTTGATGATATTATAGAAAAGCAATATAATTAATTTCCTTACAAATATTTTAGTAGATCAAAAATGTGTCTTGTTCATGAATCTGTAAACTGATATTTATTTCTACTGGGACAATGAAATTGGTTGCACTAAAGGTGTCTTTGGGGGAAGAAAAACATACTAAATACCATGTTGAGAAGAGAGTGCACATGCAAAGGATTGAAGCTAAAGATATAGGCTGTGAGGGATGAGAAAATAAGAAAATAAAAAGAAGAATCTTTTGCTGCGAGTGCTAGTCTGAATGGCAAAAATCCATGCAATTCCTCTTGTTACTAATCACATATCATCTAAGTGAACTGAAATCGGTGTGCTTTCCTTACTTCAAGAACATGGGAACTAATCTAGGAAATGTCTATCATGAGATACAATTCCTAGGAGCCAGAAATAAACATCTACCCACCCCAGATAGGAAACGGGATGCAGACCAAAGTCTGATGTGGTAAATCAATGAGGCTTGTTGGACTGTCATACAAGAATGTGGGTGAGAAGTCAGGAGCAGAAGTGATTCATCATAACCCCACAGCAGCATGAGGGGGAGCTCATGAAGACTGGAATCCCAGAGAACACTGGATAGCCTAAAGGCAGCACAAAAGGCTGCAGAGTATAATTTTCTGTAATTTTCAGGTTTCTCAGTTTGTCTGAGAGCTCCCAACATGTCTATTGGACCCCTAACAACTTCCTGTAAATGCAGTGTCAGCAGACCTAATATATTCTTCTGCCTCCAGAGGAACGGTATAGACATAGCAATGTTGATAGACACATACATAAAAAGGTGCCTTAATTTTTATATGAAATTACAAATACTATAAAATTTAATTATATAAACTAGAAAAGTTTAAAAATCTATTAAGCAAGAAATTCCTTATACCTCTACAGAAATCCAAATAAAAGAAATATATGGTTGAAAATTAATAGAGCTGAGCCAATGGTGTAATGACCTCATCTTTGACCTTTCTATTATGCTATTAGCTGTAAAAATCTCTGTGACTAAAGTTTTATCTTATTTTTGGCTACATGTCTATGAATATTCAAATTCTCTACATAGGAGTAAAATTCTCAGTACATTCACATGTGTGATATTTTAATGGACACAGTTGATTTCTACCTTAGTGGGTCTAAAACAAAACAAACATGTACAGGAAATAAAGTGTGCAGAATGGTTTGTTACCTGCAGCAAGTGAACAGAGCACGGCTGCTATACCTAAAGCAATCCCCACCACTTGACAAAGGAAACAGAGAGATTTCATTCAGGGAATGTATAAACATTTATACCAGAATGCATGCAGAAGCAGGAGCAGCTCTGAGCACTCTCAGTTCAAGAGTTCTCTTCTAAGGTGACTTGGATTAAGGTCATAATTTAGGAGGCAGAGATGACAGACTCATTTGGTGACTAAGATCATGTTCTTAGAGCACATAGCTAAACTGTATATAAGCAAGCCCCCGGGAATGCTCAGCTTATAGTATAAACTTTCCATTAAAGAGCACAGAAAGGATACTTTGAAGGAGTATTGACTAACACAGGAATTTGCCTTTATGCTTGCCTGCTTGTAGATAATAAGGTCATTATTGTTTTGTGGCCATCTTCCAGAGCACTAACCCCATCTGTTCAGTTAAAAGAAGAAAGATTTATAAACCCACTATAGCTTTGGCCCTGAGACATTTCATTCCCATAATCTCATTAGCTGAGTTCCCACATTCCCTTATTCAGATTATTACTGTTATTTTATATTGTGGGAAGACACCTCTTCCAACATTTTTCTTAGTATTGAACATGAAAAAAAAACAATAGAGGGTCTTCATCCCTCCTGTGGAAGCATGGATATGTGTTTTTAGAATAAAACTGAACTTCCTCTTGAATTTGAAAGTTATATTTTCAAGTTGGTATTAAGCTTCAGGACTACTGTTAAATAGTTGGATATTGCTCTCATTCTCAGCCATTTGTACATAACCTAAACCTTTATTTCACTGTATCAACTTCTTTATTCTTTCTTTTAACTCTTGTCTCTTTCCTTTCTCGTCTATCTCTCACACAAACTCACTCCCCTCTCCCTAAGTCTTCTTCAGTTTTATTTCCATTATTTTATGATAATGATTTTATAGTAAGTATATTTGCATAAGAAAATGACATTTTGTTGGCGTTTGGTAGGCCTTTTCAATAATGAAACCCAACTAAAGCATGTAATCTTAAGTTTATATAGGGAAATACTTTACAATATATAATTCTTAGTGTACTAATATTTACATTATTTAAGTTTTACTCTTTGTTCATAATTATCTCCATAATTATACATAGATCATTTCTGCAAATATAATTTATTGTGAGATAAATTGTATTTCCCCTAAAATCCATATCTTGAACTTCTAACAAGTATTACTAGAGAATGAGATTGTATTTAGAGATATGTAATTATACTGAATGGGAATAGTGGCATGGACCCTTTAATAAAATGACTGATGTCCTTTCAGTAGCTGGCACTGTCATCAGGGTTAAAGGAATAGGCTAGGCATAGGACTTAGGGGAGAATCTGCACTATTGTTCTGCTAAATGAAAGTATATATAAAATGAGTCATAGTGGCCTATAAATATATTGATAGATTAGCACATCTCTCAACCTTTCTCAGAGAAGCTTATGTCATCAACTGATGTTGTATAGACCATAGAGACTCACAACTGGTCACAATATAGAGAATAAAACACGATTACATGCTCAGCCATTAATGGAGCATTTATGTCTTAGCCTCTCCTTCTAGGGCTCAAAGATCACTGCAAAAGAGGTGATAAAAGGTTGTAAGCTGAGGAAGTGAATGACTAAAGCAATCAGCATTTCTCCAACATAACTCATTAATTGTAGACACAAACTCAGAGGGCTTCTGACAACATGCACAAAACCTGAGCAATGGATACAGAAAATCCCAACATGGAGAGGAAATGTGGGCATCAAGTCCCACCCCTAACAAAGTAACTTAAATGACATTTGCAAGTTGAATGAATAGACACTACAGAGAGGTGGACTGAAATTACTCTTTGAACATATTCAACAAGGCAATGTTGGGAAAGTCTAGACTTGAGCAGTCATCCTACTTTAACTTCTGCCTCTCTATTGAAAACAGCTAGCAGCATTTTCTTCCTTCCTGGAGATGTAAGTGTGCCCAAAATGGATGCACCAGAGTGTAAAGCTTCCCCAGAAATACATGAAAGAAGAATTACCATTCTCTCGTTTGGGCTATTTTTATGATATGGCTCCAGAATTTATGGAGGGAAGATTTGCTAGTAAGAAAAAAAATACAGCCCTCTTGCAGTATGTATTGTGAAGTAACTGTGTTTTCAGTATTTAAAATTAACTCTTTAGATTCAGGGCAGACAATTTGAATGATTAAAATTTTAATTGTCATTTTAAGAATACACAAACTCAGATAACTATGCTCTTCTTAGACTGAAATGTCATTCCACATGTATCAATGTTTTGCCTCTATTTGATCTTTTGTGGTGGGCAGCCTAAGTCCTGATTCTTGCTTACCAAACTCACTTTCAGATGTAATTTATTTAAAAATGTAATTTGTTAATATTTGGAGATGAGGAGGTGATGTTTATGTGGGTTATTTGTGAGGACCCAGTTTATTTAGATGAGTATTCAAATCAGTCAGAGAAAGCTGTGAAAAGGAGTTCCTCCATCCTGGTCAGCTTGAAAGAAGGTTCTAAGAGCAGTGAATGGGCTCTCGTGACTGGAAAAGACTGTTGCTGCCAGTACAATGAATCTGTTCTGTCACCTAGATGAACAAGTAATAGGATCTTCTTCTAGAACCCTTAGAAGAAAAAAAAAGTAAAGGATTAGCCTCACCTTTACTTGATCTAAATAAAATTTATGTTGTTGTCGCCAAGAGAGTTGTAAGACATAAAGTATGGTGCTCAGTGTAGAGACATGCCTGATCTCCTTGCACAGGCTTTAGGACACAAATATATTTATGGCTACAAAGAATGTACATAAAAGCAGGTAATGTTGGATTTTAATATATTAGAAGCAGCACTCTAGATTCAATGTTATATTTATTGTAGGAACATTAAGAGAGCTTTCATAGACACAGAACAGAAATTAAATTTTCATTTTATGTATTTTGAAACATTAGATATATAAAATATTAACACACTTAACACCAATAATGCATAATTTAACATACTGTTAAAAAAATATATTGTCAGCAGTAAACTCATTTCTTGTTCTTTACACTCTCCTAAGCCACATATTTCCTAAGTGCTTCAGCCTCACAGTTTATTCTGTGAACCCATGTTTGCTTTCCCTACACAATGGTAATACATATTTCATAACTCACCATAACTATGTCTTTAAAATCTGACAGCTGTGGAAAGTAGTATACTTTGCAATGAATGTAAGACTTAAAATATATGTCATATTTTGAGTGACTTTAATGAAAGGAATAAGTTTCACAAAGTCCCAATTAATCTCTAATCTTATGTTGAGTGCATATAAAGTAAGAGGAAATTCATGTGAAATCATATTTTTTTTTAGTTTTAAATATCTAAATTTAAGAGCTACAATCACTGATGATTTGAGTTTTGCACAAATTTCTAGGCATTGAAAAAATGAATTACAATTCCAATAATGAATTATGTGTGAATTCAATAAAAAGTGTAAAATCTAAGTGAAAAGGAGCCATTATAAAACACAATTATAAATATTTTCTGATCAAAATATTTCAGAATTCAAAGATATTTTGTAAGTTACTAAACCCAACCAAATAATTTGTGCAAAGTGAACCAGTGACCTCTGACATTCAACTGAATGTCTCTTACAAAGGTCAAATCTGAGATAAATATACACATCTGAGATGAACATACGCATAGACACATACAAACACACACACACACACACACACAAATGTGTGTGGTATGTATTTGTGTATGATTGTAATTGTGTTAACATAATATATAAACACCCAGTGATTCACTATATCTTGATTAGAAACATTGACACAAATACCTGTAGAAGCTAATAATGAGACAACCATAGCCATGTCTGAATAACGCACTTGGTTTTCAAATATTGATTATGGAGAATATAAGGTAACAGTGTTTTATCGACTGCTCCCACATTCTACATAGTGAAATAAGCAGTTTGTAAATTTTGATCCAATAAAGTAAGTTTTCAGATCATTAGGCTAAATCCATCAGCAATTTATTTCTTGGTACACTAGTGGATTTTCAGAATCAATACGCCTCCTAGAAAGCTATACCCTTTGTTACAACTTATTTGTTAGAAGCATCTGACTAATGTATTTTCTAATCGGTCTTAACCCTGCTGACTTCAGTGTTGTCGTTTGTTCATTGCATATCGTTTAACTGTCATAAAGACTCTACCAGCAGTATTTATAAAAGTTTTATAAACAACCACACTTACTAAAGGCAAAACCTTTTTAAAGTGGAAGGAAGGAGTCAGATATGAAGTGAGTGTTACAGAACAAAATTTGGGGGATATAGTAAGAAGCACGTGATTACTGAAGTTTATCGGATGTCTTGACAAGAAAGCACAGAAACCACATACATTTCATTCTCTAGCATTTCTCTTTTCTGCTTTGTCACAAACTTTTACCTCTCTAATAAAAAGATTCAGTATAACTAAGTAAACCAGGTTTCAGTGGCTTTCTTTAAGGTAATAGATACCTACTTCTGCTATAGACATTTAATCCAACACACTTTTGAGGGAGAATGCTTTTAAACCAAGAGTCCTTTTGTTCTCTGAAATAAAAGATCAGACGTAAGTTAAATACACACAACAAAATGGTTTCTAATAGTAAAATTTGAGTGATATATAAGTCATAGATCTTTGTGAAAGATAAAAAAAGACAAAAATGTATTGTATTCATAGATTCTATGGGTTAAGTATTTGAGGAATGATCTCTGGAATATCCATGACCTCAGCTGGGAAGATTCAAAGTTGAATTGTTAGCCATTAGGAAATTACATACTAGAACTTTTTTGAGAAACTAACTCATTTCAATTAGAAGATCTCTCCTTCAACAATCTTTTAATAATAAACACCATTCAAAATGTGGGCAAAAGGGCACCTTTATTCACTCTGAGAAAGAATTTAAACTTGCAAGTTAAGTATAGAAATCAAAATGAAGGTTTCTCCAAACCCATATGACCCAGCTATACCACTCTTGGGTACATGCCTAAGGCAGCATGTCCTAGAGACATTTGAACATTCATGTTCACTATTGTATTGTTTTCAATAACCTGGAAATAGAAAGCATCTTAGATGTCAATCAATAGAAAATCGTTAAGAAATCATGGTACACACAAAATGGAATTTCATATAACCATAAAATGAAACTGTAACATTGCCAGGAAAATGGATCCAATTTGAAATCATATTATGTGAAAAAGTCACCCTCAGAAAAAAATATCTCATGTCTCTTCTCATATGTAAAACTTGTGTTTAAAATAATACGTGTGTATGTGTGTGCATACATGCACACAAGTGTGTATACACAAGCACACCCACACACAAAACCAGAAAAGGGATCATAAGATGCAAAGAAGCGATCTTAAGAGAGCAGGAGATAAGTTAGTAGGGTACATGTAAAAACGAAGTTGGAACTGAGAGAAGAAAAACAAAGCACATGGATTGGACAAAGTATTTTGAAAGGCAGTGGAGGAGAGCCAATGAGAACAGCGGGAAGTGATACCTGCATGAAGATAACCGCTTTCAAACCTATTACTTTCTATGTTAAGCTAATCTTTTAAATTCAAATTGACTCAGAATTTGTGCAACTCAAACACTAGAAAAGACTAAACTTTTGAAGACTACAGGCATCACCTAACATCGGTCATTTTTGTGTCCAGTGATTGATACCAGATGCCAATAGGGACCCCAAGAGTTGACTAAAACGTTAACACATGTCCTCTTGATGTTGTTACCTTAGATTCCTCAGAGCATGGTTGTTCTATTGCAAGAATAATGCCCTGTGGGGAAAAAATAGAAAGCATGCACTTTATGCTTTCATATGACCTTCCTCATGAAATTACTGCTGTTATAAACACAAACTCATCAATAAACATAAACACAAAAATATAGACTATATCCCAGGAAAAGCATCATGGGACTCCTGTTTGTTGGAGGCACAAAGACATAATACAGATTGTGGGAAATTAGAGCTAACCTTGTAGCCAACCTTGTAAAACAACATCTGTCACAGCTAACCTTAAGGAATTCTCTTGGCTGCAGTACCCACTTGGGGGTAGAGGTGTGGATTTTATATGCGAGGCTTTAATTTTACTGTCAACCTTCCAAACAAACAAAAACTATAAGCAAAATACAGAGTAAACAGGTTAGAGTAACTCTTTGCTCCAACCACACAGCAAAGTCTGAAAAAAAAAAAAAAACTGAACCCACTTACTGGAGAGAAAGTATCATTTCAAAGTAGAGCTGTGTTAGTGTTTTGATTTGTGCTTACATGGGAATTTGCAGCTCTGCTTCAGGCTCCTGCAATCAGCTTTTGTTCTTTTCCTTTTTCTTTTTCTTTTCCCTTTTCTTTTCTTTTCTTTTCTTTTCTTTTCTTTTCTTTTCTTTTCTTCTTGTTGGTTTTGTTGGTTTGTTGCTCAATAAAGAGCCAATGGTCAATGGCTGAGCAGGGGGAGAGAAACTACACTTTGAGGATTCCAGAGAGGAAACACAGGACAAAAGAAAGGCAGACTCACCATGGCAGGGAACAGTAAAATCAGACTTAGGAGCCCACAGATATGTAAGAGTCAGGAAGTTGTCCCAGGGTCCACTGCCTTATTGAGTCTGGGGTAGCAGAGATGAAATATAGATTTAGCAAATATTAACTTAGGAAAATTGGAGAAGAGTGTTAGCCACGTGGAGGTTCAGGGGTGGCCCAGCCATTGAGTTAGTTCAGGAATATTAAAAATAATGCTGTGTGTGTGTGTGTGTGTGTGTGTGTGTGTGTGTGTGTGTATCTTTCACTCATGAGTCCAGAGCTCTTAGGCAGCTGCAGAGCTCTATGTCCATCCACTGAGAACTCAGAAGGGCTTAACTATTTACTACTACAGAGCTGTGTACTCAAAGCAGAAGTTTATGGCAGAGAGTATAACAATGAGATTACAACCTCATTTTTAGATTAAAAAAAAATTTGCTGAAATAAATGAAGTCTCATAAAGATATCACTAAAACTGAAAAAAACAGCAGTAATTTAGACAACAAAAGAAAATGTTATGAAAAATCTATGAAATCAGAGGTTCAAATTAGCATGACATGTAAAATGGAATGATGATACAATTTTTTAAACCAGTGGCCATAGAATAAGGTATACTACTTCAAAGTTTTAAGGTGAGCTGCAGATGTTCCTATAACACGTCTGTAGTAGCTGGATAAGCTTTAAAGTAGGTTTGGTTTGACATTTACATTATGAAAATGCATTTAATGTATACACCTGATTATTTCCCTTATTAATATCTTTTGAACTATATTGTATGCTATATTTTTCAAAATATTTCTATTATTTCTTTTATTTTTTGAGATTATAACATAATTACATGTTCCCTGCCTTTTCCTTCCATCAAAACCTCCCCTATGTCAATCTCGGCACTCCTTTGAACTCGTGGTCTCTTCTTTCATTAATTGTGACTGAATTGTCTTGAGTTTTGGAAACATTTAAACATTTCATTTACCACATCTTATGTATGTATTTAGTCTTAGATATAATATGCTCAGTCTGTATGGTGTCATTTTATGTGAGAATTCGAGACTGATCATTTGGTACTGAGTCACTGGTTTGTGTGCTCTTCCCTGGGGAAGGATATTTCTTCTACTGTCAGCATCCTTTGATTGCCTGTCGATCTTTGGCAGGTCCATGCTCATGCCGAGGCAGCCATGCTGGTGAGACTTTGTGGAGGCAACATCTGACATTTCTAGGAGACAAAATCTCATAGCAAATTCCCTGTTCCTGTTATCTGCAACTCTGTATTTAATATAATTTTTGAAAAACCAAAAAGGTTACTATAATTATCATTTATTAAAAAATAAACTTTTAATATTAACTTATGTTATTTTCTTACAATATATTTCAATCATCCCCAATTATTTTCAGCTTCTATTTTTCAGTGGATTGTGTATCTGGATCTTTTTCCTATATATGTTTTCCAATGATGTTTTCTGGAAAAAATTAAACATGTGGCATCTACCACATCTCAATTTACTGTGTACTGGTTTCCAAGCATAGAACATTTCTCCTTTGGGTATTTGTAGGACCTTTATATTTTATGTATGGCTTTAAAATTGGTAATGTCTTTCACATTCACTCTCAGTTTAATTTTATAATAGTTGGATAAAATAGGAAGAGATGAGTCAATGTTCCATTTTCAGAAATTATTAACATTAAAATGTACAGAAGTCATAGAAATGCTGTGTGTACTTTATTTGAACTACAACATGTTATGGTGCCATGGTAATATTTGCTACATAAGTCAAGGTCCTTAGAAGCAGGCAAGAGAAACATTCCAACCTAAATAAAATCAAGCTTCAGAGAGAGCATAAATTATTCAAAATGTGTTTGGAGTTCACAAAGCTGTTTGTAGGCAGATTTGGTACAGTGGTGCAACAACAAGGCTGTTCCTATCATAGTTAAAATGCAGCAGGCAGCATACACCAGCTTATATGAGGCCCCCAACACATATATGGCAAAGGACCAGGTCTGGGTTCAGTCAAAGATGCACCTAACCCTCAAGAGAATGGAGGCCCCAGGTAGTAGGGAGGTCTGGTGGGGTAGGGGGTTGGGAGGTTGGTGACATCCTTTTGGAGACAGGGGTTGGGGAGAAGGAGGTATAAGATGTGGAACAGTCAGAGGGTAGACCAGAACAGGGATACAATCTGGAGTGTAAAAAAAAAAATAGATTAAATAAAATTAGAAAAAAAAATTATAAAATGCAGCAAATCCAGAAGCTGCACCATGTCTTGCACAACCTCTCTCTGACAACTGTCAGCAAGCACAACGAATATTGTCTCTCTGTCCAGGTAGAATAAATGTTGACAAAGATGATCAGCAACTCTATGACCACACCACAGTATACATACTCTTTTCCCACACAGAGCATAACCCTATTGGTACTTAGATAAGTGATGCTCCTCTCCCTGAAAGAACCAATGCCTAAGATGACATGGTTCACTCTAGCTAATGTATCTTCTCTTATATTCCAAACCTTGTCTTATTTGTTTGTAAAAGTCTTACAGGCAACTACAATAGGATATTTTATATAGAATCATATAAACATGGAAAAGGAACAAATCTCCAACTGATAGATTAATAATATACACAGTTGAACAAAAAGCATATGAGCTGTGTCTGTTGCTTTAATATTTGTATTTTACAAGGAATTTATCGATATTTAAAATGTTAATATCCCTGAGCTTGTCAGTATTCCCACATTTGCTCATGTTTCTTATTTGGTGAAGTTACATAACTCATAGTCATGAGATGTGAGCTCTTAGTGAACATTTATTCTTATATTTATTTTTATTCCTCTAAATATTCCATTACATGAGAAAAGATGATTTTATTCAGAGATGCAATACCTTGTCCTTATATACCTTGATAATCAAAGCCAGATAATTGTCTTGATATTTGTATTTAGCTTAATTTATATTTCCCTTGATTTGTATTTACCTTATTTACCTTGATAATCAAAGCTAGCAAGTGTCTTAATATTTGTAACAAGCTAGGCACATTCTTGAGCAATAAATGACTCAGAAATATTTTGTGAACCCTTACCTGTTGATAAGATAGGCTCAATACCAAACTCATTTTTAATTAATATCTACAATACACATAACCTGAGGAGAATACTATTTCTCAGTGCCCCCAGATATTACTATATCTCAAAACCAGTGGTCAATAACCCTGAAAATATTTGATTTACTCTAATAAAAGGGTATTGGGATCTATAGGTAAAGGTAGTAAGTCAAGTATATTTGTGAAGTAAGTGAACAGTGCTATCTGAAGAACCTGTCTTAAAAACACATATTCTCTTCAGACAAAGGGACCTGGAGTGAGCTGATATGATATAAACATGGAAACTAGGCAAGCACTTATGACTTCAGAATAGTACCATGACCTTTCTCTCCTTATACAGGGCTTGTAAAAAATCATCTTAATGGATGTCCTATCTTTGTGATACTGTAAATAGAATAATTAATAAGGCTCAAAGATTTACCAATGTCTTGATGGGATGGTTTGTTAAGCACTGTGTACATTGAGTATAAAACCACGCCTACTTTGCCTTATGTGATCTGCACAGATATCAGGAGGATTCTTCCAGTTGCCTCTTTCTGCCTGGCATTATCAGCTTCAAATGGAAAGAACACAGGATGCTGTGACTCCAGAGCCCTGTGTCCTTTCTTAGCTTCTTGTGAAGAGATGAGTTCCCACTTGTGGAGAGGATGAGGCAGGCAACTCGGGGTAGTGATGGTGACAGGATAGAGTATTACTCCATCCACTCCATCACAGTAACCTTACTACAGCATATTGATCTCCTTAAATCTTTAGACAGTTCTTTTACAAAACTAATGTATCTCTGAATTGTTAGTCATTCCTAGTAGAATACTACTGAGTGAGAGCAAGACAATTACAGAAACTCTTCAGACTAGCAACTGAAATCCTGGTAGATCCAACTGCCCACAGAGAGAGGTAGTCCTGACTCTAAAACTCCTGGGATGAGAAGTGTGAGCTTAAAGAGAATATTGCGTTCCATCATTGCTATAAAACACAAAGCATTAATTAACTAATAAGCCATATCAAGATTTTGACTAGTTAACTACCTCTCAGAACAATGAAAATATTCCTTACTCAAAAAGACTGATTTGAGGCATGAAGAAAAACTGACAGAAGTCGTGCATATATATTCATTATTTCTAACATTTTTATTATCATTTTTGAAAGGAAATACTCAGAGACAAAAATAGAGTCCCCCCCAAAAAACAAAACAATTCTGAAATACATGATCATTATTTTTTCTGTTAACACACAGCAATGAATAAAGTAATATCTGAATTATTTTATTTATTTTCACTTATTTAAAATATTATAAATAAAAACATTGTCATGCTTAAATATACATTTACAAATATAAATTATGTTTAAAAAGATAAACTATATCAGCCCTATGTTACAGAAATTTCATGTCAGAGGCTCATGCTAAATAATATTTTCATTAAAGATAAAACTGTAGTACATCTATATAACTCTATTCCTATACATACTCTCTTTTATTTGCTTTGTGAACAACACATTTTGATCTTTCTTTTTTAAATTTAATTAAATTTAATTTTTATTTATTTACTTTACTTCCTGCTCATTGGCCATCTCCTGGTCACCCCCCTCTCAAAATACTTTCCCCATTCCCCCTCTACTTCTTCTTTAAGTGGGTGGGCTTTCTAAGTATCTCCCTACACTGGCACACAAAGTCTCTACAGGGCTAGACACTTCCTCTCCCACTGAAGCCAGACAAGGCAGCACAACAGAAAGAACATATCCCATGTATAGGCAACAGCTTTTGGGATAGCCCCCACTCCAGATGCTCCTGATCAATGTGAAGACCAAGCTTCACATCTGCTACATTTGTGCAGGGGAGCCTAGGTCCAACTAAGCATGTTCTTTGGTTGGTGGATCATTCTCTAAGAGCCTCAGTAATCCAGGTTAGGTGACTCTATTGGTCTTCCTGTGGAGTTCCTATCCTCTTCAGGGCCAGAAATCCTTCATACTAATCTTCTGAGTGTCCCCAAGCTTGATTTACTGTTTGGCTGTGGGTCTGTCTGCATTTGTATGAGTCAGCTTCTGGGTGGAGCCTCTCAGAGGACAACTAGCTCCTGTCTGCAAGCATCACAGAGCTATAAAATACAGGTACTGTGTTACAATCTACAGACACAAAGAAGTAAATAAGACAAAAGGTTCAAGTGAGGAAGAGTGAATCTCACTTACAGTGGGAATAAAATATCTTTATTTTCTTATTTATAATACATACAAAAAGTTAAGCACTGGGGCCAGAGACAATAATAATTACTCCTATTTCACCTTGTGTGGTCCTCACTGGAATCAAAGAGCTTGTCCCAGTGGCTCCTGTCTGCCTTAGATCACCAGCTTCCAAGGCCAACCAATAAAGTATACTAAAACTTCTCAGGCAGGTGACACCAGTATACTTTTCGATGCCTGTGTAGAAAGGAGAAGGTGCTAGGGATGAGCTGTTAACTGGAAGAAGAGGTGACTGAGTCATAGAACCATACCTACCCCTTTAACTTGTAGATATGAAGACTGAAGAGAGGTAAGTGTGCGGTGTCATTTAGGAGATTATAATGAAAATGTCACACACACACACACACAATTATTTTATTTGAAAAGTGGGTATACTATATAAAATTCATTTGGATTCCAGTAAAAATTGTCTACTTTTACTTCAAATCTCAGCACGGTATCTTCTGCTTTACCTCTCCTTCAGCACCTACCTTTAACAATGGTGAATCTACTCACTTGCGATGCTTTTTGCAAGCAATGAGTAGTGACATCATTTTCAGTCTCACAATTGTCAAGATTGACAATCAAAGTCTCAGAACCTATGTTCTCTCAAAATAGGCTCATATTTCCTTTTTCTGTTATATAGTTTTCTTCAAAACATAATGAAACAGGACTGAGAATAATGAAGTTTGTAATTTCAAAACCTATTGTGTTCTGTCACAAATTATGAGTGATTTTGTTTGCGAGTAGGAATGAATTAGAAATGTAAAGTATAAACACAATATATGTACATTTGACATGTTAAATGATAATATTAGTTCAAATTTGATGGCATTTTACTATAAAATTTTAAGTTTCCTGACATTTTGAATCTAACCTACTATTGAGATTTAAAAGCTGTTTGCCATATTAATTAACATAGTAGTTATACAAGTTTGCATTCCTACCACCAACGATTGAGTGTTACCATATTCTGCATCTTTGCCAGAAAGAGCTGTTGCTTGTGTTATTGATCTTAGCCGATCTGACAGGTGTAAAATGGAATCTCAAGTATTGATTTGCATTTCTCTGATGACTAAGGATGGTGGGCATTTCTTTAAGGGTTACTCAGCCACTTGATTTTCCTCCACTGATAATTCTCTATTTAGATTTGTACACCATTTTTGATTTATTATTTGATATTTTGATATCTAGTGTCTAGAGTTCTTTATATTTTGGATATTAATCTTCTGTCAGATACGAAGTTGGTAAAAATCTTTTTCCATCTTGTAGGCTGCCCTTTGTTTGAATGATGGCGCCCTTTAAGTTGTACCACTCTTGAACATATACCCAAAGGACACTTCATCCTACAACAAGGACACATGCTCAAACATTCTCATGCTGACCTATTCATAACAGCCACAAACTGTAAACAATGTAGATGCCATCAACAAAATAATGCATAAAGAAAATATGATACATTTACCATAATGGAATATTATTCACCTGTTAAAAATGACAGCATGTATAGGCATACTGTCTAGGTTATTGCACCCTATGTAAATGATTTTTCTTGTATTATTCAAATGCTAATTTCTCTTCCCCCATATCTGTTGCAATCCAGACATGACATTGTAATCTTTATTCTAAGTATCTTCTACCTGAATGCTGTGTAAACACTGCTCTGCATTTTCTCTCTGACTTGCCAATAAAAACTGATCAGCCAATGGCTGAGCAGAAGAGAATAGGGCTGGACTTCTGATCCTAGCCACTGGAGGGAGAAGGTGAGTGGAGAGGAGAGGAGAGGATTCCCGGGGGCGGGGGGGCATGGGCAGGAAAGGGTCCAGGGGATACCACAAAGATATACCTGGAGCAGAGAGAACCAGACCAATATTAAAATGCAAGTATCTCAGTGACTTTGGATGGAAATTAGCCAGCTTAGCTTAGAGGAATAAAATAGATTAATAACTGCTTAGCTATTGTGCTTTAAAGAAAAAAAAATTCTATAGTCTCTGTCTCATTTATTTGGAAGCTAGCCAGGATAGTGTAAAGATTATCATTTTTAAATTCACACTAATAATCATGAAATTTGCACAGAACTAGAAAATAAAATCATCTTGAGTGATGAAACCCAGACCCAGAATAACACACATATTATGTACCCACTTTTAAGTGGATATTGACTAAGTACTTGATATAAATTACACTGTGCCTATCTAATTAAAAACTGTTGAGGTTCTGTCCCCAAGTACATCAGTTCTACCTCCAGATACTCTGTTCTTGAAAATGGTACCATTTCAGATATAACAAGAGATGTACGTAGGTCTCTAATACAATATGAGTGTGCTTCGTATGAGGATAGTCTGTACATGCAGAGCAACACATGAAGGAGGCATCACATAGCAATGAAATCAGAGCATGGCCTTGAACATCTCAATATGCATTAATGCTAAAGATTATCATAAGCCAAGAACAAGAAAACTGCATCCACATGTGTCAGAAGAATTATTCCCATGCCAACATCTTAATATTAGAATTTTAACAAATATATGTTAAACAAAAAATCTGTTTTTCAAGACACCCAGTTTGAATAATGTCCTTAGCTAACTCACCTAAGACTCAACTAGAAAAATTAGAAAAAAAACAAAACAAAAAAAAATAAAAATATAGTCAGCCAGAAATTAGGAAAAACTCTAAACTAAAACTTAAAAAATAAAATGTGAGAGAGATAGCAATAAATAATATAGGAAAAATAAAAACAATTAACTTTAAAATAAATACACATCAACACAGATGGTATTAATAATAACTAACACAAAAAAACTGAATACCAAAACATGTATAGGTGGTATAGGTGATCACACTACTATAATTTTTAAAAAGAAGTAAAATGAAAAAATGAAAAAGATATCATAAATATGTACCCCCAACTAAAAATTTTTAAGTAAAAAAAAGCTGATAACTATATCTTGAGATAGATTAATTCCCAGTTTTCCCAGTTGACTCTTAAAGTGGCTGTAAGTTTGTACATCCACTAGCAATGAGGGAGTATTCCCCTTGCTCCTTATCCTGGCCAGAATTTCCTGTGGGTTTTGATCTTAGCCATGTTGACAGATGTAGAATGGGAGCTCAAAGTAGCTTTGATTTGCATTTTTCTGATGGCTAAGGATGTTGATTTTTATTTTAGGTGCTTCTCGGCCATTTAAAATTCTTCTGCTGAGAATTCTCTGTTTAGATCTTTGCCCCTGTTGTGGTTTGAAAAGTTTTGGCCCTCGTGCATTCATGTGCTTCAATTCTTTGGAGGTGGCACTATTAGGAGGTATGACCTTGCTGGAGTAGATATTATGTCGGTGGTAGAAGTGATTCCCTATGGGGGCAGACTTTGAGGTCTTCTATGCTCAAACTCCACCTTGTGTGGCATTCTAGGCCTCTTTTACTGCCTTCAGATGAAGATATAGAACTTTTGACTCCTCCAGCACCAAATCTGCCTGCAGGCTACTATGCTTCTCACCATGAGACCTTGGAAACTGTAAGTCATCCCTAATTAAACGTTTGCCTTTATATCAGTTACCTTGGTCATGGTGTCTCTTTACAACAATACAACCCCAACTAAGACAACCCCATTTTAATTGGATTATTTTATTTGTTAGGGTCTAATTTCTCTGTACTTTATATATTTCAGACATTAGCCATTTATCAGATGTGAAGTTGGTAAAAATCTTTTCCCACTCTATAGTTTGCCATTTTGCCTTGTAGCCAGTGTTCTTTGCCTTACATAAGCTGTTCAGTTTCATGAAGCCCCATTTATTAATTGCCAGTTTTAGTGCATGCATAATTGATTTTCTGTTTAGGAAGTTATTACTTGTGCCAATGCATTCAAGGTTAATCATTCACATTGTCTTTCACTCCTGAGCATATACCCTAAGGATATTCCATTCTACCACAAAGACACTTGCTGAACTATGTTCAAAGCAGCTAAGAGAAACTGGAAACAACCTAGATGTCCTCCAACCTAAGAACAAATAAAGAATAATGTGAAACATTTACAGAGTGGAGGATTACTCAGCTGTTTTTTTTTTTTAAAAAAATCTCAACATAAAATTTGCAGGCAAATGGATGGAACTAGGGAATAAAACATTCCAGAGTAAGGTAACCCAGCTCAGAAAGAGAAGGATGGTATGTACTCACTTATAACTTATAATATATACATTAATCATAAATAAAGGATAGCCATGCTACAATCCACAGACTCAGAGAAGCTAAGTAACAAGGAGAGCTCAATGGAGGACGCATGGGCCTCCCTGGGTAAGGAAAATAGATTTTTCAGGTGGACTAGGGACAGGTAGAGATGGGCAAAGAAGGAGTCAAGTGTTGGGGTGTGGCATGGAGACATATAGTACTGCAAAGATAGAAACTCTCTAGAATTCACTAGGGTGACTTAGTGAAAACTCTTAGGAATGAGAGAATAAGGAACCTAAACTGGCCAGTTTCTGTAACGAGCCAAGCCCCCAGGGATGGAACTGAGACATCAACTTATCCAGAAACCTTTTAACCTACCATTTGTCCTGCCTGCAAGATGAGCAGGTGGAATGATGGAGCAGAACTTGTGACAGTGGATAACCAGTGGATGGTCGAATTTGAGGCCCATGCTACAAGACCGAGCCCATGACTGGCACTGCCTATAGGCTGGACAGCGCAGAGACCTAGAACAGAACCAAACACAACAGGTAAAAAAAAAAAGTTAATGAAACAATTTTTTTACTGGATATTTTATTTACATTTCAGATGTTATCCCCTTACCCCATCCCACCCCCGAACCAGGAAACCCCCCTATCCCATTCCCCCTCCTCCTGCTTCTTTGAAGATGTAGGCTCACAACCAAAAATGAAAGGATTCTTAATGATATACTTCTATACTCATAGACTGGAGCCTAGCCCAATAGTCATCAGAGAGGCTTAATTAAGAAACCCATAGCAGATGCAGAAACCCACAGCCAAAGCAAGGAGGAGACAGAGCCAGAGATCTTTAGGACACCACAAGAACATGGCCCACAGTGTTGTCCAAGCAGGACTTATATGGCATGAGAGACTGAGTCACAAGTAGCCTAATATTCTTGCAGAACTCCAGACAGTAGGTAGGGTTTGTCTTCTCTGACTCTTTTGCCTGTTCCTGGAATATTTTTCTACCTGCTGGTTTGCCTTGTCCAGCCTTAATATGAGGGTATGCGCCAATCTTATTGTAACGTGCTCTGCTTTGTTTGGTTGTAATTGTAGAGGGCACATAGATCTGGGGGTGGGTCACTAGGGGGAGAGGAAGGAGGGAAACTGCAGTTTGGATACAATGTAGGGGAGAAGAATAAGTACAATTCAACTGATCAAAAAGATGAGAAAGGAAGAATACAAGGAAGAGACAATTTATTTGCTGCAATAAATGATCTTTTACTTTAAATTCAAAACAAACAATTAACAGCCAGCATTAAGATGAAAGTTTCAGCCTGGGGAGTAGAGTGCTTCTCTAGGTCACACATTCACACACATATAATATTCACACACATACACAAAATGAAGATTTAGAAAACACAAATGAAGTACAATCGTGAGATATTTAAACTATGTTAAACATAGTTAAAAAACATCATGTTTATCTTCAATTAATAGAAAAAAATCTCTTAAAATTATGGGTTAAATGCATATTTGTAAAAAGCATAATTTTCTCTTACAAATTTTGTGCACCTGGTGAAAATTTAAACAATATTTGCTTTTAATTTTACATATTGGTAGTTGGTAAGCAATGCCAGAGCCTTTGCTTATCTGTGCAAACGTATTAATATACAACCAAATTCTAAGAAATTTGGAATTTGACTACTGATTTTGTAAATGGTTCAGAACAAATTATTTTAATAACTAAGAAAATGCCTAAGTGATGAGAAAATAGCATGTGAACGTGAAATAAATACGTAAGTGCATTAAGATCTCACAAAAATTAAAATAAAGTAGGAATGAATGTTTAAAAACAGGTCGTGCCAATCTGATAAAGTTCAATGCTTCAATTCTTAGTAAAAATATAAGGTATTGAGTAACTTAAAAATAGAAACAACTGATTATCTACTAGAATTCTATGTTTATTGATAATGAACTCTTCATAAAATTAAGTGTCATTTCCCAAAGGACTAAAATGAAAAGTGGGAGAGAAAGGAATAAACTTTATATTCATTCCATCAAAGGTAAATTAAACAGCATGAACATGTAAAAGTTTTAGAGCTATGATTATATACTCGAATACATACAAAGACAAACTGTTTGCATAATTAAAGAAGCCTCAGCCAAGCTTAGACTAATGTGTAATTGGAGCACACGACTTCAGTATACAGAAGAAAAACTGTGGAGTTGTAGTGTGTGAGGGTCCATTGTGTTGATGTGTGGGTCCCACGTCTGCACCACTCCCAGGGGGCTAGGGCCGCTGCTCAGAGAGGCAGAGGCGCAGGTAGTTGATGCGTCACTCCATGCTGGCACTGGGAGGACGTCGGGCTATGTGAAGCCATGAGACTCTGTTCCAAGGGTGAGGAAACACAGCCTGAGGTCCCATACAGGGAGGTGCAGAGCTTTTGGGTTGGGGTCCCCAGGTCAAAATGCAGTCAGGAACCAGTTGGTTCTCAGGCACTTTGACTCCCAGGCGCCACTGGGAAGCTGCAGAAGTGGAGGCATACAGGCTGGTGACCATCAGCAGAAGAGGAGAGGGAGAGGGATGAGCTCTGGCTGTGTCTGCTGGGATAAGAATTCTGGTCATGGAGACTTGCTTGGCTGGGTCACGGCTGGCTCAGTAGCTGAAAACCTTCTCCATCGTTCCTTATGGAATGTCTCAAAGAAGAGAAATAGAATATGGTCTTAAGATATTTACTGTCATGGAGGAAAATGGATGAAAAATATACCCCTTGTATTCTCAGGGCAGGTCTGAGGTTAAATACCTTTTGCAAGGAGGAGGGTCTGGTAAGGAATGTTTAATTGTCTATGACCTCTGGCCTTTAGGTACCTCATTAATATGGAGATCTGTCTTGAGGCTCTGTGGCCTGTAGTCACGCCCTTTACCTGTGGAAGGGCTAGTAGGGGAGTTGCTCTATTTGACTGGAGGACCCCACTCTATGGATGTCTTTGGCCTCATGTCAGGAGCCTGGAGTCTAGGAGCATGGCAAAATGAATGCTGTCTCTTGCAGAGAAACCTGTGAGGTCTCTGGCAATCTCCAGCCCATGCTCAACCAGAAACCATGCTGTTCTTTTACAGTCCAACAAAAAACTTTTCCAAAACCTGTGAACAAATCATTAATATTTAGTAACAACCATATATAAATGATTGCTACTGCCATTCTCCTAAGCCAATACAATTTATAATCATATTCTAAACACTTATCTTTATATCCACAGATAAGTGTAGATCTAAACTTTCATCAAAGAGGTTTCATTGGTTTTTTGTTTGTTTGTTTGCTTGTTTGTTTTTTCAACACATAGCAACTGTTACAGAGATCCACAACTGTAAATAAGAGCTCCTCTTACTTCACATAGTCGACATCATCTGTGGTCTTTCTCCTTATCCCCTGCTGGTCTACTCACTGATTAATGGCTGTCTCATCCAAATCTATAAGTGCTTTTGAGGCTGGTTAGGAAGACGGGATTTTCTCAGTAACTGTCACTTGCTCTTCACCCAGCCACCTGGCTGAAATTTGGGAAATATCTTCTGCCCTCCACCTCCACACACTTCAACCAAGGAAGCCATGTGGCTAGAACCTTGTCTGGTTTGACTTCTCTTTGCTACTTAACCCCCCTACACTTTTTTGCACATTTCAGGCTTCCCAGGATATAATTGTCTGATACTCTTGCTCTCCTCTTCCTTGGAATAATGTTTCTTTCTCTGTATTCTTAATCAGGTTAAACAAAAGTAAGATCCAGTTCACATGTCAAGTGGATCTGAAACTAGACTTGTAAATTAGTGTTTCTCCTATGATGTTTTCTTAACACTTCAATTTGCACACTCAGTCCCTTTGTCACCTTTAGGGATTCTTACTATACAGATTTGTACAAAGATGATTGAGAAGATGGTACTTTATTGGCTTATAAATCTTACTTTTGCTTGCAAAGAATCTATCTCCTGTAAAAATGTGGAATTCAGATTTTGAGATGCCTCCAAGCCATTTGATTTGTCAATATCAATTCTCAACCTGGAATATGCCTTAGTGTGTGTATAGAGTGATATAAAGAAGTCATATATGATACCTCATATTCACTTATAAATGGATGGTAGCTGTTAAGTCTTCAATAAGCAAACTACAGTCCATATAACCACAGAGGTTAGGTATAGGGTTAAAAACAGGTCATTGGGGGAACGAATCTCCCTAAGAAGAGAAAATAGGATAGTTAAGGATAGATTAAGGAAGAGGTCTTTACTTATTGAATCAAATGGAAAAAAGGAAGGTAGAGGGAAGCAAAGGAGGAAATATGGGGAAGAATGGTTAAAACTAAGGGCCATTTGAGAGGTTGTATGTAAGTCTAATACAATACAATCTTCTCACATATATACATGTATAAAGGTGTTCAAAATGAAACTGCCAAATATTAGGGTTGATAGTGCACCAACTGGGCATGTTTGTTACCAAACAAAACTTCCAGTACCAAATTGTTGGTCAAATGTGAACCCCCAAACAGCATAAGCTATTGCCAAGACTGTAAGTTGTTCTCCAGAATCTGATGTTATGGCCCTATAGGTGAAGACAACGCAACAGAACTCAATGAATGTGGAGAATAAAAGAAGGCGCCTACCTAGAGCATCAGCTCTGTGAACCAGTGTCATAGTACTCTACAGGCTTCTAATAGAGAAAGGCAAATAAACACTGAAACACCTACAAACTCTTTGAACTACAATGGTGACCTGTATGCAAGATATGCTAATGAAATAGTAGCACAAATCTTATGGGAGTAATCAACCAATGTATGATTGTACTTAAGTCCCACTCACTGGAATGGATGCCATAACTGATACTACATGTGTGGCCAAGAACCAAAGATTAGATAGGCCACGAACTTAGGGGAAAATACAGTTGTTAGGCTAAAGGAACATAGCAATAAACTTACTTCTAGTGACAGTCTGATGTGCTAATAAATCAGTCTCTTGCTCAGCCATAATCAGAGAAGCTTCCTCCTATATTAGATGGCAATAAACACAGAGATTCACAGCTGGAAAATGTGCAAAGAGTAAGAGACCTTGGGATATCCCATTCTAAATGAGATGTGTCTACTAAATCTCTCTTTTCAAGGATCAAGGAATCCTGTGGAAAAGACAGAAAAATTGTAAGAGCCAGAAGTGATGGACATCACCAAGAAACAATGGAAATCTAAACACAGCAAAGTGTGACAGCATGCTCAGGACCTGCACATGTTCGAGACAGATGGGATCCTAGCATTGAGAGGTAAAGTGGACACAAACCTCCATTCCTAAAACAAAAACTGTCTCCAATTGACAACTACTTGCAAAGGAAAAATTAGTTTTCCCCAGAGGAGTCCCACTGGGGATGCAAAGCACACTTAAAGGTAGGGCTTGTGCCTAGCAGTAGACGGCCAACAAATACATAGCCACTCATTCTTTGACCCTAATACTAGATAATAGAGAGAAAAAAAGGATGGAAGGACAGAAAGATATCCCAGAATATAGTCAAGAGTTGAAGATTACAGTTAGACTACTTCCTCTTGATTAGGGGAGTCCAGTTACTAGGACAAGTTTGATCTTTGCTATAAGGATATCTAATTGATTCTTCTTGTTTCTTCTTTGTTCAACGATTACTAAACAAGCCCCACCCAACAGCAACCAACAACAAACAACCAACAATGAACAACCCACATCACTTCTCAGGACCCTAGTTTGAAAAGTCCCCAGAAATCCCAAAAATCAAACAATTGCAGAAATTATTTGTAACTGGCAAAATCATGGCCCCTGCTAGAGAACAAGGCAAATCATTGTCAGCTTCTGTGGACAATCAGAAGTAATCCACCATACCTGGGATTAAAACAAAACCATAGTCATAAAATATTCTTGTGCTTTCTAAAGAAACCAACATTCTCAAATCCTCACTACATTATATAGCTTCTGGTTTTGTGGTTTGGGGGATTCATGAATGTGCATCTCTCTCTCTCTCTCTCTCTCTCTCTCTCTCTCTCTCTCTCTCTCTCTGTGTGTGTGTGTGTGTGTGTGTGTGTGTTGTCTCTGTGTGTATCTATATGTGTTTTTTATGTTTAATCTTGGACTCTTTTTCTTCTGTTTGTCTTGTCCTATTTGCATTTGTTTGTCTTTGCTATATTTTATTATTTTTATTATTTTTATTGGATATTTTATTTATTTACATTTTAAATGTCATCCACTATCCTCACTTCCCCTCCCTAGAAAACCCCTATCTCATCCCCCCTTGTCCTTTTTGCTTTTATACAATTTTTATTACATGCAAGTATTAAGGTCAGTTCATGGTTGAGGAACTAGCAACACAATAGATACAAGTAGTAAAGAAACAAGCAAGACAATAAACACAAGTAGACAATGAACAAGCAAGGCAATAAACAAAGTTCTATGAACACTCCCATGATCACTGTTTCTAAGGGCTTATCAAGACGATCAAAATATCTGAGCCTACTTTTCTGTCCTAGCCCAAAGTCATTTTCATGCCTGAAACCTACTTCTTTGTTTTATCCTAATATTTAGATTTCTGCCTGAAATTATTTATTTATTCTAGCAATAATAGATTCCTGCCTGAAGCCCACTTCCTTGTCATTGACTGTCAAGGAAGCTCTTCACCTCTCCTCATTTTTAATTTTATAAACAAGACTGAGTGTGCCTTAGGTCATTCTGACAAGAATATCTTCCTTACCTGTCTTGGAATATGCATTATCCAAAGCAATGCACTTCTATCTTAGGTTCATAAGACTGTGCAAAATCTTACCCATGCTTGGCCTGCCAGCCTGTTAATTTAACAACTCTGTCTTGGGTCCATTTTCAGTTTGAAGCCATGTACTTTGGCTGCCAGCATTTGGATGTTGCAAAAGACAAGCTCTAACACAATGGACAGGAATAAAAGTATTCCCAGGACAAAAAGGGCTACATAATCAAACTACATATGCCATTCTTGAGGCTTGACCAAAATAGAAATACTGACTTCGGGCCATGGGTAATTTTATCAGCAGTATCTCCCACATCAACGCTAAGCAGAGCAGCATTCTTTAAATTCATAAGCTCACTATGCAAAGTTAAAAGATCCAGAGAGGTGTTAGAACTATGCCAAATACACTGCAAGTATCTTTAAATTTTCCTAATTATAATGATTATCACTGAAAATTTTAGAACTAACATGAATCCAATGGTATTTGGCATGACATTTGAGATGGCTCCTTACGTATAAACTCTGAACCTCCTTTCAGTAATTTGAATAGGATAAAGAGCATCAATCTGATGTTCCAAATGCCTAAATGCTCTTGTATATTCAACACATTAGTAACATTCTTTTTTTTGCTAAATTGCTAACAAAAGTAGCTGTCTTAACTTCTTGTTTCAAAGCAATTGCAGAAGCAGTGGTGCTAGCAATTAATGTAGTTAAAGCTGTTATACCAGCAATAATCAAGCCCACTAACTTCTTGCTTCTGCTGAAAGCCCAACTTCCAAGCTTTTATCAGAATACTAAGGTTCTGTAATACTCAAGGCAATAAAACAAAAGCTGGTTGATAGACCTCCATAACAGACATGCCAGGTTTCAACACACAAACACAATAAGAAAGTGTACAATCAATGCTACTTACATTAAATACTGTAGAAGAAACAAAAAGAAATTATAACTTGACAATTAAAAGAACCTTAACACAGGTACTAACACTTGTTTAAAATCCAGATCCTGTCCCAACTTTATCTCTTACTAACATAACACCATAGAGTACTGCAGCTAGTTTCCAAATATGTCTCTGAAAAATATCCAGAACCAGACTTCCAAATGAAGACTGTTATTTCCAATACTGGATTGATTTCTAGACCAGTCCATGATTGATTCTAAATAACTGGTCTTATTTAAGAAAAATACAAGAGTCATTATAACTTCTCTTTTTGATTTTTTGTTGCACAAGGTGTAAAATCTAGTGTCAAGGCAACTAGTCCCATCTGGTGTATAGGTAAGCAAAGGTGCTTCAGGAACATATGTCCAACACAGCTTCCCACTCACCATTGTCAGGGCACTCAGAAAATTCATAGACCAGCATCATTCTTTGACCCTGCATCAGCATGTCTCACCCATCACTCTGGCAGCCACCATGCTCCTTCACCATCCTGCAGCAAAAACACAAACATACCCTCTTTCTCATATTAAATACCTTATCAGGATCATGCCATATACCAGTAGGTGGATCTGTCTCTCTCACCTAGGCATAAGTATTTCTAGTTGTAGAGTGCCACAGACACTCAGCAGAAAGTTTCTTGTTATCCATTTTTTTTTAATTTTAACATAAAAAGAACATGATTTAAATAAACTTGTGCTTTACTGGGATTTATATCCCCTTTTTTATTTTATGAAGATACTGTTTTAAAGTTCCCTGGGCCCCTTCCACAGTCCCTTGTCCTTGACAATTGTAAGGAATCTCAGTAATATGGTTAATATTAAATTGCTGACAAAAAGTCTCAAATGCTCAACTGATATAGCCAGTTCTATTATCCATTGTGTTGTTGTTGTTGTTGTTATTATTATTATTATTATTATTATTATTATTATTATTATTATTATTGGATAATTTATTTATCTACATTTCTGATGTTATCTCCCTTTTCCATTATCCCCCCAGAAACCCCTTACCCATCCCTCCTTCCCTTACTTCTATGAGGTTAAGGCAGAAACACATCCACTCATTCCCAACTCAGCATCCTCCAATTTCCCCACACTGGGACGTCCAGTCTCCATGGGACCAGGCCCTCCTCTTCCACTGATGCCCAACAAGGCCATGCTCCACTATATATTCAGCTGGAGCCGTGGGTCCCTTCATGTGTGTGTCAGGCTAGCTGTTTAGAGCCAGGCAGCTCTGGTTGGTTGGTTGGTATTGTCACTCTCCACATGGGTCATAAGCCTCTTCAACTCATTCAGTCTTCTCTTTAACTCCTCCATTGTGGACACCATGATGAATTCAATGGTTAGCTGCCTCTGTATATGTCAAGTTCTGGCAGAGCCTCTATGTTGACAGTTATATTAGTCTCCTGTCAGCATGCACTTCAGGACATCCACAACAGTGTATGCATTTGCTGACTGCACCTGGGATGGATCCCCAGGTTGGACAGTCTCCAGATAGTCTTCCTCCAATCTCTTCTCCACACATTGTCTCCATATTTTCTCCTATATTTTGGTATTCCTTCTAAGAAGGACCTAAGCACCCACACTCTGGTCTTTCGTCTTGAGTTTCATGTTGTCTGTGAGTTATGTTTTGGTTATTGTGAGCTTTTGGGCTAATACCCACTTATCAGTGAGTGCATACCATGTGTGGGTTTTTGTGATTGGGTGACCTCACTCATGATGATATTTTCTAGTTCCATTCATTTGCCTAAGAATTTCATGAATTCACTGTTTTTTAATAGCTGAGTAGTACTCCATTCTGTAAATGTACCACATTTTCTGTATACATTCTGTTGTTGAAGGACATTTGGGTTCTTTCTAGCTTCTGGCTATTATAAATAAGGCTGCTATGATCATAGTAGAGGATGTTCCTTTGTTATATGTTGGAGCATTTTTTGGGTATGTATCCAGAAGTGATAGAGCTGGATCCTCAGGTCCTATGTCCAATTTTCTGAGGAACTGCCAGACTGACTTCCAGAGTGGTTATACCAGTTAACAATCCCACCAGCAATGGAGGAGTGTTCCTCTTTTTTCCAGATCTGCTGTCCCCTGAGTTTTTGATGTTAGCCATTCTGACTGGTGTGAGGTAGAATCTCGGGGTTGTTTTGATTTGCATTTCCCTAATGACTAAGGATGTTGAGCATTTCCTTAGGTTCTTCTTGGCCATTCAATATTCCTCAGATGAAAATTCTTTGTTGATCTCTGTACCCCATTTTTAATAGGGTTATTTGGTTGTCTGGAGTCTAATTTCTTGAGTTCTTTGTATATTTTGGATATTAGCCTTCTATTGGATGTAGGATTGGTAAAGATCTTTACCCAATCTGTTGGTGCCATTTTGTCCTATTGAGTGTCCTTTGCCTTACAGAAGCTTTGCAATTTTATGAGGTCCCATTTGTCAATTCTTGATCTTAGAGCATAATCCTTTGTTGTCCTGTTCAGGAACTGGTCCCCTGTGCACATGTGTTCAAGGCTCTTTCCCACTTTCCCTTCTATTAGTTTCAGTGTATCTGGTTTTATGTGGCGGACTTTGATCCACTTGGATTTGAGTTTTGTGCAAGGAGATAAGAATGAATTGATTTGCACTCTTTTACATACTGCCCTGCAGTTGAGTCAGCAGTACAATTTGTTGAAAATGCTGTCTTTTTTCCACTGAATGATTTTAGCTTTTTTGTCAAAGATCAAGTGACCATAGATATATGGGTTCGTCTGTGGGTCTTCAATTCTGTTCCATTGATCTTCCTGCCTGTATCTGTACCAATACCATGCAGTTTATTGCTCTGTAGTACAGGTTGAGATCAGAGATGAAGATTTCCCCAGAAAATCTTTTATTGTTGAGAATAGTTTTTGCTATCCTGGGTTTTTTTGTTATTCCAAATGAATTTGCAAATTGCTCTATCTCTATGAAGAAATGAGTTGGAATTTTGATTGAAATTGCATTAAATTTGTAGATTACTCTTGGCAAGATGGCCATTTTAACTATATTAATCCCGCCAATCCATGAGCATGGGATATCTTTCCATCTTCTGAAATCTTCTTCAATTTCTTTCTTCACAGACTTGAAGTTCTTATTGTACAGATCTGTCACTTGCTTGGTTAGATTCACACCAATGTATTTTATATTATTCGTGACTATTGTGAAGGGTGTCATTTCCCTAATTGCTTTCTCAGCCTATTTATCTTTTAACTAGAAGAAGGCTACTGAATTATTTGAGTTAATTTTATATCCAATCACTTTGCTGAAGTTATCAGGTTTAGGATTTCTCTGGTGAAAGTTTTGAGATCACTTAAGTATACTATCATATCTTCTGCCAATAGTGGTATTTTGACTTCTTCCTTTTCTACTTGTATCCCTTTGACTTCTTTTTGTTGTCTAATTGCTCTAGGACTTCAAGTACTATATTGAATAGGTAGGGAGAGAATAGGAAGCCTAGTCTAGTGCCTGATTTTAGTTGTATTGCTTCAAGGTTCTCTACATTTAGTTTGATGTTGGCTACTGGCTTGCTGTATATTGTTTTTACTATGTTTAGATATGGGCCTTGAATTCCTGATATTTTCAAGACTTTTAATATGAAGGGATGTTGAATTTTTTCAAATGATTTCTCAGCATCTAATGAGATGATCATGTGGTTTTTTTCTTTAAGTTTGTTTATATAGTGTGTTACGTTAATGGATTTCCATATATTGAAACATCCTTGCATTCCTGGGATAAAGCCTACTTGATCATGATGGATGATTGTTTTGATGTGTTTTTGGATTCGGTTTGCTAGAATTTTATTGATTATTTTTGCATCAATATTCATAAGGAAATTTGTCTGAAGTTCTCTTTCTTTGTTGGCTCTTTATGTGGTTTAGATATGAGTGTAATTTTTGCTTCACAGAACAAATTGGGTAGTGTTCCTTCTGTTTCTATTTAGTAAAATAGTTTTAGAAAATTGGTATTAGGTCTTCTTAGAAGGTCTGATAGAATTCTGCACTAAAAACATCTGGTCTTAGACTTTTTTGGTAGAAAAACTGTTAATGACTGCTGCTATTTCTTTAGAGGTTATGGGACTGTTTACTTATCCAGTCCGATAGTCTATGTATTTTTATTGGGGACTTGAGTCCTTTGTGTTAAGAGATATTAAGAAAAAGTGATTATTGCTTCCTGTTATTTTCATTATTAGATGTGATGTTGTGTTTGTAGGCTATCTTCTTTTTGATTTGTTGGAAAAAACTTTCTTGCTTTTTCTACAGTATAATTTCCTTCCTTCTATTGGAGTTTTCCCTCTAACATCCTTTGTAGGGCTGGATCTGTAGAAAGATATTGTGTAAATTTGGTTTTGTCTTGTAATATCATGGTTTCTCCATATATGGTAATTGAGAGTTTTACTGGGTATAGTAGCCTGGGCTGGCATTTGTGTTCTCTTAGGATCTGTATGACATCAGATGAGGATCTTCTGACTTTTATAGTCTCTGGTGGAGTCTGGTGTAATTCTGATAGGTCTGCCTTTATAAGCTACTTGATCTTTTTCCTTTACTGCTTTTAACAATATTTCTTTGTTTTGTGCAATTGGTGTTTTGATTATTATATGACAGGAGGAATTTCATTTCTGGTCCAGTCTATTTGGAGTTCTATAGACTTCTTGTATGTTCATGGGCATCTCTGTTTTTAGGTTAGTGAAGTTTTCTTCTATAATTTTGTTGAAGATATTACTGGCCCTTTAAGTTGGGAATCTTCACTCGCTTCTATACCTATCATCCTTAAGTTTGGTCTTCTCATTGTGTCCTGAATTTCCTGGATGTTTTAGGTTAGGAGCTTTTTTCATTTTGCATTTTTTTGACAGTTGTGTCAATATTTTCTACGATATCTTCTGTCCCTGAGATTCTCTCTTCTATCTCTTATATTCTGTTAGTGATGCTGCATCCATGACTCCTCATCTCTTTCCTAGGCTTTCTATTTCCTGGGTAGTCTCCCTTTGTTATTTCTTTATTGTTTTTACTTCTATTTTTATGTCTTGGATGGTTTTGTTCAATTCCTTCACCTGTTTGGTTGTGTTTTCTTGTAATCCTTTAAAAGATTTTTGTGTTTTCTCATTAAGGGCTTCTACCTGTTTACTTGTGTTCTCCCGTGTTTCTTTAAGGGAGTTATTTATGTATTTTTAAAAATCTTCTATAATCATCATGAGAAGTGATTTTAAATCTGAATCTTGCTTTTCTAGTGTGATGGGGTATTCAGAACTTGTTATTATGGGAGACCTAGGTTCTGATGATGCTAAGTAAGCTTGATTTCTTTTGCTTATGTTCTTGTGGTTGCCTTTCACCATCCTGTTATATCTAGTGCTACCTTCACTTATTGTCTCTGACTGGAGCCTGTCCACCCTATTATCTTGGTTGTGTCAGAACTCCTCAGAGTCCAGCTGTCTCTGTGATCCTGTGATCCAGAGATACTGTGTGGAAGAGGTCCTGAAAGTCAGGCTGCTTCTGAGATCCTGAAATCCTGGTGTGATCAAGCTCCTGAGATCCTGTGATCTTATTATCCTGTTTCTGGGTGTGTTAGAGCTCCTGAGAAGCCAGCCTCCTCTGGATTTATGGGAATTGAGTTCAGACCTGGCACCCTAGGACTGGTCAGGGCACCTGTGCAGACTGGAAGGATCTATTTTATTATTTATTATAGTCCCATTTGCTTTCTAAGGAGAGACAGAAAGGATATGAATACAGGTGGGAGGGGAAGTATTAAGCATCTTATAGAAGTTAGGAGAGGGGAAACCATAATCATAGTATATTGTATAAAAATCTATTTTTAGTAAAATAAAAAATAAGACAAAGAAAGAATAGAAAGGAGCCCTAAAGAATAGGTATTCCTATTACAGATTTAACACTGTTTCAGAAAAGCAGTTTGCATCTCAGATTCCTGGTTCTCAGAATCTGAAAGTGAATCCAGAAGTAAAAATTGCATGCTTTAATTTCAGAATCCTTTACTTTCTCTACTACAGAAACTGGTTGCTCATTAATGAGCTGCAACTATGCACAGAGAGTTCAAGAAGCCAATACTTAGAGTTAGATAAAGAGTGAAACTAATGAGACTAATGGAGAAAAGATTGTTTTTAATCTGTTAGTGAATTATTTGATATGTCAAACTCAATTTGAAAGCTTAGTGGAAAGAAATTGGAAGAGCTGGTCAAATCAATCTGTGTTGCTTTACATAGCAAAAAAAAAAAAAAAACAAAAAACAAAAAACAAAAACAAAACAAAACAAAACAAAACAGAGTATCTCTAGGCTGGTATTGCTACCTGTGCCTGTTATCCAAGCACTTGGAAGATAAAAGAAAAATCAGAACTTCACCAGTGTGAGCTACATGAAACCTTGAGCAACACCAGTGTGAGCTACATGAAACCTTGCCACAAACAAAAAAAATCATAACAAACTCTTTTATATATTGTTTAAATTGCTATGAAATATTCAGCTAATTGTAACTCTGGATACCTAGATCATGAGCAAAATAAGCATGTGGATTAAAAAAGAGCATTTGTTTTTCCAAATTCCTCTAATAAGAGAGTAGAAAATATACAGATTTCCAGTGAACTGCCGTAGTCTCGCCAACCTCTATAGGATTATCCATACCTAATTATCTGAACTGCTCTGCCTCTAACCCCATTACTTCCCTTCCTTATTTCATTGATATACATTGCATACTCTGTGTGTGTGTGTGTGTGTGTGTGTGTGTGTGTGTGTGTGTGTGTCTGTGTATATGTATCCTAAGCTACAGTACTTCAGAATGTAACTTCATTTAGGAAAAAGATATAGACCTTGCCTGGATCCCAGTGACTGGAGCAGACACCCAGCTGATCTGCTCCCCTGTGGAAACTGCGCCCAGAGGCATCCTAGAGAAACCACCCCAGAGGAACAACTGGCAGTAGGGAGCCCCCAGAGCACACCTGGCATCCAGACCCAACCCCTGTGGAAAACCACTCACCTTCTGTCCCTTGCCCGGATCCTGGTGGCTGGAGCAGACACCCAGCTGATTGGCTCCCTTGTGGAAACTGCATCTGGAGGCATCCTAGAGAGGCCACGGCCTGCAGAGCTGCAGGTAAAAGCACCCTGACACCACCCTAGGCCCCAGAAGCACAATTGGCAGTAGGGAGCCCTCAGAGGGCACCTGGCATTCAGACCTCGCCCCTGCGGAATATCACCCCCTTCCACCCCTTGCCAGGGTCTCAGTGACTGGAGCAGACACCCAGCTGATCTGCTCCCCGTGGAAACTGTATCCAGAGGCATCCTAGAGTGGCCACTGCCCTTAGTGCTGCAGACATCCTAGAGAGACCACTGACCTCAGAGCAGGGGACACCATATCCTGAGGCATCCTAGAGGAGCAACTACACTCAGAGCAGCAAACACCTAACTGGTCTACTACCGTGGAGACACCATATCCTGAGATATCCTAGAAGAGCAACTGTACCCAGAACAGCTGGAGCTCAGGATCACAGAGACACCTGGACCCTGAGGAGTTCTGACACAACCAAGATAACTGGAAAGGCAGGCTCCAGTCAGAACCAGTGAGTGTAGGTAGCACTAGAGCTAACCAAATGGTGAAAGGTTAGAGTAAGAATGTTAACAACAGAAACGAAAGTTTTTTGACATCACCAGAACCCAGTTCTCCCACCATAACAAGTCCTGAACACCACATCACACTGGAAAAGCAGGATTCAGAATTAAAATCACTTTTCATGATGATGATAGAGGACTTTAAAAAAGACATAAACAACACTCTCAAAAAATTTGAGGAGAACACAGGTAAACAGTTAGAAGCCCTTAAAGAAATGCAAGAAAAAACAACCAAACAGGTGAAGGAATTACACAAAACCATCCAGGATCTAAAAATGGAAGTAGAAACAATAAAGAAATCTCAAAGGGAGACTACCTTGGAGATGGAGAACCTAGGAAAAAGATCAGGAGTCAAAGACACAAGCATCACCAACAGAATACAAGAGATAGAAGAGAGAATTTTGTGCACAGAAGATACCATGGAAAACATAGACACAATGGTCAAAAAAAATGTGAAATGCAAAAGGCTCATAACACAAAACATCCAGGAAATCCAGGACACAATGAGAAAAAAACCCTAAGGATAACAGGTCTAGATGAGGGTGAAGACTCCCAACTTAAAGGGCCAGTAAATATCTTCAGCAAAATTATAGAGGAAAGCTTCCCTAACATAAAAAAAAAAAAAAGAGATGTGCTTAAATATACAAGAAGCCTACAGAACCCCAAATAGACTAGACAAAAAAGAAATACCTCCCATCACATAATAATCGACACATCAAATATACAAAACAAAGAGAAGATACTAAAAGCAGTAAGGGAAAAAGGCAAAGTAACATATTAAGGCAGACCTATAAGAATTACACCAGACTTCTCACCAGAGACTATAAAAGCCAGAAGATCCCAGACTGATATTATACTGACCCTAAGAGATCACAAATGCCAGCCCAGACTACTATACCCAGCAAAACTCTCAATCACTATTGATGGAGAAACCATGATATTCCATGACAAAAAAAAAAAATTTTTACACAATATCTTACCACAAATCCAGCTCTTCAAAGGATAATGGATGGAAAACTCCAACACAAGGAGGCAAACAAAAACCTAGAAAAAGCAAGAAAGTAGTCTTCCAACAACCCCAAAAGAAGATAGGTACACAAACATAATTCCACATCTAATAACAAAAATAAGAGGAAGCAGCAATCATTTTTCCTTAATATCTATTAAGATCAATGGACTCAATTCTCCAATAAAAAGTTGTTGACTATCAGACTGGATACATAAACAGGACCCAGAATTTTGCTGCATACAGGAAATGCACCTCTGTGACAAAGACAGACACTACCTCAGAGTAAAAGGATGGAAAACAATCTTCCAAGCAAATGGTCCCAAGAAACACACTGGAGTAGCCATTCTAATATCAAATAAAATTGATTTTCAACCAGAAGTAAGTAATCAAAAAAGATAAGGAAGGACACTACATACTCATCAAAGGAAAAATGCACCAAGAAGCACTCTCAATTCTGAACATCTATGCCCCAAATGCAAGGGCACCCACTTACATAAAAGAAACTTTACCAAAGCTCAAAGCATACTTTGCATCTCACACAATAATAGTGGGGGATTTCAACACCACACTCTCAGCAATGGACAGATCATGGAAACAAAAACTAAACTGACACACAATGAAACTAACAGAAGTTATAAACCAAATTGATTTAACTGATGTCTATAGAACATTTCATCCTAAAACAACAATAAATAAATAAATAAATAAACCTTTTCCTCAGCACCTAATGGTACCTTCAAAATAGGCCATATAATTGGTCACAAAACAGGTCTCAACAGATACAAAAAGATAGAAATAATCCCATTTACACTATCAGATCACCATGGACTAAGGCTGGTCTTTAATAATGACAAAAACAAATGAAAGCCCACATACACGTGGAAATTGAACAACGCTCTACTCAATGATGACTTAGTCAAGGAAGAAGTAAAGAAAGAAATTAAAGACTTTTTAGAATTTAATAAAAAAAGGAGGGCACATCATACCAAAACTTGTGGGACTCCATGAAAGCAGTACTAAGAGGAAAACTCATAGATCTAAGTGCAAAAAAAAAAAAAAAAAAAAAAAAAAAAAAAAAAAAAAAAAAAAAAAACTGGAGAGAGCATACACTAACAATTTGACAGCACACCTGAAAGCCTTAGAACAAAAAGAAGCGAATATTACCAAGAGGAGTAGATGGCAGGAAATTATCAAACTCAGAGCTGAAATTAGCCAAGTAGAAACTGAAAGAACTATACAAAATATCAACAAAACCAAGAGCTGCTTCTTTGAGAAAATCAACAAGATAGATAAACCCTTAGCCAGACTAATCAGAGGGCACAGAGACAGTATCCAAATTAATAAAATCAGAACTGAAAAGGGAGATATAACAACAGAAACTGAGGAAATCCAAAAAATCATCAGATCCTACTACAAAGGCCTATATTCAACAAAATTGAAAAATCTGGATGAAATGGACAATTTTCTAAACAGATACCAGGTACCAAAGTTAAACGAGGAGCAGATAAGCCATCGAAACAGCTCCAAAACCCCTAAAGAAATAGAAGCAGTCATTAAAAGTCTCCCCACCAAAAAAAGTCCGGGACCAGATGGTTTTAGTGCAGAATTCTATCAGACCTTCAAGGAAGACCTAATACCAATTCTCTTCAAAGTATTCCACAGAATAGAAACAGAAGGAACACTACCCAATTAGTTCTATGAAGCTACAATTACGCTCATACCTAAACCTCACAAAGACCCAACAAAGAGAACTGTAGACCAATCTCGCTTATGAATATTGATGCAAAAATACTCAATAAAATTCTCACAAACCGAATCCAAGAACACATCAAAACAATCATCCATCATGATCAAGTAGGCTTTATCCCAGGAATGCAGGGATGGTTCAATATTCGAAAATCCACCAATGTAATCTACTACATAAATAAACTCAAAGAAAAAAAAACTACATGATCATCTCACTAGGTGCTGAGAAAGCATTTGACAAAATTCAATATCTCTTCATCTTAAAAGTCTTGGAAAGATCAGGAATTCAAGGCACATACCTAAACATAGTAAAAGCAATATACAGCGAGCCACTAGTCAACATAAAACTAAATGGAGAGAAACTTGAAGCAATACCACTAAGATCAGGGAATAGACAAGGCTGCACACTCTCACCCTATCTATTCAATATAGTACTGGAAGTCCTAGCCAGAGCAAATAGACAACAAAAAGAAGTCAAAAGGATACAAATAGGAAAAGAAGAAATCAAAATTTCACTATTTGCAGATGATATGGTAGTATACTTAAGTGATCCTAAAATTTCCACCACAGAACTCCTAAACCTGATAAACAACTTCAGCAAAGTGGCTTGATATGAAATCAACTCAAACAAATCAGTAGCCTTCCTCTACTCAAAAGAAAAACAGGCTGAAAAAGAAGTTAGGGAAATGACAACCTTCAAAATAGTCACAAATAATATAAAATATTTTGGAGTGAATTTAACCAAGCAAGTGAAAGATCTGTATAACAAGAACTTAAAGTCTCTGAAGAAAGAAATCAAAGAAGATCTCAGAAGATGGAAAGATCTCCCATGCTCCTGGATTGGGAGGATTAATTTAGTAAAAATGGCCATCTTGTCAAAAGCAATCTACAGGTTCAATAAAATCCCCATCAAAATTCCAAATCAATTCTTCATAGAGATAGAAAGAGCAATTTGCAAATTCATTTGGAATAACAAAAGCCCAGGATAGCAAGAACCATTCTCAACAATAAAAGAACTTCTGGGGGAATCACTATCCCTCACCTCAAACTGTACTACAGAGCAGTACAGTGATAAAAACTGCATAGTATTGGTACAGAGACAGGCAGGAAGATCAATGGAATAGAAGTGAAGATCCAGAAATTAATCCACACACCCATGGTCACTTGATCATTGACAAAGGAGCTAAAACCATCCAGTGGAAAAAGGACAGCATTCTCAGCAAATGGTGCTGGGTCAACTGGAGGTCAGCATGTAAAAGAATGTAAATCAATCCATTCTTATTCCCTTGTACAAAGCTCAAGTCCAAGTGGATAAAGGACCTTCACATAAAACCAGATGCACTGAAACTAATAGAAGAGAAGGTGGGGAAGACCCTTGAATACTTAGTCACAGCGGAAACGTTCCTGAAGAGAACACCAATGGCTTATGCTCTAATATCAAGAATTGACAAATGGGACCTCATAAAACCGCAAAGCTTCTGTAAGGCAAAGGACACTGTCAATAAGACAAAACAGCAACCAAAAGATTGGGAAAAGATCATTACCAATCTTAGATCCGATAGAGGGCTAATATCCAATATATACAAAGAACTCAATAAATTAGACTCTAGACAACCAAATAACCCTATTAAAAATGGGGTAAAGAGATAAACAAAGAATTCTTAAATGAGGAAATTCAAAGAGCTGAGAAGCACCTTAAGAAATGCTCAACATCCTTAGTCATCAGGGAAATGCAAATCAAAACAACCCTGAGATAATACCTCATACCAGTCAGAATGGCTAAGATAAAAATTCAAGTGATGGTAGATGCTGGCAAGGATGTGGAGAAAGAGGAACACTCCTTCATTGTTGGTGGGAATGCAAGCTGGTACAATCACTCTGGAAATTAGTCTGGCGGTTCCTCAGAAAATTGGTCATTGCACTACCTGAGGACCCAGCTATTCCACTCTTGGGCATATATCCAGAAGATGCTCCAACATATAACAAGGACATATGCTCCACTATATTCATAGCAGCCTTATTTAGCCAGAAGCTGGAAAGAACCCAGATGTCCTTCAACAGAGGAATGGATACAAAAAATGTGGTACATTTACACAATGGAGTATTACTCAGCTATTAAAAATAATGAATTCAAGAAATTCTTAGGTAAATGGATGGAACTAGAAAATATCACCCTGAGTGAGGTAACCCAATCACAAAAGAACACACATGGTATTTTCTCACTGATAAGCGAATGTTAGACCAAAGGCTTGAAATAGCCAAGATTCAACTAACTGACCACATGAAGCTCATGAAGAAGGAAGACCAAGTGTGGATGCCACGGTCCTTCTTGGAAGGAGTGACAGAATGCTCAAGGGAGCAAATAAGGTGACAAAGTTTGGGAAAGAAAGTCGAGGAGGGGCCATCGTGAGACCACTCTACCTTGACATCCATTCCATATGCAGTCACCAAAGATAGACGCCGATATGGATGTCAGGAAGTGCATGCTGAAAGAAGCCTGATGCAACTGTCTCCTCGAAGGTCTGCCAGAATCTGACATATCCAGAGGCAAATGCTCGAAGTTACCCATAGTTCTGATCAAGGGTTCCCAATGAAGAAGTTAGAGGACTGATGGAGCTGAAAGGGTTGGTGGCCCCAAGAGGAGAGCAACAGTGCCAGCAAACCAGAGCTCCCCAGGGTCGAAACCACCAGCCTGAGAGCACAAAGAGAGGCACCCATGACTTCAGCTGTATACTTAGGTTAGGATGGCCTTGTCGGGCATGGGTGGGAGAGGAGATCCCTGGTCCCATAAAGGCTGAACACCAAGTGGGGAGGAATTCAAGGGTGGGGAGGGTGAAGTGGGGGGTAAGTGGGGGCACACCCTTGTGGAGGCAGGAGGGGGGACAGGATAGGGGTTTCCTGGGTGGTGGGGGATAAAATCTGAAATGTATTTTAAAGAAATAAATAAAAAAGTTTAAAAAATAGAAAAAAGAGATAGTCAACTTTAATTCATTAGAATGGAAATTACTGTGACTGGTATCCTGATTAAAGGAGAAAACTGGATTATACAAAGAAGAATGCTGATATGAAGATAATCATGAGACTACAACAGGTGTACAATAAATGCAGAAGTCAAAACTTGTCTGTTGTCTGTTTAGCTCAGTATCTTGAAAATGCAGAGAATGATCTTCCTCTGGATTCACCAACGAGGAAATGGCCATATAATACTATGAGTTTTAAGTTCTGCATTTAAAACTATGAGTCAATAAATATAAATTGTATTAAATTATCTCATGTGGGTAGTTTTATTCTCATTTCTACTTGCTTCCAATTTATAGAAACTTACATTGTGAGCAATGAAATTAATAGTTCATTCTCAAATGAACTCCAGAACCTGAGTCTCTTTGTAACATATTGCTTTAATTTTCTAATTGAAAAAAAAATTATGTAACAACAATTAAATAAAGATAGGCTATGAATTTAAGAGATAATGAAAGGTGCTTATTAGAGTTTCTAGGGAAGAAAGGGAGGTGATGATGTAGTCATATTATAATTACAAAATCATAAAAACTTACTATTATTTAATGTGTGTGTGTGTGTGTGTGTGTGTGTGTGTGTGTGTGTGTGTGTGTGATGTTGCAATTTATATGTACATTTAAGTACATATGGAGCTCAAAAGACGGCATCAAATGCCCTGGAGCTGGAGTTACATGATTTGAAGCTTTACATCATAGGTGCTGGGCACCAAACATTAGTCCTCACTGAGAGCAGCAAGTTTTTTCAACTTTGATTTTCTTGATATAACAGAAATCTAGTTTCTTTGTGGACAATTCTCTCATACATTCTTTTATTAAATAGTTAGTTAGTTAGTTAGTTAGTTAGTCAGTCAGTCTTTTTTTTTCCAAAGCATGTTTTCTCTTTTTAACAGCTGTCTTGGAACTCACTTTGTAGACCAGGTTGGCTTCCAATTCACCTACCTGCCTCTGACTCCTGAGTGTTAGGATCAGAGGCATGTGTCAGCTGTAATTCTTCCCCTTTTAACCCATAAAGCTCCTTGCATGTGCCCTTTAAACCATCAAGTATATTAATGAGTAACCATACCACTTCTGGCAAGCACAGATATTTGTCCTGCTGGCCTACCTCAACTTCAAAACTTTCATCACTGCCTTTCATCTCAATAGCCTCTGCTTTCCATCTTCTCCATTCCTTCTGTTCACAAACCTTTAAGTCATGTACTTTTTGTAAGATTTGATTGTTTCCTGATTTCTTTATAAGCACCTTAATTTAAATATACATGCAAATGATTCTTCAATCAACATTGGTTTTGATTTCTTGAATTTCCCTACACCTGTAATATTTATAGTTGCCTAAAAGCAGAAACTCATTTCCATCCTCTTACTCCAGACCTTGTTATTCTGAATGTCTCTAACTCTTTCATACTAATTGTAAGCATCTGTCTGACTGATAATGTTCTCTTCACTTTCAAGGTCACTTCTATACTATTCTATGCCCTTCAATCAGACCCCAAACTGAAGCTGCTGACCCATGTCTTCTCTGAACTTTCCATTGTCTCTTCCTCACAGGTCACTTTGGTCCTCTTATTCTGCACAAAATTATAATCACTGCCTCATAGACACCAATTTCCTTGCTTCTTTTGGCCTGCCATATCCAGCTAAATAAAAAGATAATTAATGTGAATCCCAATTTACTACCAGTTTACCTCTGTACCTTTCAAGCTCACAGTAGCTGGGGAAAAACACAAGATTATCTCTGGTTTTACTTTTCATTAGACTTTATTTCAATTTGTCCTGTCATGCTTCCTTGCATGCGAATGTAATAGACTTTCTATTTCAATCACCCTCCCTTTCTTCTGAACTATTTTACACCTCAGCTAGTACTTCAAACCCTATTCATCTCTTTCATAATATTCTGTCTAAATGAAATCTTTTACTTCTGCTTCATTAAAACAATAAAGCCATGAGAATATAGTTCCACATAAACTCCCAATGTACTGACCTGTTTCTTGTTGTTCACTGCTAACTCAATGCAATGAAATTTGTTCTTTCTCACCCACAGTGAAAAACACACTTATTTCCGTGTATCAACTTGATGTAAGAATACAATGGAAGAAAATAAAAACAAAAATTTCTCTCTATTTATCATTACCAGTCACGGTATCATTCCATTGTTCTACAAAGAAAGATCCTCAAAAGTTTGTTCAATAGTCACTGTCTATATTTCCCCTTCTTAACATTCCATTTTTGTCTCTCTTCAATATTACTATTGACTTGTTTCTTTCAAATAGTTCTTAAGATGAAATTTCAATGGCTACATAAATTGACTTGAAGATAAAATTTATACAACCAGCTACATTGATGAAGAAAATGCCTTTGACAAAATCTAACATTCTTTCATGATAAAATGTATAGACAGAATAGAAATAGTGGCAGCATACCTCAGCATAATCAAAGCATAGATGAATTATCCTATATGGAGAAGTATTCAAAGCAATCCCATTGAAATCAAAAACAGACAGAGCTGTCCATCATCCCCAGTGCTTTTCAATATAGTGCTTTCATTACTAACTGGAACAATGAGACAAAAGAAGGAGACTAAATGGGATTCAAACCAAAAAATAAGTCAAATTGTCCCTATTTGAAGCTTATATAGTATTATACATAAGATATTCCAAAATAATCCCCCTAGAAATCTTATAAAACAATCAACAATTTCACTAATGTGGGGGAATATAAAATAAAATTACAAATATATGTATTATTTCTAATCAGCAAACACTGAGAAAGACATCATGGGCATACACTAAGTTTCTTAATTTAAAAAACTAAATACAGAAAGTTTTCTTTCAGAAATATTGTGCAAACACAATGTAACATGAAAAAAATATTAATAGTATCTAGTCCTCCAAAATATTGTTTTAATAACCAGGCAGAGGTGGTAAAAGTGAATTTGCTTTTCTATTCTTTATTTCCTAAAACAAACATATAATCATATGAAATACAAAGTAAAGTTGAAAAATGAGAATATTGGATTTCTCTACAATGGAAGTGTGAGACATGCCTGCACAGCACCAGCGAGAAAACCCAGGAGAACAAAACCTCCATTGTGCTATCTCTCTTGGAATGCATATCCACGAGAAGGGATCATCTCCTAATGAACTCTTCCTGCAACCAGAAATTTGAACTTGACCCGGTACTTCATCTAGGATGGAGAGTCCCATTTTCTATTAATTTCACTATAATGAGACAGTTTTACTAATTTGGAAGGCCTTGAAGTTTCTATTGTGATGAGAAATATACATTTTTCATATATATATATGTGTGTGTGTGTGTGTGTGTGTGTGTGTGTGTGTGTGTGTGTGTGTTTATAATTCATCTGTCTAATCTGTCTAGGCATGTTTTGTTGATGGTAGCTAGCTGTTACTTGGGCCATGAATGAATTTCCAAAAAGAAAATCTCCTAACAGAATATACCTAGGTTCACTCAATTCATTAAATATAAAACATTTCCCTGCACAGAAATTATATGAAAGGCTTAGTTTTTAATATTTATAAAGAAACATCAATGTAGATGCTATTTCATATTTATAATCTTATTCTTGACTGTTCTACATTACTATATTTGGTATAGGCAACGTATTTTGCTATGTATCTTACTATAACTCTGTTTACACAGCTTTATATAATTTATATATAATCATAAAAATTATATATAATATGATTTATTCCTTGTTATGATATGCCTTATTTCATCTCAGAAAATAAATCTTATATCATGACAAGTTAAGTATTCTTGTTAAATAACAGGAAGTGAATTTATTCACAACATAATAAATTACAAGATGTCTCTGCTGTTGGAAAACTTTGCAAGGCATTATTTATTAAAGGTCATATGTGGGTAAAATTTGTTTTTGATAAAACCACTAGATAACACATGACTTCCCTTCCTGTTAATTGACACTACCCTTTGATATATACTATGTCAAACTTGTTGATGAAGTTAAGTGCATTATTATGAAATAGGTACATACACAATACAGAAAAATGTTATTAACCCCTAAACATCACCCCTCAACATTCTGCTCTGATACAGACAGTCAACAAATAACAAAAGAAAAAATTTCAAAGTAGACATACTTGAACCATACAAATACTTAAATTATTATGGAAAGTTGCCACTTACCATTCCAAAATGTGCATCAATATTGTAAAATAAATAAATAAAAATGTGATAACCAACAGCATGATTAAAAACTCTTGCAAAACACACATAGCAAAAATAATGGTAATTGCTATATTATTATGTACCTACCTTAGTAGCACAGAGTTCCATATATTTTATAATAATGCTGGTCACACTCCCCATGGTTTTTCATAGAATTTTTCCTCTTTTAAAAAATTTTATTTAATTTTTTTTTACAGTCCAGATTTTATTCCCCTCCTGATCCACATCCCATACTTCCTTCCTCTGTTTCCAAGAGGATATTCCCACCCCACCATACCACCTCATCCCACCAAACCTCCCCACTCCCTGGGGCCTCCAGTCTCTTGAGGGTTAGGTGCCACTTCTCCGACTGAATCCAGACCCAGAAGTCCTCGTTGTATATTGTATATGTTGGGGCCCTCATATGAGCTGGTGAATGCTACCTGGTTGGTGGCCCAGTATCTGAGAGATCTTGGGGGTCCAGGTTAGTTGAGACTGCTGGTCCTCCAACAGGGTCGCCCTCCTCCTCAGCTTCTTCCGGCTTTTCCCTAATTCAACCACAGAGGTCAGTAGCTTCTGTCCATTGGAAGAATTAAGAGGCTATAGTGCAAAGAACATTCTACAACAATGAAATATTATTTTTGCTAGGAATTGTATGTCCAGGGTTTCATATTTGTAGTATCAGAAACAAAAAGAAATAGTAATTTGTTCCTTTAAATCATTTTATTTAAACCATGAGTCAGAGGAGACATAGGAAATACATCTTTGTTTAGATGCTCAAAAGGACTTTAGAATGGTTATTGTCCATGAGAAATAGACATTGTGAATAGTAGTGGAGATAGAGATGTAGGTATACCACTCTGTTTTCTAGTTACAGCATCCTCTTTAGTGCCCTTTATCATCTAAGTAATGTAACTACAAAAGCATTTTTTCAAGAAACGTGTAACATGTTGGACACGATGTGGTTTAATAAGCAAAATACTTCAAGCTACATTATACAATTTCAGCTAATAGAATACAGTGTTCTTTGAATATTTTTTCCAATTTTTATTTCTATAACTCAGAACCTAAAATTATTATCCCATATCTTATTACCTGGTTAAAATAAATATTATTACTATCTATTAAAATTGCTTATAATTTTATTTAGATAAGATGCGTTTTGATAGGAACATCTAGTTAAAGAGTTGGTAAATAGTTAAATATTTCCATTTTCAAATTATATGCAAAATTTAAGAAAAATTAAATTATAGAATCAAAAATTAAATAAATTTTTGAGTCTAAAGGAATATGAATCTGCTTCATGTACTTTTAAATTTTTAAAAAGAATTGAGATTCTCCAGCTCATATGTCTCATATAAATAAAATATAAATGACTCTCAGTGAGAGTATTATTTTACAATATTATGCCTGTGAGAGTTGAGAAATATGACTGTGACAGCCATAAAGTTATTTCTAAAATATACAAAAACTAAATTGTCTATAAATAAGAAAGAAATCTAAATAAAGACATTGTTATATAAGTTACTGATTTTTCTTACTATTTAAAAATAATACATTTGTTTAAAGAAATATAGAAAATGCATCACTATACCCCAAAATAAAAATGTTAGGAATTCATAAACCTGTGGTCCATAGAAATGTGCATTCTAGAACAATGTTGCATGAAGCACAGAAACTTGTCTGCACAGTTTACATGTCATCATCACAAACTTGTCCACAGGAAAATTCAGCTGCATTCATAATTTTATTACTTTCAAGCTTGTAGATAAAGTTTTCAATATTACACATTAAACATATGCTTCAAATAAACATCAAGGTATATCTATTGTATTTTTTTAACCTCTATGCCTTTCATGTTATAGAGATTTCTAGCCATATTTTAATTTACCAATTGAAAAATACAAAGTTTTCTATTATCTCATTATTCTGCACATCCTGAATATTTCCCCTTGAATTTGAAATAAGAGTGATTATTGTTTCAAATGAATAAACATTATGACATGAATGATGATCTGGAAAACGTTTCACTTTAGATTTAAAATAGCTAATGGAATACAGGACAAATGTATAAATGAATAAGTGAATTCTTGGAAATAGACCACCAGCGTTCAAATAAAAAACAAATTGGGAATCAGAGTGAGAAAGTGTAACGACGTTTCCTTTGGAATGTGCGATGAATGAACGGTTGTACTGTGACTGCTAGATCGTTAGGAGGGATCTGGACTTCAGTGCAGGTGAAGGTTTTTGGGAAGTCCTCATACTGAGGCATAGTGGCTGTCAATGTTGGCATTCAAATGAGCAGGGATTCTTAGACAATATTTCTCAAGCTGACAATGGCAGGAAATTCACCTTGATGAGTTTCCTAGGTATGTTTAAAGCTGAGTCCCCCAGCCTCCACACTTACCAAGTCACAGGTGGTGTGCTTTGACATAATATGGGGATTTTTCATTGTTTCTGTAGTGTACATAAGCAAGAGCTTCAGGAAAGGACTGGATGTTACTTATTGATATTCTGTGGTGTGAGATCTAAAGGAAAAGGAAAAGCAAAAACTTGGGTATGCAATATTGGGGGCTACACCAGGAACTGCCTGATTAATTTTTGTCTAAAAAAAATTCTCTCTGTTGGTGAAAGTGAGGCATTACTGTCAACTACTATCAATGGATTGATGCTTATCTTTGTATCCAATTCAAGTAGTAATAATTTAATGAAACTGGCTGTCCCAAAGTTTGATGCATATATGTGGCAGAAAGCAAGTTCTTCTAGGTTAACTTCTCCCGTGATTAAAATAAACTGTCCTGTTTATCTCCTCTGGAGGATGGGGAGGAAGCAGAGGAAACTGAGTTCCTCCAGATCTAATGCTGTTTGTATTTTTTCTCTTTGTATGAATTTCTGGAATTTCCCACCACAGGTCAGTTTGTTTAAGCAGCTCGTCTTCCATGCTATGAAGAGAATCATTCTTACATAAGTCTTGCTTCAGCCTCATACAGACTAGCTCCCTGATAAAACTACTACAAAGCATGGGACAGAAACTGAAGGAGGAGCCGCCCAGATACTGCTCCACGTGGGTATCCATCCCTTGTGCATTCACAAAAGGTAGACACTGATGTGGATACCAGAAAGCGCATGCTGACAGGAGCCTGATATAGCTGTCTCCTTAGAGGTCTGCCAGAGTCTTACATATTCAGAGGCGGATGCTCACAGCTAACCATTGCTCAATGTGTTATGTGTTTTTGTGTTACTGCTCAATGGATCATGTGTTTTCCAATGGAGGAGTGAGAAAGAAGACTAAAGGAGCTGAAAGGGTTTGTGGCCCCATGAGGAGAGCAACAATACCAACCAACCAGAGCTCCCAGGGTCTAAACCACCAGCCTCGGAGCACATAGGGAGGGGCCCATGGCTCCAGCTGTATATGTAGGGGAGGATGGCGTTGTCGGGCATAGATGGGTGAGGAAGTCCTTGGTCCAGTGAATGCTGGAAGCCCCTGTGTGGGGGAAATCGTGGGTAGGGAGTGAGAGGGTAGGTGGGGGTACATCCTCATAGAACAGGAGAAGGTGGGATGGAATAGGGGGTTCCTGGGTGGGGGGGAGGGGATTACATCTGAAATGTAAGTAAACTATCCAATGAAAAAAATCTAGGCAACAAAACAAAAATAACAACAATAAAAAACTTCTAGCAAAGCACTACTCACACTAAGTAAAAGACATATGAGACAACGAACAAGGCTCTAGACAAATGTATCTACAAAACTGTATTTGAAACTTTAGTCAATGGATTTCAATAACTAATTTATTATTTTATTTTAAATTAAGGGTTTTTTTGGGGGGGTTGGTTGCTTTTTGTTAGCATGAAAAGCAATGTGTGTCATCCTGTCATCTCTGTACAAATGTGTCATTGTTCTCTTTGCTTGCTCCCTGTTCCACTGCCTTTCCTGTGCTCTTCCTTTGTCAGCAGGTTTCCTTTTTTCATATTTTCATCCCAACTTCGACTTTCTCATTGTATGTATTCCATTACTTTGTCTATATTCCCCTTGCTTAGATTTTTTTTTTATGATCCCCTTTGGTTTCATAACCTACACACACACACACACAAACACACACATGTGTGAGTACAACACATACACACAACCACACACATGTGCACGTGCACACAGACATGCTCTCTTTGACACACATACAGACATTAAATTTAAATCAACTAAAAGTAGATGTACCTGTAACAGTGCTATCTCTACCATTCTTATGTATAATATATATTTGTCCAAGTCTACCTATACCTGAAATACTGCACATTGCTGTTTATGGCAACATTATTCACAATAATTAAGTTAGTGACCCAACCTACATGTTCATCAGTAGAGGGTAGGCAATGAAAATTTATTATATACACATGAAATGTGTTCATGGGCATAAAAAGAATGAAGTTATTAGCTGTGGAAATTGATGCAATTTAATAGTATTATGTCACTTAAAACAGTCATGAAAAGATGTATATTTTCTCTTATTTGCGTTTTCAACATTTTATATATATATAGATCATATGTATGTGTATAAATATGTTGTGTGTATATGTATATACATACATTGTATACAGTATATACTTATGTGAAATATCCTTACTTTACACAGTACCATATACAATGAATATATGCAATGAGGATTTTAAAAATAAATTTAAAATATAAGCACATTATAATGATTATGTTACTGAAACAAAAACTATTGTTATTCTTAAGATTTTATTTAAGATATACATTTTATAATTCTGGGATTTATAGTAGGTCCCAATTTTTCCGTTGTAAAATTCAAAAGACCTGACAAATGACTCTCACACTTTGGTTAAATTAAACCTATGTATTTTATATATAATAATTCAAAATGTATGACTTCTGCTGTAGTTCTTTTTTGTTGCTATGATAAAACACTCTGATCAAAAGCATCTCAGTGCAGGAAGTGTTCATGTTAGCCAACAACTCTGGCTTGCATCCTGTGAATTATACAGCCCTAGCTTGTAGACAATCACTGAAGAAGGGCAGGGAAGAAACTCAAGTACAATCACCCCTAACCAGGGAACGCACATCACAGCCAAAGAAGTACAGTCAGATTCATAAAGGATGATGCTTGCTAGCTGATTCTAGGAATTATTCACAGATTGCTTCCTTTTGTAGACATAAACAACCTGTCCACTCCACCGCTCAAAGTGAGCGGGATCCTACAAAAGCAAGAGACTCCTGTCTCCGTCAACTCTAAGCTGCAACAAATCAACAGCTAAAACTAACTGGATAGTTTCACCGAAACCATACAAATATAGAAATCCATTTCTAAATGAAGTGTTTAGATCTGTATTAGAATTACATGCCACTGTGAAAATAAGCAATTTAGTCTCTAAGAGATCTTGGTGGTCTGAGAGACTAAACCACGAACCAAAAAGTGTACATGGAAGGATTCATGGCTCCAGATGCATATGTAGCAGAAGATGGCTTTGTCTGACATCAATGGGAGGGGAGGCCCTTGGTCTTATTGAGGTTCAATGCCCCAGCATTGGGGGTGGCTAGAGACATGAGGCAGGAGTGAGTGAGTAGGTGGCAGAACATCTTCTTAGAGCCAAAAGAGAGGGGGAAGAAGAGGGATGGGATGGGGAGTTTGTGGAGGGCTCACCAGGAAGGGGGATATTATTGGAATTGTAAACAAATAGAGTGATCAATTTAAAAAAAAGAAAGAAAAACAGAAAATTAGTCAGACATGTTTAATTCTTCTATAAACATTTCCCTAAGGAAACAAAAACTATAAATTATTGTTTCTCTGGATATTTGTTTACAATTTGGTTGGTAGTATTTGAATCATTTTTTTTCATATTCTGAAAACAAACTGATACCTGTAAAAGTATCTTTTATTTCCATTGAAGGTAGGATGCAGTTTATTATTTGGTAACAATGTTAACATCAGCTTCTCAGTATCATGCCAAAGCAGCATCAATCTGACAAGAGAACATTATAACAAATCTCAATATCCAGTTAATGTTAATATCTAATTTTGTATCTTACAAGCTTTCCTGTACATGACTGGTAAATCATAAAAATATATTTAATATATTTTTAATTAAAACATTATGCACAGAACTCTAACAATATGTTCAAGAAAAATTATACTTTTTAACCAGTGCAAGTTTCAATCTTCTTTCATAATAACTAATTAGCTCACTATATTTTTATGCTTCCACTAAATTTACTGAATACAGACTATCCAAGCATGTATAGGTAACTTTTTTTTTCATTTGAAGTAGCATTTTAATTGCTAGTGACCTGTCCATATTAGTTGCTACAAAATACCTAACCAAAGCTTAAGCTAATTAAATAGAGAACTTTTTTTTAACAGCCTATGTCATAAGGCAGTGCATCAGTAGCATTAGGTGCTGGTCATATTTATATGGCAAAAGAAGAGACTTTTGTACTATTTTATACACTTGTAGCTAAATTCCATAAATAAAATCATGACACCTTTTTAACACCAGGGGAAAGTGGGGGGCAGATTGAACTAAGGAAAAGTCCTTATCTGTTCAGTGCTCAGATTCTAAATGCATTACTGATTGTGCTACTTTATTGTGTTCCTTGGTAACATCTTGAAGGAGCCAGACAGTCAGAACATAGTATTCCAGTTAATTTTTTATCACTATTAAGTACAATACTTCTAAAACTTGCCTAAATCTTTTCTTATTTGTACTGCAAGAGCAAATGACAATGAATGCTATTTCCATAAAATGCATAAGGCTATCTATCTATCTATCTATCTATCTATCTATCTATCTATCTATCTATCTTCTGCATGTAGCTGTTGCCTAGAATCCACTCTACAAATTTTGTATACTTTTACATAGATGATCAATAATAGATATCCTTAAACTGGTCTCCTGAAATCATTTAACTTTAAGCTTAATTATCTAGGATTTACTTTGGAGTACTCACTCACTGTTTTTTTTTCAGGGTAGGGGGCTGTCTTTGTCTCAACCTTCAGAGGTATGAATAAATGCTATATTTATTTTCCCTTGTTTTCATATCAAAATAACATCTTAGTTAGCCTTTAATCCATGACATTGTTTCATGTCTATTCTCTGGCCCTATTATTACTTTATTATCATAATGTTCAGAGTCTTGTCCTACAAGAATATCACACTTAGAATAAGAACTTTATCTATTCTATTCATGTTCTACCAGTACCAGAATCTTTCAGGAAGTGTTTTATAATTTCACTGGAGAAATAGAGGCAAAAACATTAGAGGAAAAAACACTAAACATGCGTTGTCATTTCTGTGTATAGTAGAAATTAAAGGTAAAGAACCTATGGGGATACAGAAACCTTTAAAGTCACATGACTTTAATAATAAAAGTAGTTGTAGTCTTCCTGATGCTATGCCCCCTTAATACTGTTCCATATTTTGTAGTGACAACCAACCATAAAATTAATTTTGTTGAGACTTCATAACTATAATTATGCCACTATTATAAATCAGAATAAAAATATCTGCATTTTCTGATGGTCTTAGATGACCCCTGTGAAAGGGTCATTCAAGCCCAAAGGGGTCCTGACCCACAGGTTGAGAACCACTGAATAACTCAGTATCTACCATCTGTGCAATTACATATTTTACATATAAAAGCAAGAGGGGAAGTAATGTAACCACTACATAGAAAGTCCATGAATTCGTATAAAGTAGTCACAATTATGTGTGGCATTACAAGCATTCAGAAAAGATTACTTATACTTAGCATTGGTCACAAGAGACAAATGATTTATTAAGTCAATAAATATATGATGTGTTTACTATATTATTGAGAAAATAAAAATAATTCAGATTGCTTTATGATTCTTCTATTGCTTGAGACATTTGCAAGAAAATGTACTAAGTTAAAAGAATAGCAAATGTACCAAAAATTAATCTATAGCACTCTTGAACATCAGAAAATATAATAAAAGATGAAAAGTAAGAGTCTAGCCAACTATCTACAAATGGCATTTTTATATAATTTTGAAAGTGTAGCAAAAAAAAAACAAGAATCTGCATATTCATATGTATCATTAAATTGGTAAATGAAGCATAGCTATAGCATTATTCATTAGATTTGACTAAATTTCTTTTTTCTTTTTTCTTTTTTATTTATTCACTTTATATCCCAATCACTTTCCCCACCCTGTTCTCCCCTCACACAGTTCCTTTTATAACCCCTCCATGACTACAATTGTTTATGTGTTTACTCAACATCACATATTGCTCTGTGAGAGTCTTACATGTCTTGAAGAAAAACAATAGTTTGATTTTTAAAAATAAAGGCAAAATTGGAACATTTTAAAAATATACAATTGCCAAATATTAAATGGACTTACTCATAGATACCTGTGAGTCCCCCAACCACAGATTCTCGGATCTATTTATAATACTGGCATGTGTTTCCTCTGTGAAGCAGACTTTGAATCAAACCAGAAAGTAGTCAGCTACTTCATGATGATCTGCAGTTATTGTACCTGTGGACATACCTTGTCATGCTAGTCATTATTGTATTTCACAGGACTCACAGCTAGGTAAAATTATTAATGCCTCCCTATACCCAACACACACACACACACACACACACACACACACACACACACACACACACCAGCAGCAGCAGCAGCCTACATAGCACAGTTTGGTACTATTCAAGCTAGTCAATAGGAGGAAGCAAGTTTTCAGTAGCAACTTGTTTTCTTCGCCAACAGATTCCTATCATTGTGTTTAATGAAAACCAAAAGCAATGTCAATATCCTGTACTATAGTGTGGGTATAAAAGAGTTTTTATTTGTCAGTCTACACCTCCTAGAAGGCTACAGTTCCAAACTGCCATCTAAATTGATGTCTTTATATCTGCAGATTAGAGTAACTCTCAGAGAACTTTCTTTGTGAACTATACGGTGATCTACACAGAAATTCATAACTGGTCAAATCATAGGACAAAAAATATCATTGGAGTGCTCACCCACAAACAGGGCATCTATATTAACCCCACCATCAAGATTCAGAGATCTATGAGGAAGAGAGATCAGAAAGATTTTATGAACCAGAGATCTAAGAGAACCAGACTATATAAGAGAGGTATATAAGAACCAGGTATATAAGAGAACATGATATGAAAGGGTTGCTGTATTTATGGACTCATCATAGCTGCAGATGCCTTCACAAGACCTGAATATCCCCAAGAAACTCTAAAGCCTAGCTTAGAGAAGGAAGAATCTTAGAAGACCATATCTCTAACTTAGCAGAAATCTATAGTGGGTAGTTTCTGGGGGGAAGGAGAGGGAAGATGATCAGTTTTCTTTAAGGGTGTGGTCCATGGTAGGTTGATCAAACTCTAATGGATGGCCTCACACCTGTGATTATATGTTGACAGTAATTGGACTCAGAGAGATACTGAAAACAGAAAGAAGACATAAAGTGAAAAGGAGAGGAATAAACCAAGGAAGAGTTAGAGTAGTAAGGGACAATTATGGTCAAAATATGTCATAAGAAAATCTCAAAGACTTAATAAAAACAATATACATATATATACTCTTCTAAATATTATATTATATAAATGCATATTTCTTTTTGTAAAATTAAGAACAGAATAAAACTCAGAACTTCAAAAGAGGAATATTATTCTGCTTCACTGATGATTTAACAAAGTTGGCACTTGGGTGCTTAAAATAGAAAAGGCGTATCTTTCTTACATTTTAATGAGCTTATTTTTTAAACTAAAATTTAAGTGATCTTTAAGGAAATTTCATTGGCTTTGTTGAGTGGTTCTAAAGCAGTATATCAGTATTTACTTTAATGTATGTTCATATTACTTGTGTTAAAAACACATGTCTGTGTAGTATATCAAAGTGATGAGGTTTTGGTGATACATTGTTGCAATGGCTAATCAAAAAGACATCAGCTTCATCATGCTGCACATTAAATATAGCACCATAACTAGTCTTCTGGATAGTAGTATATAGCCAAGTCTAGCAGATTTTCTTTTTCTTGGTTAAGTAGATTCTTTATCACATTATAAAATATTTCTTTTCCTCTCACAGACTGCAATACACACACGTGTATACAGCTGTTCATCTTTGCATATGTATCTATACATACTAATCAGAATGAATTAAAATAATGAGTAAAGAAAACTCAGGTGAGCAACTTTTACAAGAATATGTAGATCATAAAGAAAATTTTAAAAATTATAAAGATATGTTGCTATATACAAGCATCTCATGACATCTCTAGTTTATCTGAAAATAAAATCACAAAAAGAAAACAGCACCCATTTATATCACCATTAAGCAGAGATGCAAACATTATAACATATCCTTTAACTTTTTCTCAAGTCATTTTCAATTACTTCTTTTATGAATATTTAACATATATAAATATGAATATGTATATAATATTGTATATTAGTTGTTTTCCTATTGCTGTTATAAGACACCATGACCAAAGCAACACATAGGAAAAATATAGTAGAAAACATTACATTTGGGGCTACAGTTTCAGATGTTTAGAGCCAATGTTGGAGTAAGAGGGATAGCTGGCCACAGGTGACTGAATAAGTAGCTAAGAAATGAAGCGAGAATCAATGCCAATACAGGGAATGGCACAAATCTTTTGACACCTCAGGCCTGCACACATTGACACACCTCCACTGATGAGGCTATACTTCCTAATTCTTTCCAAACAGTTCAACCATCTGGAACCAAGCATTCAAGGATGTGAGTCTATGGGTCCATTCTCATTCAACAATCAAGTCAACTCAGCAATGTGAGAGATAATCAAAGAACAGTTTTGGGCAATTTATCTATGGTAGATCTGGCTTGAAGTTGTTGACAAGAGCTTAGTGGCCAATGATAAAATATGAAACTGAAATATAGAATCTATATTTCATTGGTTTTCCTGGATTTTGCTTTAAACTTAGAATTAGTGGAACCACTATTGTTCATTAGTATAAAACATACACAATGAAAAAATTATAGGTATATTTCTGAGTTATTTTTCATATCTAAGTATAAGTAAAGACATGGTTCTTCTATTCATCAGTTATTCAGTGCTCATAAATTATGTTACTGAATATGTTATACAAATTGATAGTAATGTCCACAGATACCAGACATTGCTCTTTTCACATTTGGGGTAGTTTGTTGGACCCTTGTATTATTTGATGACTCAAAAATGTTTTGCATACAATCAACTCCAATCTCAGCTATTACACTGCTTCATTATTGCTATAGCAGACAGGATGTTATGGTTTAGTACTCGTTTTAAATTTGTACGTAAAATGTTCTGCACTAAGGACTTCTTCCATTCTCTAAGAAAATTCAACTTGAATAATAATAGCTTATAAAAAGCAATTTTTTCTGCATCACTAAAAAGTAAATAACATCATTTGACTTCAATTAAATGAAGTGACACTAAAAACTTTGTAAGCAAAATGGAACAATAGAAATACATTAGGATGGGAATTTATAGTCATACTATAACTTATGCGTACAATGAAATGTAATGGGTGTCAGCTACAGTAATTGCATTCCCTAAAATGCAAAACAAACTACTCACTAAATTCATGACAGAAAGGAATTCTGGGAAATTTCATTTCTTTACATTATCTAACTCCACTATATTTTTAATGAGAAAACAGCTTAAATTGTCAGAATTTAGAAAAGCCATAATGCTTTTTAAAAAGATATTTTCATAGCTACTGAGTATTGTTATATGAGAATGAGTTATTCATTCTTACAATTCCATTTTAAAATTCACAATAATTAAATATATCCTCTAAACATCTTTTTCATTTTTTAGCAATATTTGTTCATTATTCCTAGAAATATAAAGGATCTTTGTGCTGAGCTGGACCCATCCAAATTTATTTCTGTTTTTTGAAATAGCCATGTGGCTCAGTGATTCATGTGTATATATTATCTCTTCTTCACAATCTATAACACAATGTAAAATTCTGATCAGATGCTCTGTGAAGCAAAAATGGTTCTCTGGCCAGATAAAGTCCTTCCTCTTATCACCATAATTCTGAGGACCAGAAAGTACTTGGTTAGGTCTACACTCTGACATCTGAAAGCCTGGTCACTATACCACTTACCAAGAAGCATTTCTGTAGTTTTCTGTAATCATTTTACATCTGAGGATATGGTTTGACAACTGGTTTTCAAACTAGAAGCAAAGACATATATTATGTTCTCTAAAACACCAAAATGCCTCTACTGTCATTGTCTTCCTGCCAAATACAGAGTACAATTTTACCCTCTGTATTGATATTTAAAATACATTTCCTAAGTATTAAACTTTTTATATGTCTACAGGGAAGGGGACCTTATAGCATCTTCTTTATGCTATCATATTCCAAAACAAATAGCAAAGTCTATTTGTATACGTGAGGTAAAAGGATATGAAGTGTTGGAATAGTCTAGAAAAAAATAGAGGATTTAAAAAGAAAATGTTGTCTCAAAACACACTACTAACCACCATAACTAATTCTCCAGATTTCAGTTATATTATAAAACAACTAGATTATAAAAATACATCTAAATTTCCTATTATATTCCAAAATTGCCTTATAAAATAGCAACTATATTTTAATTATATAGAGCTACCCCAAAGTTATTACAAAGATTTAGGGTACCAATATCCTTTAAACAAAATATGTTTAGTAAATGAAAATTTATAAAGACTACAGAATAGAAATACAGGGAATTTGATGTCAATGTCAGTCTCCTAATATATCCAGTATTTAATAAAGATTTAAGTTATATCTGAACGAATCAAAGTAATGACACAAACATGAGACAATGGGGCTATTCTCATCATAACCACCACAGAATGTCACTGCAAATTATTATTATTTTAAGAAGTATTGCAAGTGAATCTCACAAGGTCTATTGACATTTCAACTTCCAAAAATCTTTAATATCTTCAGTAAGTTTCATAGCTAATAAAGCACAAATATTTACCTCAAGACAAGACTTCTGAGGTTTCACTCTTGAAAGCACACACACACACACACACACACACACACACACACACACTTTACTGAAGATCTCAATTCCATGGCTTTGAACTATACATAATTTATCATTTATCATTGTAATTATAACTTCTCAATTATACAAGCATATGTATTCATCTGAAAGTCATTTTAAGATTTACATGTTTTAGACAAACTCCTAATATTACCTTCCATCAAAACCCCACCATTTTGCTCCTCGTCTCATACATCTCAGTAAACAGAAAATGAATTTTCATGAATACTAAAGCTAAATGCCCTGGAGACAGCCTTAATACTTTATTTCTTTAGAGATGTGTGCAAATTCTGCTGACTCAGCTTCTGACACACAATAGACCCACTTACCCAGATTCACTTTCTTTTTTCAGTATATTATTCATCTTTATTTATGACAAAGTTACCAATGAGAATATATTTTTGACATTCAATTAAATCTCCAGTATTTCAGACTTACATTAATATACACATCACACACACACACACACACACACACACACACACACACACTTTAAGCAATTAAACTCTTACATCTCACATGCACAAAATCATAAAGTTTGTGATTTATGCACCTTGTATCTTGTACTTACCGTATAAAACATTTCACTCGCTAAACTCCACACAGAATTGGTCATTAATGATATGCAGGCAGTCTGAGATCATATTAAGTATACATTTCAACAGCAACAGAGAAAAACTATAGAACTTTAGAACATGAACACAAATTAAGTTCTGACAGAGAAGCAAAAAAAGTAATTATAAATGCTCTCACAGTTTTGCTTCAGAGACAACTGAAATGTTTTCATTTGAACATGTATAGACAATAAAATCAAAACCTGAGTAAGTAACCTCAGAAATAATAACCTCAACATTACAAAATAGTTGTCATATAATACAGAGAGCAAATTATATAATGGCTTCCTTAGTGCCATGCATGAATTCTGCTTATATAATAAAATAAGTTGTCAACAGGCTACATAATTTTAATTATAATTTATGTAAAATATATTATGGGAAACATCCAACATCACGATTACTTGTTTATGCTTTATGTATTAATTAACTTATTTGACAAGTAAACACACACACACAAACTTATATACATGTATATATACGTATGTGTATGTATGTAGGTATTGTTTCTGGTTGCACCAACCTCCCATCCTCTCATGTCTCCCACCAACCACTATCAATCCCACCTCTTTCATACCCATTCCTCTCATATATTCACAACTTTGAGCTGTTGGTGTGGACATTTTATTGGAACCACTGTGGGTTCTTGAATGGCTACACAGCTAAAGACAACAGCTATGTATTTTCTATGAATCTATAGTTGATCAGTAAGAGGTAGGGAACCCTGATCCTCCACTGAATCCATACTTTGTTAGCCCATTGTTGTACACACTATTGCAGTTACCCACAGTTGTTGAGAGTCTAATTGCAATAGATGAGAATAGTGAAGGAGATGCTATTTTGTGGCCCATCTCCCTAGCTGAGGCTTTTATTTTGTTGACCCATCTTACACAGTGTTCTCTAAGCTTTGGAAAGAATGGTATGAATGACTTAAGGCTGAGCAGTAATCTATCATTTATTTTGAACATCAATGCAGCCTTATTTCTCTTTATTCACAATTCAATGGAATTGGATGGTTCTCTAATTAATGCTGAAAGCTGTAAATATATACACACACATATGTATACACACACACACACACACACACACACACACACACACATATATATATATATATATATATATATATATATATATATATATATATACATACACATACACACACACATATCAGTACAACATGGTCTTCCTTGGATGTTTTTCTGACATATGTTTTTTGAATCTATGTTTTTTTTTTTAACATAGATTCCCCCTTGTGAATTGAACTTTAAATCTAATCAAAGATTTGGCTGACCCTCATAGCAACCATGCAACTATTGCACAAGGGAGTGTATCTTGCCCTGCATTTTGGTGTTTTAGTTAATACAGTTCATAACTGAGTAAAACCATTAATTCTCTTTCCCTGTCAGAAGCCTTATTGCACTATAAAAGCTAACAGCATGGATAAAACTCCTAGTTCTTTTCCAGATTGATTTTTTCAGCTAGAGTGTATATTTTCCTCAGTAATGTGTTTTTTTTCCCCTAAAATTGCAGTGAGCACCAAAGGCAATAGCTGGAGTTATAGTTAACTGTAGTCTAAAAAGACTAGAAAGAACATTCCAGAAATAAGTAGATCATAGATTCCTTAATTGGATGGTATAGTAAGCATGATTAGATCTTATTCCAATTTTCTGTAACCTGCCCTGGTACCTGAATCATTCTATTGTCTAGAGCATTTATGTTATGTTGCTACATGCCTGTAATTACATTATATATCATGGATACCTAATTAGTACAGTACTGTAGTAATTATGTTGCCTTATTTTCTTTAATATTAATCCCAAGGAATGAGTGTAATGAAGTTTCATTTAATTATATTGTATTTATTCTATTTAGTATCCAAGTACACACTACTACTGCCACCTCTGTAAAAGGAACCCAAGAACGGTCAATACTAATATTTGCTAGTCTTCCAATTAATCTCCATCTCATATTCAACCCTATTCATTATTGTAGTCTATTAAAACTATTTAGTAAAATTATAAATTATTTTTCTGTAAAACTTGTAAGTTTTTATCACAATGTATGCTTTTTAAAATGTGCTATAAATCATGTGATGATTGGATTTATTGTAAGCTTGCCACAAATTATAATCACCTGAATAGGAAGTCTCAACTGAAGAATTGTCCTTATTGCCTTACATGATGTGGAAAAACTCTCACACGATTGGGGAGGTTTTACTGGTGGCAACCCAGATTTAAAAACAATCCGGCAGAAAAACTTGACAAACCATGTATAACATTCTTTCACACAACAGTAGTTTTAAAGTCATGAAGAGGCCATGGAGATCAACTGAGGCTTCACACTGAGAGACTATAAAAAGCCATTGGTGAAGATGAAATCTCCTCCGCAGTGGAGAACCCAGAATACTAGAGGTGCAAGGACCAGGAGATGACAAGTTAGGGTAGTAGTATGCTACACCGGAGTCTTCCTGAACCTATGAAACAAAGCAGTGTGTGCTGCAGGAGACAGATACAGAGAATGTTTGATTTTATTATAACTGTGTCCTGGTTCTTCACTCTTGGCATAAGAAAAATATACAACTTGTTTTAATTTCACAAAATCACACATTAAGAGATTTGGATATTTTAAAGAGATTTTAAACTTTTGAAGGGTTTTAAATGTTTAAGACCATAGGATTCTTTAAGTTACACAGTGCTATGTCAACAAAAGATAAGGAAATTTGTAGTTTAATAGTGTTGTGATTGCATGTTAAGTTGATAAGGAGTTACTTGTGCTGACTAATTTTTTTCAATTGGATGAGAGTCATCAGAAAAGAGAGAACCTTCTTTGAGGAAGTCTCTCCATCCTCTTGGGCTGTGAGCACATCTGTAGGACATATTCTTGATTAATGGTAGGATTGGCAGTTCCACTGTGGGCAGTATAGCCCTGAGCAGGTGGTTTTGAGTTTATTGGTAAGCAAGCTGGGTTCTTCCTTGATTACTGCCTTAACATTGTGACTTGAGTTTCTACTTTGGCATCTCTTGATAATAGAGCATAATCTTTAAGCCAAATAAAGACTTTATTCTTCAAAAACACTTTTGGTAATGATATTTATGCCATCAACAGAAACTAAACTGGAAAAATACATTAAAATCTATTATAATTTTTCTATAAACTTTATTAATTTTTTTATTAATTTCTCAATACATGTTGCATTGCTATTAATCATGTAATGATGAATGTTAAAATCTCGAAGAATTCTTCTTTCTCATATATGTACTTGCATATATACACCACATATAGACTCACACATGCATGTGCACCCACATAAATATACATGTTTGGATTAATTTTATGTTGGATAAGTACATTTTATGCTATATTTTTAGACAAGAGTAAGAAATACTAGACGGTCTAGTAATTGTGAAAATTCTAAAAGTTAACATTGAAAATCTTGGTAGCTAGGTTATCCTGAACTACTAATAGGCATAAGCTTGCTAGCCACTGTCTTCTATTATAATGCAGCAACGTATTGGTTAATGAAGCACAGGTTAAGTAACAGATGTAAAAATTTGCTAATTTATTTCTGTTTTACATAGTTATAATTGCATGAAATTTATATCTTTGAAATTTGTTATCTTAAGATTTCTAGTATGTTAAAAAAATCTTGATCTCTAATAAATGTTTCTTTGTTCTTTTTTCTTTTTACTTTTGTGCTGTATTATATTTTGTGTTGTGAAAATATAACACCTGTTAGAAAATTCTTGATCTTTACAGTTTTAAACATTGAAGTAAGGTGTTCAAATAATAGAAAAAATATGCTAATTATACTGAAAGTTAATTACTCCTTTCTTGTGTTCATTTAATTTTGATACACAAAACATAAAAAGCACTAATATTTATGAGGAACATGATGTTCTGATGTATACATACATTATTCATTGTTTATAAAAGAATCAAAGTAGATGTCCTCTAACATTTAAAATTTAATTGTGACAAATTAAATGTTGCTCTTGTCATTTTTGAAATAGAAGAGCCACAGTATTTAGCAATAGCTAGGCCACAGTTAGTAACACACTAGAACTTTCTACTCCTCTGAAACTGGAGCTTAGTATTTACTTACCACTAGGCAAGAGTCTCCATGCTTCCTTTCATACGTCCCTCTCCAGTCTCTGCTGCCCAGTGCAATCTTGGCCCCTATGAGATCATCCTTTGCGTATGGATGAGTGACAACATGTAGTGGTTGTCTTTCTATGCCTGGCTTATTTCAATCAGCATAATGAACACTCAGTTTGCTTTCTTTCTTTATTACTATGAATAGTGCTGTAAGAAATATGGAATATGAGTATGAATAGTGTCAATATGCTGCTGCTTTTGTTTTCTTTGAACAAAAATACCACAGGTGAGTTTACTCAATGGTGGGTCAAGAACAATGGCTTCCTCCCAAATTCTATTAATGAATCTAACTTCCACATGACTCATTTCTTTTTCTTAAGTTCCATTCCAGATACACAATCTTATTCAATTTCCATAAAACACTTTGGCGTATCTTTTTTGCAAGTCCTTCGCCCATACTTTGCCTCTGTGTGACGATTCCTCCTGCAGAGCTTTTTTAATCATTTCAACCCAATAGTCACTCAAAAATTAGTGAGACTAGCCATTGTCATAAACAGATTAAAATCTCCCTGCACGTATCCAACTCTTTCTCCGGACACTTTAAAGTTGTGACATCATGTGACAAAGGATGCTTAGTTCTAAAAGGAATCAAATTCATTCATTTGCCCTAAAAATGAGGAAGTTTCTCTGTATTAGCCACGTTGGGTTAATTTAGTTAAAGGAGTCTATATGAGTGTGGGAATGAGAAAAAAGACGGTGCTAGGCCTACAGACACAAGACTCAGAGAAATGGAACTTTGCAGTTTTAGAGATGGTGATAGAGAACTAAGGAACATTGAAAGACAGTAGGTTTTATAAAAGGCTAAAAAATAAATTTTACCCTAAAAATTTTATATGAGATGGCAAATTTCCTACACTTTTAGTTTAGTGAAATCTATTTTATGCAGGGTAAAATATAACTCTGCCAAAATTGAAGACATTTTTTATTATTTGAAGCAACTAAATGTGTTGGTAATTTGCTGTTGTAGAAAAAGAATACTAACATAACCAATTCAGGCTTAACCCATTTCCTAAATTCTACCTAGTTTTATTTTTCTAATAGCAAATAATTACACTGTAGTTTTGCTTATGTTTCTTGTTATTGCTGGATTCCACTATAAGGGAGGCCAACCCCTTAAATTCAGTACAGGACATAACCAGATATCAAATTGCCAACACAAAAGAGAATTATTACTCCCGAAGAGCAAACAGCAGGGTGGGCTGTAAAGACAGCAGCAGTGAGCAACCAAGCAAGGAAAGCAAGAGAAAGTATTTCTGTAGGAGTGGACTTTTAAGAGTAAAGCAGGAGTCTGTGGTATAGGGTGAGCTGGTAAATTCTGATTGAAAATATTAGCCAAATGAAATTTTGATTGTTGGATCTTGGTGGTTTGTCTCAGGAGTGACTCTGTGGCCAAATAAGGGGATAGACCTTAATGGCCACCTTTAAGAATGTAATCTAATAGTTTTTAGAAAGGGTGAGAGAAGGTCAAGAACCAAAACCTGTCAGTGGAGTATTGACCATGCCCAGTCCTGCCAGAGTGCTTCACCCACTGGTATGCAACTTCCGTGGGAAGAATAAGAATATATATTATTCTCTATTTTTCTTTGTTGGTTGCTATGTCTACAGACTTGAACATGAGAGTTATTTAAATAGTATTTGTGGAATAAGTAAATTAAGTGATAGGTTTTATTGAACGTAGATTTTTCTTTGTCATTTTTTAATTTTAAAAACTTTATATTTTTTGAAATTTTACATTATGTACCCCAATCCCACTCATCTCCTCATCCCTTCATATCCACCCTTTGCCCTTGCAACCTTTTCATGAAAGAAAACAAAACAAAAAACATTTCACCATGGAAACTTCAGTGTGTCATAGTGTGTCAAACAGTATATGCTTTCGTATATGGTTTTTCTTGCAAATGCTCATTGCAATGAGCCATTGGTCTAGTTTGGGGTCTCTGGCTTCTGCTACATCATCCATAGTGGATCCTCATAGAGCCTCTTCTCAGATATCCTGCTGTTGCCCTGTACCATGGAGACCCTGAGGGGTTGGTTCTGAAGGACCAAATCTTCATGGACTACAGCAGGTCATAGTTTGGGTGGATGTTGGGGTAGGCCAACCCAAAGCACTGGATTTAGGCCTGCTTAGTAGCTGAGTTGGTCTACCTGCCAGCTCTCTCCTGATTTACCCTGTGTGAGACAGACATAGCTCTCCTGTGTTCACAACCTCTTTGATGGTTCACCTGCTTCTTTAGCCTCTTTATGATTTCATTATATGCATTTTAAAGACTTGATTTTGTAGTTACTCAGCAAAGTAAATTATTGCTTGTAAGTTGAACTGAATAATTTTACTGTCTTTGTATCTTACTTTCTCAAATTCGATTTATTTGACCCTATTCACTTTTAATTCCATATAATGTCTGCACCCAAGTGACCATTTTAGATCACTGTCTAAAACTGCTCTGACATATCATAAATCAAGATATTTGGTTTTGTTGATATACATTTATGTAACACTGCTGAGTTATGTTTATGTTGGATTATAAAGTAAGACTTTTAAAAACAATCTTAAATGTTATTTAATAAATAATAACAAAATCTATTAATATGAGTACCAATATATAAACATGTATTTAGAAATAAATGTAATACCAATTCAACAATATTTTAACTGTTACTCTATATACCAACTTTATAATTATGACTATTAAAACTATATATGTAATCTGGGTTGCAGAAGAAAAAGGTCAATTTAGATGTGTTTTTATCCCATTCTCTTATCCCCATTTACAGCGCTATATTTTGTTTCATCTGCAATACACCTTTTGAAAGTACTAGTTTCAAAGAAAAAAAATGAATCTGCCCTTGAAATCAGTTTCTGCTTGTAATGTGATGTCTATTTTATTCATATTATACTAGATAGATGATTGCTTTCAATGGCTAATTTCCCTGTTCGTACTACACAAAGCTGTATCTGAAGACAAATACGCTGAAAAGACTAATCTCAACCTGTTCAATGAAACTCACAGCATGTATAACTGCTGATAATAAAAGCATACAAAGATATTGAATATAAAATATTATTCAACATTAAAAAGCCATGTTTGTATATTCCAGTTGTGCCTACAAATATGTCATTTTACAAAATTTCCAATGCTTTCTTTTCTATATTTTTATTTGTGTGTGTGAGTGACTGTCTTTATAAGTCTATCCCATGGAGGTCACAAGATCATATTGGGTCATCTAGTGGAAGGGTTCCATATATTTGTGAACCATCTGACATGAGTACTGAGAACTCAATTCCCATCATCTGTAGGAGCAGCATGCATGCACTCTTAGCTACTGAGCAATAGTTCCAGCCCCAGGATGTTGTCATATTGGAATTAAGAAGCTACAACATTCAATCTGACTAAAGTGGCTTCTAATCTCAAACCTAATGACCAAACTAATGAAAATGTGAGAGCTGTGTGACAACTCTCTTCTTCCTGAAGGCTGCCTTGTAAACTCTCATAATACAGTGAGTTGCCAAAAACACTGTACCGGGCTGGCAAGATGGCCCAGAGGACAAGGTTCTTGCCACTGGACCCAATGATTATATTTTGATCCCTAAAAGCCACATAGAAAGAAAAAAACTGACTCATGAATATTGTCCTTTTTCACACACACACACACACGCACACACACACACCTCATTGCATAAAATATAAATAATTAAGTATAATTTTAAAAACACTGGACAAAAATATACACACACAATTAACATGGTCATTGTAATCTCAGTAATCTGACATCACGTTTTCACCCAGTGCTTAAGAGAAAACTTCATGTAACCATCCTCCATTAGTCAACCTTTAGTCAGTCAATAACATAATTCAATCTTGAATATTCATGCTGACCCTATGCTAGCTACCATTGTCATTTTTTACTCAGAGTAACATCTGCAAATTTTCAATTTTTTACCTGTTTCAAGAAAGTGCAATGTCTCAAAGAAAAGAACAGAATTAGTGAGAAATGGGTTAAAGCAAACTGAGGATTTATTCCACATATTTAAGTGACTTTGATGACTTTCCAAAGAGTTGGAGCATGAATTATCACTTTTAAGGGATGTTCATTCTGTAGACATAAGGTGCTCTCTAGCTTTATGACATTTGGCTTCTGCCTCTCTCCTCTCATAATTTGTATGACATCTATTGTTGCGGTTTTGCTTCTGAACTCAGTATTTTCTCATGACTCAGAAACCTTCCCCAAATTATTGGCATTTTATAGTTAGAAGACAGATCATCTACTTGTGAAATTATTAATCTATTTTAGTCATATATCAAAGACATAGTAAATAATCAGGGCATAAAAGTTACACACACACACACACACACACACACACACACACACACACACACACGATAGGAAAGCAATCATTTCATTATCTGTATCTTCAATGCTTGACCTGACAAGATGTCCTTTTAGTTGTTTGTTTATTTGGTTGGTTGGTTGGTTGGTTGGTAGATTGGTTGGTTGGTTGGTTGGGATTTTGTTGTTGTTGTTGTTGTTGTTTAGCTTTTATCATTGTTGTTTTCTACTAACTGACTAAAATTTTCTCCCAAGTACCTATATATTATATATTAATAATCTCCGGCATTTTTTAATCAGATGGACACAGCAAGTATCACAAACGTCTTGAAATAATCTATCTCTACAACTCAGTTAGAACATTGTGTCTTATAAGGCTTTTTCTAATGCAGAAAGACCAATCCTTGGCCTAATCCATGATAAATGACTGGTCTTGAATTCAAGAAAATGGTCTACTGATGTAGCCTATGCCTAGGACACATCAGGCATTCTTTACATCTCCTTTGTCTGTCAATAAATGCAGCAATAAAATCTATGTCTGATTTCTGTTATTCAACTATTTCTTATGAATGCACAATCAAGGTTGAATAAAGATAATTAATTAAAATAATAGAAAAGTTATGGTATAAGATTACAGAGATCAGCAAATATCCACATGGCTTAATATTTGAATAGGAGACATATTTAATTTTCAAAAAATCTCTTTGTTACATATTATATTTGTACATATGGAAATATAAACTCATCATTCCCATTGGTACACCTGTACCTAATGTGAATTCTGAATTTTATATTGCAAGATTTAAGTGTATTAATATTAAATTTGTACATATTTCAAGTGCTGTTCTTAAATGTGCTTTTCTACTGACTTCAATTAAAATCAGAGAATCTAATTGCTCTCTCTTTTTGGGAGTGAGAACACATTCAGAAGACCCCTGTTTTTGAGGAAAAAAATGAGCCTCCATCTTGTGCTGAGTCTACTGAGTTTGACTTATTGATGTCTATCAATGTGAGAAATAAGTATTTGTTGTCCACATCACTAATAGATTTGTTACAGCCCAAACTGAAAGTGATGATTCTGAAAGTGATGATTCTGAGCAGACCATTCTATTTTTATGTTGAAAACCACATTTCTAATTGTACTCAACCAGTTGCAAAATTTATACTAATTTTCTTAAAGGATTATTTATTTGGTTTTAAGTAGATAGAGTGTAACATTAGCCATAGTTCATTGAAGTTGTTTCCTTCTGGGTCAGACCCACTCTAGCTACTAACTCACCTCTTGCTATTTTCTCTAACATCAAATGAACCCTTTTGTAAAAATAAAAAGAAAAAAAACAAGAAAAATACAAACAAAACAAAAACAAAAAACAAAAAACAAACAAACAAACAAACAAAAAAACTATGACCCAAAGGAGCAAATACAGAAATATGTGAACAGAATTCCATACGTTGGACTTGGGCCTTAGTTTACAGACACTGATGTATCACTCTTAAAATTGTGGCCATAATAATTCACAGCATCAGCACCATCCTTACACACTGTAGAACGGAGTACTGTTTCAAAAGGTGTATTTTTATATCTGCATGGAAAAAAAGGCATTAAAAAACATTGCATTATAATAGCATACCTGGATGTTTTTCTACTTATCTAATATTTTCTTTAACAAAGCATTTACAATCTTCAAGTTGGAAATAAATTAGATCAAGTTAAATCCCTCATAGTAAATCTCTATCGAGATACTAATAAAGCCTATTAATTTAGACAATGTATTCAACTTCAAAATTTATAAATTTATAATTTGTAAATTACAAAATCTATAAATTATTTCAACTCAAGTCAAACTTCCGAAACCTTTGTGTATGAGCATTTGCTACTATATTAGAAAAAATTCTAAAGATTTTTAAATAGAGTATATATAATTACATTCTTTATTCTTATAGTTGAATCCACTAAGTTTTATTCTGGAACAAAGTAAAACTTGTCCTTTCAAACAATATGTATGAATGCCATTGTAAGTGCATTCTAAACTCATAAACACAGTGATAACAGTCAAGGAAATAAATATGTGTGATCTTTAAGATTAGTCACGGGGCTATACTGTGGAAAGCATGAAATAACTCTGAGTAAAAACAGAATTGAAAGTTTTATTTTATCTTCGGTGGTGTCCATCGGGTGATAAATGGATAACTGATATGTGGTATTTATATGAAATGGAATTTGACTCTGCTATAAAGAAAAAACTTATAAATTTTAAATTTGTAAAGAAGAATCAAACCAATGGATGGAACTGCTAAAACTTATTCTGAGTGAGATAGCCCTCCTCCAAGACTATTCATGTTCTCTTTCACATGTGGGTCTTAGTTTGGAATCTCTATTCTGTGTGTTCAACTTGGAGTTCCTGTAGAAGTCAGGACATGAGAAAGAGGTTCATTGGGAGGGCTCCTTTATGGGAGAAAAGATAGCAGTATAGGCTATATGAAATTAGAAGTAATCTGGGTGTGAAAATGTTTAAACGATGAAGGATGAAGGACACGTAAAGATGAAAGTAAAGAGAGGTGGCTAACAAAACAGAAAGTGGTGTGAGAGAGACAAATGTACACGTAATAATCATATAATGCAATTAAAATAAAATATATAGAAAGAGTTTGAAGGAAGATAACCTGAGTGGCTTGAAAAATATCTTATTCTAGAAAATAGGAGTTATTAAAGAACAAAACCACCCAGTGTCAACTGTGGGAAACTTCTGTAGCAGTCTTTAGTCAGGAAAGCCACAAAGGACCCCAAACCAATGCCAGTCCAATTAGTTACATTCCAGAGCTAGATCATAAGACCCTATTGCTGAAAGCACCATATTCTTTGATTATGTGATATAAAGATACCAATCTGGAACTGAGATGAAACTTATTCTCCCTGATGGCTATTGCTCATAGTTTTAGAAGGAGCTAAACAGTCTGGATTGGTAGAAAAAAAGCATCAATGGTCTTACCCAAATATGAGCACTACAAACTGGTAATGATATGACAGGGAAGATATGTATAATAAAGGCATAACAGTTATAAGGGTAACTGATACGTTAAAGGGAACCTGCCACTAAGCAATGTATTTATACAATCCTCTTTAAGGCCTAAGAAACATTACAAAAGAAGACAGCAAAGGAATTTAAGATGTGACAGACAGGGAGAACTAAAAAATATCTTGTGGGAAAGACATAGCTATCGTAAGCACAAACTGACAACGACTACGGACGGCTAAACGAGGTCTGCACAAGAATAACTATATCACCACCCAGGTTGCAGATGAAGGAGGAGCTCAGGGCCCCAAAACTCTCACTGATAAATTATTTTCTACTTATATATTCAAAAGGAAGATTTGTTATTGTTTTCAGTTATGTGCCCACTGATGACCTTACCAGGCTCCAATAGTCCCAATCCAATCAATGGTCACACAAATAGCCCCGGTTAAAGTAAATTAATAGTGTAACAAAGTCAAAAACCATAAGTGTAGGGAAGAAAACATAGTGGAGGGTGTTCAGTGAGAAGGATGGAGAGATAAGAGAATAGAGAAGAGTAATTGTAATGTATTATTAGATTTTTGAACTTGTCAAAGAACTAACAATACACATTTAAAATCCTTTAAAATGTTCACATTTTGCTTTCACTCTCTTAGTAAAGTTTTCTACAGGGAAAACTGTTACAATGAACTCTATTATAGATATAATAAGGTTTTGAAGTGGAATACAATGTCCACTTCATCAAATTCAAAAACCGGATGAATTCCTGAAAGAGCTCTTAACAAGTGATTTAACTGATATCAAGAAAGACATCACAATCACTTCACAAAACTCTTGTCAGGGTTTTCTGAACCTTTCTCTTGATGAGACCTTAATCTTACTCTAAAATAGCTTTAAACAAACATTACCCCAGTTCATACCACTCAGAACCTCATCTCTCTAAGTACTTTATTTATAACATACTCTCTGGAAGATGCTTACCTGAGGAAACAAGGCTGCTTGAGAATTTATTTACCATGTGGTCCAGCTAACAGCAGGAGATGGGATGCCTGTCTCGCTGTCTCTGGGAATATCAACATCTTAACTTCAATACCCGCCATTTATTGGACTTCTCCAGTTACATCTCCTCTGATGTAGGCTTAGATTTTTTTCAAAACCTACTTTTAATAAGGATTCTTAAATGCTTTAACATCCCTTCTAGTCCACCACCAACTAGGGGTAGTAGAAAAAAGGAAGGTTACTAGAGCAAAGGAGGATATAGACCTGTTGAGGAATAGTTATTTGGAGCAAACACAATTTGTGTTGTCAGCAGTTCACTCCACATGAACCAGCAGTGGCAGCTCAATGCACTTGTAAACACCATTCATGAATCAGCAATAGCAGATTGATCCAGAAGAAACCACGAGGCTCTGCCAAATGGCCCAAGTCCCTGGTAGCAGCAAAAAGCTGCCAGAATACCACCAGAAGTTTTTTAGTATGTTTCTCTCTATGAAGTCACAACAAACGATGACCAGCAAAGAGTGGCAAGGCAAACCAATAGCACACAGCATTGTTCATTGTTTGTTGGGTTATATTTATACCCTTTGCATACATCACATGTTCTCTCACGTGTCCATTCTAGCAAAACACCACATGCTAGGCTTTCTCCAGGTTACTTCCAGAAGAAGCCACATGTTTGTTCTCAGCAAAACATCCTCCCACATGCCTGCTTCAGCAAAAACATCCTCAGTTTTCATAAAAACATCATATGACACAACTTCAAAGAAATCAGAAATGTCTATTTCACTTTGATGAATGATCTTAAAGGTTTTCCATTCTTTACTGCTCTCATTCCTATTCGCTCATTCTCTTTTTAAACTTTATAATTCTTTATGTATAAATCAAAGTGAAGTTCAGTTCACAATGAACTCTTTTCCCCACTGAAGTATCACTAGGTATTAAAATATATCCTCATTACTTTAACCAGTATCTAGTTTCATCTTTGCAGAAAATTTCCTTCTTATGAGGTATTAATCAAGGAAATAAGCCCAGAAAGAGTTTATTTACCAAATTGTGTAAACATTGATTCTACTTAACTACCAATAACAGCCTTTGCATTTTATTATACATAGCCCTAATTGACTATGTTCCTTCTTAAAAGAGGTTTTAAAATGTTGAGCATTTCTTTGTGTTTCAAATTATATGTACTTTGAAACACAAAATTAGTCACTACTGTATTGCTGAGAAGAAACACTATTATCAAGGTAACTCTTACAAAGCAAAACATTTAACAAGAGGTCTTGCTTACAGTTTCAAAGGGTTAGTGCATTATTGTCATGGCAGAGAGCAGAGCAGTCTACAGGAATATGATACACATGATACTGGGCAAGTGGCTGAGAGTTTAACATCCTGTTTCACATGCAAATTCAAAGAAAGAGAGACTAGGATTGGCAAGGGCTTCTGAAATGTCAGACTCCACCCTAAGTGACATAATAAGGCCACGCCTATTCAAACAAAGTCATACCTTCAAATCCTATTCAAAGAATTCCACTTCTTGGTGATTAAGCATTCAAATATATAAGCCTACTAAAAGCCACTCTCATCCAAGCTAACAGATTCTAACTATTTTTTTCATTACTCACAAAATTATTATGTCCTTATGCTCAGATACTTATGCTAAAAAATATGCACAGATATATATATAGTCATTATTTACTCACCAAATTAAGTTAGCACCATTTTAAAGATTCTTGTGGGCCATCCTAGTAAGAACTTGTGAGACAGTAGTGCTTAGAGCTATGTTGATAATGGAGGTCTTACTAAAGAGGTGTTAGAAGGGAACAATTTTTACTAGGCTAGAGACTATACTTGTAATATTTTGTAATGGTGATGATGATGATGATTGATAGTGATGATGATGATGATGATGATGATGATGGCTGCTTTCTTCTAATGTCCTAAGAATTTGCCTAAGCCTTAACAAAAGTAATTGAGTGAATCTCTCTTTGGTGGAGGAGATTTCAATATTGACTTTGTCACGTGGCTATTAGTAATGACTATTGTACAGGTCAACAATGAAAAAGAGCAAAGAGGCAGAAAGAAATAAAAAACATGTACTTTGATAAGAAAAAATCATTCTACACCTTAATGTTTCAGTCAAGACTTATGTTGAAAGAGATAAGGAAACTAAGTAGTAATCAAATCCGTATTGAGATGAAGGGAAGCCTGTACTCAGGGCAAACCTACATTAAACAAAAATTCAGCAAAGTTTCCAACTATGAAAGAAAACTGCCTAAGTAATTGTCTGTTCCTAGAAATGGACAACAAACAAAAATTTCTGTAACTGACATTCAGGGGTCAAGGATCTATCCCATGCTGGCATCTAACCTTGACACTGTCATACACATGGAATAAAAGAGCTATGGAATCTTTCTTCATAGTTTCAGAGAGTCATGGAAGCCAGGCAATGTTGTGTTGGAGCCCCCAAGATGTGGGAACTGCCAAGAGCAGCTCCACACACAAGTGAACTTGGTCCTAGAGAAAAATCTACATTACAGGCAGAAAAGCTGTAAGGAAAGGGCTATGCAAGCCCTTTGTCATCCAATATGGAGCTACAAGATTTTTGTAGCTGGGTTTAGGTCTAGCTCTGGCCCCCATATTTCCTCACCATACTTCTGTTCTTCTCTTCAGGTACAGAAATGTTTATTCTCTGAAATTATATGATGGAAGTAAGTAATTTGAATTTTGAATTTACATGGATTTACAGCTAAGTGGTTGCCTCAAAAGAGACTTTGGATTTTAAACAGACTGTAAAATACTATGGGACTTTTGAAGTTGGGATAAATGCTTTTCATAGTGTGATATGGCCATGAATCTATGGGAGCCAGGGTTGAGTGAAATGTGGTGTTTGACTTTGAACAGCCCGCCCATGGCCTCATATATTTGAATATGTGTTTGGATAGGTTTAGGAGGTGTGGCTATGTTGGAAGAAGTATGTTTCTGGAGGGCAGGATTTGAATCTTTAAATCACTTGTACCATTTAGCTCATTCATTTGTCAGTTCGTAGTTAGAGATGTCTACCCTTCACCGTATGTATACATCCACAAAGACAGACACACTGTCACATACCCATACATAATCAATAAAGAAATCTCAAATATTAATACTGCTACAGAATTACCATCAAAGAACCATACTAAAATTTCTAAAGTAATTTCAATTATGGTCGAGTGTGATCTATTAAAGAAAATTACTATATGGCATTGATTTTTACTAATTTGAGAACTAATAGGCTTTCACAGAAAATATCTCTTTGATACGATCAATAGAAAGGTCAAATATGAAACTTCTTTTTAAAATATGATTCTAAGTAGAAAACAGACTAGTAAATGATTATTTTTCTGGCCCCACCAAGTCATACAATTGACAGTTAATTAGAAAATATTTAAGTAGGAAGTCATAAAAGGTAACAAATTTGTGCTCAGAATCTACTGAATTTTACAAATAAAGGCATATATTTGAATTTATATAAAACATTACATGAAAAGGCAAGGGAAGACCTTTCTTTTAGCTTATGTGGCTTTTAGCTTACACCAAAGAAAAAATATTTATAATTGCTTGAATTTGATGAGATAATTTGCAAAGTTCCTTCATTCCTTCCTTTCTTCCTTTCTTTCTTTGTTTATCTATTTATTCAGTTATTTTTAGGTATGAAATCTCTGGGAATTCTTCTATTCTTTCAATATTTTATACTTTTGTCTGACCTTCTGATATCATGTCGTGACTTTCTTTTGGTTCTACTCACATATCAAAAGTTTTTATACTTTATGAAGTTAAATGCTTATATGAGAAACATTTAGAAGGAATGTGTGAAAATAACAAAAGCTAAAACTTTGCAAAGGGAATTGGTACCCAAGATACAGCATGGAGGTATAGAAGACAATGTTTTACAAACCTGGCATCTGTAGAGTGATTGTCTAAACTGGATGGCAGTGCTATGTCTTACTGAGAACTTGGAAGCACTTCACAGTGAGTAACACAAAGTCATCCTACAAAAGCTTTGGCCACAGCAGTTTTAAATGCTAACACTTACAGCATGCTTATTTTCCTTGTGTTGAGTTTTTTTTTATGAAGAATTTATTAATTATAGGGACAACAAATAAGAGCCAGATATTGTGTAACCTCAATTTTGCAGAAGAATAAACAGACTTACAGAGGTGTTAAGAATTAGTTATGGAATTACAAAAATTGTAATACTGTTTTCTTACTCTAGGTTAAAACATGAATGGGAAGGAAATTATACATAGATTTGTCCTAGGAAGTTTTATTCTGGGTTTTTAACCAATATTCACTATATAATTTAATCAGGTAATGAAACAATCTTAAAAAAAATCAGCAACTTATTACCTATAATTGTTGTGGCCTATGATACCTCTGTTGGCTTACAGATTGACTGTCACACATGCTCACTATTCTTATTTAGATGTTAGGGTATGGGCAACAGTTACTGTGGAGTGTAGAGACTGCTATAATTGCCACAATTTCCACAGTGAGCACTGACTAATGTTTATGAAGCACAGATCAATTTTGAATTATGGAAGTAGAAGAAACATTTCCCAGAAATAAATACAATGTCAATTTTATATTTATATGCTGTATTAAAAGGGCAGTAAACATGATAATGAAGGCAACATCTAATCTTTAAGTTGGTCCTAGAGTATTTAGAAATTTTTCAGTGTTTTGATTTTTTGGGGTTTTTTCCTTTTTAGAATAACGTATATTGGGTTAAAGATGCAGGCTTATGCTATAATGGGATATTGTTATATGGACAAGATGTGGTATTGAGAAATAAAGGAATTGTATTCGTTATGAAGAATAAGTGGGAATAAAATCTACATGATGAATCAAAATAAGATCATTTTTAAAGACTTAGTATATGTCTATATTGTTGGTGTGTTACCTTACTTTAGACGTTGGACTTTATAACCATTTGAGATTTGTAAGACTGACACAATAGATCACAAAACATAGTTTCTTGGTGTTCAAACATGTTGTCATGCCAATATGGAGTCTGTCATAAAAAGAAACAAAAGAATCTATAAGTTGCTGTTGGATTGATTTATTTGCTGGTTTAAACCAGTTTTACCACCTAGAATTGTTTTTGCCTCATCAGTGTGATGGAACCAATGGGCTGGAAAATAAAATTTTCTGAGTTCCATTTTTACAGTGTGGCAGATAGAATTGGGAAACTTTGTCCAATCACTGTTACACATATAAAAATTAAATTAAAAATGTCATTCCTATAGCGATTAATGTTTCATTAACTCACCAAATCTCATGCTGGCTAAAGGGTGGAGCTGTAATTCACTGAAATTTTCTAAAAGATTACATGTCAGTTTATAACTACATTTTAACCAAATATCATTTATTTTCCTTGATATAAAAAAAGAAACAGGGTTGATGAAGTATCATTTCACTCACCCTTCATTTATAAAATATTATTCACCAAAGCTGTATAGACTACTTTGAGTTTTTTAGGTGTTTCTTCTAAATGCAATTAAGAGGCTTACTCTCCCAGTCTCTAAAAGGTGAGACATCTCTGAACTACGAATTCTGTCTTCCCTCTAGAGTTAAGTCAACTATTAGCTCTGATTGTTAGTTGATTTTTTCCTGTTGCTGTGAAAAAAAAAATACCCAGAGACAACTTAAGAAGAAAGGGAAACTGTTTAGCTTACAGTTTCAGACAGGTGGAATCCACCATGGTAGGAAGAAGAACTTTGTAACAGGAAGAAAAGTCATAGCAAAAGGAAATTGGTTGATCTAGATGTATTCACACTCAGTTAGCAGGGTCAAACTATAAAACGTTAAAGCCCAATCCCATTGGTGGACTTCTAGTAAGGCTCCACCTCCTCCTAATGGTTCAATAATTTTCCCAAGCATCACTACATGGTAAAGCATGCACATTTTATATTGAAAGCACAAACTTTAACTGTTTTTAAAAACGATACACCAACATCCACAGCTTACTATCAACCAAGGGTACCAGGCACAGCCTCCCAATATCCTATAAATTCTACCTATCCCAACATCTCTACTCACTATTGATGACAGGCTTTCACTTTCCAAAATCAACCCATTCACCATGAGTGGTTATTTCTTACTGATTATCACATATGATCTCTCAACATCAAAAAATATACAAAGTACTTTTCTACATTTCACTATTCCAAAAAGATTGAACTCATTCATTTATTATATCATTCATTCATTTCTGAGACGTAGATTACAAGCATTGTGTTAAGGATACTATTGTTCGTCTCAAAAAATAATAGGAAACTAAGGAAGATAATTTAGTTAGGTGGCACCAAGGGTGTAAGCAGAAGTTTATTTGAGAAAAATAAAAGAAGCAAAGAGAATATTCGTAGAAGTTGGACTGGATGGTGAGATTGCATCCATTAAGATGACTCTCTCACACTCCAAAAGCATGACAGATGGGATCATTCTTTAATGCCATTGTTGTCCAAGTTGTTCTTTAAAAGCTCACAAAAGCTGGAGGGCTCAAAACCTCAGCGTAGTGATGTCATAATGAAAACAAGGTCATTTTAGAATACAAACCCTTTGAGAGTGCACACATGTGGGGAAATGCCCTATTGTCTTAAATTTTGTGTAGCTAGAATAGTCAGACTGGACGGTCAAGGAAGTATGTTCATCCACAAAGAAGTATTCCAACCATCAGTGCACTGCTACCAATATACAGCTAAACCTTTTGTTTACTTCACATCTATCTGTGTTGTGACACTGTTCCAGATGCCGTGACTGACTATCTGACTATGTTTAAGATAGTTTTTAATACTAAGGTTATATTATGAAACTTGGACTGGTATTATTATATTAGTTTGTTTAGCTTCATCAACAAATAGGATTTAGGGGTTTCTCCTTTACCAATCTCTAATGCTCATATATATCTTCAACACAATACAACCACAAAAAACACACATTGGAAACTCAGCAAGGCCCACAGATTGAATAATGAAATGTTACCATGGATTTTTTTTTTTACATTTTTTGTTTATTTTGTGTTCATATATGTGTGGGGGCACACAAATGCCTCAGTATGCCTGTTGAGGTCAGAAAACAACTTTAGGAATTGATTCTTTTCTTCTACCATGTGGGTCTCTGGAACCAAAGTCAGGTTATCCGCCTGAGCAACAGTTGCCTTTACTCACTTAGCTATCTCAGAAACCCACCACGTTGCTTCATACATCTTCAGTGTTGAAATGAAAAATGGATTTCTCAGACCAGCTTTCAAGATTCCCACTCGGTCTATCTTCGTTTTATCTCTAAGAAGACTAGCCCCTCTGGAAAACCCTTCAAAAACATACATATATGTTCAAAGTTAAAGAAATGTTAAGGAAAGAAAGTATCGTAGAAAAGTTAGGTCATCCTCTGGATCCTCAGTCTTTGAATACAGTTTTTTCAACAACCTTCCCATGCCTATTTAAAAAATAACTTTGAATAACCATAATAAAGCATTGCAGTATATAAAACTGTCAAGTAAATAAAATTTTAAAATGTCATTCTGCAGTGATATTCTCATTATTGCAAAACAACATTATAGATAAGCTATCCGTACAGCTATAATATTATAAGGCAAACATTGTGTTTTCAAAATGTTAGCTATAATGCTCTTCTAGGTACAAACTAGAATATAACCACATTTTAATATCACACCATTTATTAAAAATTATAGAAACATCACCGATGACATACTATTTTAATATACCATTTAAATCTTTAATAGCATTTCATTTTAAATGATGAAATCATTAGTTATGAGCATAATAATCAGAATTATCTTCAGGAACGACTTTTAGACAAGTTGCAATGATGCTCCTGAAAATTTTACTGAATACAAAATAACTTTGTTCTCAGCATATTCAATAATTTACTGGCGGTGTAATTTTTCAAGTTTTGTTTACTCATAATGAATTCAAGTGCATAGCAAGAGAATGAATTTATATGAATCCACATGATAGAAGAAAATTAGGAGTGTGACAGATGTTTAAAATTACCATTCTAACCTAGTACAACACAACATAAAGCTATTGCAATTAAAAACACACAGCTCAATCTTATGCTAGGGGAGCATCATAGGAGGCATATTATAAATGTTTTCCCTTTGTTGCACACTTCAATTCTATGATCATGGGACAATGGTTCTACAACATGCTACATCATCTAGAAACAGCTGAGCTCACAAAGGTCTAAATCAGCTTCTAAATAAAGGCTTGAGATACCTTCTCAGAGGAAATAGTCTGAACAGTGCTGGTATCCTTCCTGGTGTTAATATGCACCAAAAATCAAAGACTATAATGTGTTTTATTCAGAAGTTCAAAGTCTCCTTCCTTTGGCCACACAAGTTTGAGATTAATCTGAGCTATAAAAGGTCCTACTTCAAACAATCACACAATGTAAGGCAAACCAAAGCTATGAATTTTTAATAAAGAAACACAGGAAAAATTATAATTAGTTTAAGATGAAAATTTTAAAGGCATAAAACACAAAAGAAAATATAATACAAGTTGAACTCCAAAATTTAAAACCTTGGCATCCTTATGTTTGCCTGGAGTTTATAGTGTCTTGGCTCTCTCAGTGACTCTGAACTGTCTGATATTTGTCTCACTGACTGGCTTAGGTGCCATCCAGCATATTCACAAAGTACAAGTGCATACTTGATATCCAACAGAGAATGGTAAAGCAGATTTCTTGGACTGATACGTGTCTGGGTTTTGTCCATCCTGGATTTAAATAAAACTCTAAAGATGCACAGCATTTTTACATGAGATGGAGAGATGCAGTCAAGCATCATGCAGGTCTGAAATCTGGACCAGTTTAATTCCAGTGCTTCTCAGTTTTTAATATGCTGTATTCTTTATGCACACACTAAGAAGGCTTAGTATTTTCAAGTTACTTTGAATGTTGTCTGCATGTTTTATTTTTAGAAAACAAATCAAAGACTGATATCTGGATCCTATATGTTTTAAATAATAAAGCATTGATGAGAAAACTTAGGAGAAACTCTATTTTTATAGTGTGATGGGAGAAAAAAGACCTCTATTATTAAGTATAATTTAAAATAATAGTTATTCATATATGAAATTCTTATCCTATACGTGTGTCTCTATATATAATCTCTATGCATGTTATGAGTTGGATACAACTCTTCTGGAAAATAAATGAAACTTTTCCAGAAAAGTCTTCTGGAAAATAAATGAATTTTTATAAACAACTTGAGGTATTTTTTTTTCCTGACAGCACCGAGGCCCAACTGAAGCCTGTCATTGTACCTAGCAGACTGCTCCCTCTACCAGATGAATACAAAATAGACTTTTGCTTCCAGAATGTTTCATGAAGTGGTTTCTAGGTATCAGCAAGGATGTGTGCCGTTTTCAACACCTGAAGAGTCAGTGAATATCTTAGGAGATTCTCATAAGAGCAGGTAAGGGGCCAGATGAAAATGCCTAAGAAAGGACTCTGAAGCAAAACCAAGGAAGAGTGGTGTATGAAGGACAGGGAATAGGAAGAAACTCAGAGGAAAATTACAATCTCAGAAGCACTGTCCTTTCAGGGAATTCTAGAACAAAGACTGCAACTTAAAGTTTGTCTTGCCTTGTCATAAAGATGAAGCTTTGGGTAACATGCACAATTCTACTGTTGGCTCTACAGGACTGTGTGATGAGCTAAAGTATGAAATACTCCCGGATGCTTTGATCTGCAGGGTCTGGTTGTTAGCACAACCTGTACAATAGCTAAGGACTGTCTCTTCCTGCCAGGGGTAGGTGTGCCATCAGTCTGGATGTAGTGGGACATCCATAGATATTGTGTTTCTGTAAATTCTTTTGCTGGACCTACCCCACATCTGATCTGAAGACCCAATTACAACTTCAACTTCATCAACTTGCTACTGTTGATGTTAGAATGCTAATTAAGTTCTCCAAGCTTGAATCCTAATTTCACAAAGGTTACTTATAACATTCCTGACTTGAGCTTTTTAATTTTGATACAATTAGTTGTTTCCCCAAGAGATTGTTTTGTGGTTAGAGGCTATAACCCCAGGATGATGATAATGAGATGTGTCAGGACCTTTAAGAGATGTGGTCCTTACAGGGCTCTTGGTTCCAGGAAGATTATTATAAATGTAGAAACCCTAATGCCTTCTGCCCCCTCTACTGATCCTACAAGGAATTGCTTGCTCCTGATGCAGTCTTCCCATTCCTCTTGGCATAAAGGAACAGCTTTTGGCATAGAGCCTGTGCCTAACACTTAAATTTTAAACTTTCAAAACTGTAAGCTAAATAAATTGTTATTAATAAAAATAAACATACTTTGAAAGAAATTATAGATGAAAAGGCAAGAAATTACCCATAGAAATCTAATACATTTATCTTATAAAAGGCTTGTGTGCATTAAAAAAAAAAAAAAGAACTCTTTGTAATCACTAACAAGAAGGTAACCAACGTAAGGAAAAAAGTAAAGAAAAGCAAGACATATAACTAAGGAAGTGTCAGATGGCAAAAATATAAATAAATAGCACATGAAAACACAGTAAAGTATTGGAAGTAAGGAGAACAAACTGAAGCCTCAATGTCTTCCTCTACATGTGGTATGAAAAGGTGAAGGTTAAAGATGGCTAAAACAAAGGGTTGAAAAGTCAAATATTGGAGATTTAACGTGATATCATCATGGCAAACATAAAGAAAAGAACTACATATAACAGTTGATTACTCAGGCTACTTGAAGACACTAACTCTCAAGAGAAACCAAAACATGATTCCTAAAGTGTAAATGATAATTAAACTGGAAAGGTGTACCAACATGCCACAATTTGTTTATTAATCCACATGTAAACAAACATTTTCATAATGTTATAATGTGCTAGTTAGTAATAACAAAGAACTATTAGTATTTACAACATGCAAGAGTCTTTATTCTGTTGTGGGGAAAAGCCAGGCAGAAGAAGCATTACAGTATATGATTTGATGCACATAAAATTTTAGGAGAAAAAGTAAAACTAGAATGTAGAAAGGATATCTTCTAGAAAACATAGGTACAGAATTGATCTGATACTATATAGTACCTGACTTCTTCTCAACTCATTTTAATCAGAATAAATTATCCTTTATACAATATAACATTTGTAATACAATAACCGTGTTAATATTTTTCCTGCATTGAAACATTTTACACTGGACAGAAGAAAAACCCAGGAAAACTCGTGAGAGAAACTAACATAACCCACAAGGCTCGAGAAGCAAAGAAAACTACAAGATTCATAAGTCTCTTCTTAAGACTAAAAAGACTGTAAACAATGTTTGAGGAAAAGGAGATCTCTGGTGTAGCTGACTACAGAGATTTGCAGATATCTCCATGGACACGGCTTTCACCAGATAAATACAGTTCTACAATATTCTTTGTGGTGATGTATTTACCTTTGAGACAGCTGTGTTTCATGTCTTTATTAAGCTAACCAATGGGAGAAATCATTTCTTTAGTCTATTTTCAGTGCCATATCAGGAGTGAACCAGGAAAATCCACGAAACAGTGTTGCTATGTTCCTGTAATTGAGAAAAGGACATGTATGACTCAACCAATTGCACTTATTATAGAATTCAAATTCAATGTCTCTAAAACACTCTCTAAGGAGAGAGAAGATCTGCTTTGCTTTGGCTTTGACATCCCTTGTTTCCTAAAGATATTTAAGCATAATTTTCCCATCATTCTTTCAATTTCATAAGAGAAAGAATATACTAAAGAGACTTCGAGATATTTTTAATGTATTTAAATAACATAGAATTCCCACAGTTTATAAAGCCTTCTCATTTTCGTGAATAAATGTTCTATCTAAAGTATGTTCTCCACTATAAAAAAACGGATAGAAATCTAATCTAAATATTCTTTAGGACTATGTGATGTGGGTTTTGAAAATATAAATAACTTAAAAATTAAATATTGCCTTCATATATGCATAAAATAAATGCATTCAATGACAATTAAAGAAATAAAAACAGACCAAGAATTTGAAGGAGCGTGGGAATGGGTATATGGAAGAGTTCAGAACAAGAAAAGGAAAGATAGAAATGTAATCACATTATAATCTCAAAAAATAAAAAAAATTAGAAATAGAAAAAATTGCAACCCATCTATAAGAGGTAACCTCCATCCTAGAGTCCAGTGTGTCTACTTTCTACAATTCTCTTCTGAGTCTGGCTTACTCTTAGTAAACAGAATATAGTAAATATAGTAAAACTCATGGGTTATCACCAATGTGATGAGGCCCTTGCTTACATTTTAGGTGGTATTTCTTGCTTTCTTGATTCCTTGCCTGGATGAAAGCCACTGCTCTATTTTTAGTTGTGTTAAAAAGAAATGAGGATACCTTCCAGTAAAGCAGCAGGCATGCAGTGAAGTTGAAAAATACATCTCCCAAGACTCCCCAATAACCTACCTTAAAATGATTACAACCTTGGCTGCCATCTTTACTTCCAAATTAAGAGTCTTAGCCCAAGGGCTGGACTACTGAAACCCTAAGCAAGTCCCTTGCCTGCACATATTAGGAAATCTTAGATGTTCATCATTACAAGTAACTAGGGTTCATAGGTAATTTATAGAAAACAGTAAATAGATATTAATATACATTTATCCTCACAGATAAAAATCATTTACCAAAGCTATGTGATTCCAGGTTGAGAGCATCACACAGCCGACTGTATCTCCATACTAAAGAGACCACAGCTCCAGCAGGTGTCCTGAGTCATTTCAAACCAAATAAAAAGAAGACTGCTTTCAAGGCAGATTACTCTTTCGTAGGCCCCTGCTCATTTATGATAACTGAGTGTAAAATGTCAGCCATTTTAGAGAAATCCTAATTGTTTGGGTATTCTGCCAGTAGTGTCTTCATTCATTTATTATAAACATGCACAGAGGGGCTAATTTCTGAAGATTGCCGTGGTTTCTCGTAATTGGATAAATTAAACAGACACCTGGAATAGAACCTGAGAATTTCCACCTTCTGGCTTTCTTTTGCTAGTCATCTCACCAGAGCTAATGTTCTGTCAGGAGAAAATTTATAAGGATAAACAAACACTGATTATACTGTTGGGATCAAACACTCTGACTCACATAGGAAGACTCAGCCAAACTTCAGCATGTCTAAGATGACCTTAGAAGGGACTCTCTCATCACCAAATGCATGCATTTGTTGTAAAATGTCTGTGTTGCTTTGAGAACCAACAGTGCACACATGGTCTGCCAGGCTGCTGTAGACCCTTCTGTGCTTAAGGGCTAGGATTTCCAGGAACCAATGTGTGTTCTTTTTACCACAGACCGTCAGTAGGTCTGGCTGTAGGAATGGGAGGTATTCACTGTCCACATTCTGTGCACTGAATTACTTTCTTATCGTGACCTTGAGCACCAATTTCTGGTTTGTCATAATCTAATCTTTGTTTTTATTCTTTCTCTTTCTAACTATTGTTCAATTTCTAACTCAGTTTAGAAATGTTTTCAGAGGCTGTTACCTTTTAATATTCTCCTTACACAAAAGGAATTGCTAATTTCTTAACCTTAAGACAGATTTTCAACATGGATAGTGGAAGTGTGTACCCATTATTATAGTTTTTGGAAAGTAGAGGGAGAAGGTCCAGAATCCAGTGCCAGCATTGGCTACATAGCAAGATTGAAGCCAGTATTGAGATTCTGATTCAAAAATCAAAATGAAACGAAAGTATGTTTTAAAAGTTAAGGTGCTATTTACAATGTTTGTTTTGTAAATACTTGTGTGTACCATTCATTAAACCTATAACGTGAGGATAAGTACAAGTCTGAATTATTTAATGTCCATGAGGTATTTAATTCAGAATGCTAGAGTTTTCCTAATGTTTACTGACACCATTTTCTCTGTCACATTTTGCTCTTTATTGCACCCTGCATTTCTTTCCAAGGTCTCTTGTTTTAGTGATTGTTTGTTGTTGTTTTATATATATATGTATATATATATATATATATATATATATATATATATATATATAACTATGCTAATCTATGCATGACACCTACTCACTCAGTGAACTTCTATTAGAAATATGCCCTCACTTCTTTGAGAAAACACCAAATGGCAGATGACACCAGTGCAGCGGGAAAGCCTAAAGCACCCAGTGGCCCAGGATTAGAAGGTTGCAGTTGCTATCCGGCAGAGGTCTTAGAGGCTGAGGTCATGGTCGAGGCCATGGCCTAGGTCTCTTGGAGGTAAAGCTGAAGACAAGAGTGGATCCCTGTCACCAAGCTGGGCCACCTGGTTAAGGACATGAAGATCCTTAAGTCCTTGGAGGAGATCTACCACTTTTTCCTGTCCATTACAGAGTCTGAGATTATTGACTTTTTCCTGGGTGCATCCCTAAAGGATGAAATTCTGAAAAATCGTGCCAGTGCAGAAGCAGACTCGGGCTGGCCAACAGACCAGGTTCAAGGCTTTCATCGCTACTGGGGACTACAATGGTCACATTGGTCTTGGTGCTAAGTGCTCCAAAGAAATTGCCACTGTCATTTGAGGTACCATCATCTTGGCCAAGCTTTCCATCATCCCTGTGCAGAGAGGCTACTAGGGAACAAGATTGGCAAGCCCCACACTGTTCCATGCAAGATGACAGGCCACTGTGGCTCTGTGCTGGTGCTTCTCATCCCTGCTTCCCAGAGGTCTCTGCTCCTGTGTCTAAGAAGCTACTGACGATGGCCAGTATAGATGACTGCTGTACTTCACACAGAGGCTGCACGGCCACCCTGGGCAACTTGGCCAAGGCCACCTTTGATACCATCTCCAAGACCTACAACTACCTGACCCTCGACCTCTGGAAAGAGACTGCGTTCATCACTGATCATCTTGTGAAAACCCACACCAGAGTCTGTTCAGAGGGCACAGGCTCCAGCTGTGGCTATTACATAAGGATTTTTATACAATAAAAATAAATGAATTAAGTCTATTAAAAATGTCCTCAGTGATATTTCCAGTGGACACAATTGGGATGAATTTGAAATACACTTTTTATGTCACTGTAACCTTTCCAACACCTAAGCCCTCAGGTAAGTTGACTAAAGACAGCTCTGTGTCATTTAAAGTCAAACCACACAAAATGCCTGATTAATGGGTTTGGTCTGATTATTATTGGCCAACGCTATCCTGAGCAATGCTATCTTTATCTGTTTAGTAATTTTTCTACCACTGGCAAATCATCATTTCCACTATACAGGGATGGAGTCCTGGCTTGACATGAACCCATAAATCGTTTAAACATCATTTTGCACAATTTTTTCCCTCCCCTGCTCTTCTGAGGTTAATGTTTAGAGAACCAACATGCTTTGTAAAATGAGGGTTTAAACACTCTAAATTTCTGCCATTTTATTAGGAATAATTGATGTGACAGAGATTCTGTTTTAACTAGTTAAAACTGGCACATTAAAAATGCTGACTGACTTCCAATGCAGCAATTAAGTTATAAAATTAAATCATGAATCTTATATTTTCCATCAATTTTTCTCTCTGTGGGAAATATTGTAACTGACATGAAGGCAAAATAGGAATGGGAATCTGAGGCATGGGGCATTGCAAAGAAACAATTTATTAACAAGCACACTGTTCTACCCACTCATTCAACATTAAATTGAAACATCACTTACAAATAAATACGAAGAGAAGAATGATATGTTCTAGAATAAAATAATAAAGAAGAAAAATTACAGAATCATATATGTGTGGTAACACACGTTATTGAAAACAGAACCATATATGTGTGTGTGTGTCTATGTGTGCATGTGTGTGTAAGAGAGATATATATGTGTCCTTGTCAAGTAAATAAGCATGAAATAAATATTCCTCAGTATTTAAAAGCTGAAGTCATGACTTGTTTCTGTCCAGATACCTCCATGGGACCTTTTTTTCACTCACTATCTTCAGCATTCTAGAGGATGCAGGGATCGCATAAACACAATGGAGGAGGTACAAAAAGCCTGTCTATTTTAATAAAAGAAAACTCAAAGCCAATCAGCAGAGCTCCATTGTTAAAGAAAATTCCTGATATCCAAAGTTCTGTTTTGGAAGATCAAGTGGTTTTGCAAAGGACCCCAGAAGCTATCAAGTCTTGTCAAGATGGGTTCAGTTTCTGAATACTAAGATTGTCCTGTGGATTCTTACCTGCAACACAATATAGCAGCCTCTGCAAATGCCCATGAATTTACAATAACCTATTTGTTTGTTATTCAAAGAAATTCCAACAACATTTGAATTGTGCATACCATTCCAAATAGTGGGCATTGTATCACACTAAGTATGCACTTAGTTTATTACTTTTATAATCAATACTATGCAATTTAACACTTGAGACGTCTTTATTGTACCACTTAACAGATTTTACTGGAGTTATTTGTGTGCAGCTCAAAACAATGACTAAAACTCAGCCTAGACTCTATCTCAATTATTTTCCTATTGAATCTTCCATCAGTGAAGATACTGCTTATTTCTATTAAGTAGAAAAAAATCAGTGAATGATATAAAATACAGACCAAAATTATTCTTATATATATTATATATCCATTTCCATTCTTGCCTATGTTTGTATATCTTGTATGATCATTTGTAGACTTAAGCATATTGTTGTTTCCATAATTGATAATCTTCTATACTAAGTGTTTCCCTTCCTTATAAAGTGTGTGTTAAATAATAAGTAATTTATATCTAGCATAATAAAATAAAATATAATGAATGATAGAAGATCAAACAACTAATAACCATTTCTCTTTTGAGATTTTTAATATAAGGATATTTTATAAACAACCTGTTGTATTTGCTTTATTGCCAATAACAATACGGACTATTTCAATGAATCTATTATTGTATGATTACAAAGATTCCCAACTCATCTATTATTATGGTTAAAGATAGTATAAATCTGTTAAATTTGAAACAAGTATTCCATTTATTCAAAAAGTGCAAATGAATAATAAATTAAAGACAGTAAATGGTACCAAGAGTACCTTTTACTTTAAAGTTCCAGTAATAATACTGTTAATTATTCAGAAACTTTGAACTGAATTTTTACTCAGTTTTTAAATAAATTGTATATGAATTATTAAAAGTGTACTTTCATAATTTGTTATGATATTACACTTGGCATTTTCTTATTAGTGAGGAAAAATAAATAATATTTTCTCTTTCTTTTCTACTGTATTTCTCTGCCCAATAAATAAATTCCTAGTCTAATAATTTTTTTCCTGCAGAAGTTATTAATGAGTTTCATTATAATACCATAAAGCAGATATAATACTTTGAAATTTACATATATGTATGAGTCAGATGTATTTATAACTATATGTATGTATATATCAAAATTATTCATTATATACTTATGTATAAATTATTTTTAAACAATAAATATGGAAAACATATTAGAAGAAAAAGTTTAAACTTATGCAACTCTCTAAAGAACAAAACAAAATGCAAATTAAATGCATAATGTATTTTGAAAGTAATAAAAAATATAGCTAGAAAGCATATTAAGAAATTTTTTCCATTTAATTTTACTGTGTCAACAAAAACAAATTTTTTATACTTAATTACTTCTCAGGAATTCAAATTCTTTAGATGATTTTTACATTATGGAAAATAAATGTATTAATTACAGAGTAATAAGAATAAGGTATTTTTCAAAGGGGCTTTGCACACAGGGTTCAGAATACTAATCTCTTTGTTTTCTTATAGGTTTTAACTGTACTCCTACCTGGAGATACAATTTACATAACACATTGCTGAGAGGCCACAAAGTCTCACTGATTAACAGCATTCATTTGTTACAGAAATAGTAACTAGATGTAATCCGAGATAATGAAGTGTTTTTCCTCTCATATCATGAAGAAAAATTTATGTATTTTTCCAAATTTACAATATGTACATATTTTCCCTCTCACTGATTTTAGCAATGCTTTCAAATTTGCATATCATTTTAAATGGACTCACACTTAGCATACTGTATCCTTCAAAAACATGGTTCATGGATCTCTTTTCTTTTAAACTGCAAATTCCAAAATGTCCGGCCCAGGTTTCCCCTGTACTCTCTCACACTTAGCACACAATGTATCTCTGTCACAGATGAAAATTAGCTGAATTTTCATTGACACATTTCCTTAATAGTGACATAGTTAATGCAAATTACAAAAGATTTTGAGATATCTAGAAGGAAATAAAGAGCTTTTACTTCAGAAGTTCATTTTCTCCTGTGAATCAAACAAAAAGGGGATGACAATATCATGATCAACTTCTTTTCAATAAAAACCATATTATGATGCTAATTACACGTTGATAGAGAAGGCATGAATTCCAAACTATCCACAATACTGTTAATACACACACATGAACATTTAAAATCTTTGTAATTTACTCTGAAAGAATTTTAGTCTTCAGGTAAGTCATTGGTTGCTTCCTTTTCATTACAATATATGTGTTTTATATCACATTTATAGATCATTAAATAAGTGTTCAAGAGAATCTCAGCATGCAGGAAGGTCTGTGTCTATATTACCTTAGACTTAATACCTGGGGACTCCAAGATTCATCTTAAACTTTATAAAAAACAATATATTCTTTCCCTGATAGTTTTGAGGCATTACCTATTACAGGGCCAGGAATTGTTTCCTCTGATTTCAAAACTATCTTCAGTATAGCCAAATCCTTGCAGAAGGCAGCCAGCTCATGAAAAAATGATAATCAATGCAGCACATTTCATACCAATGAAATTCTATGTTTGATTCTTCTTATGTTCTGAGTACAAATGATTCCACTTATTACATAAAATTTGAATATAAAAATATTTATAGGACGCTATTTTATTGCATGGTTGTTTCAACTAAAGTAACTTGAGGATGATCATAAACACACACACACACACACACACACACACACACACATACACACACATACCTGTAATAAAGTACAGAGTATGTTGAGGGAGGAACAAAGGTAAAAGATTGCTGGAGGGGCTGGAGAGATGGCTCAGTGATTAAGAGTACTGACCGCTCCTCCAGAAGTCCTGAGTTCAATTTCCAGCAACCACATGGTAGCTCACAACCATCTGTAGTGAGATCTGATGCCCTCTTTGGGCCTGCAGATATACATGCAAGTAGAATGAAATATAATAATAAATAAATAAATAAATAAATAAATAAATAAATAAATCTTTAAAAAAATAAAAGATTGCTGGAACCTGACCAAAAGTTGGAGCATTGCACATTCAGTGAAAATTCTGTCCCATAAACTAAAAGAGAGAATGATGGAGAAGGACACTCCTCCTCTGGCTTCCACAAGTGCTTGCAGGTTGCAGGGCATCTGGACCTGTGTGTGTGTGTGTGTGTGTGTGTGTGTGTGTGTGTGTGTGTGTGT
>JANHMN010000015.1:30009483-30045802 GCA_030674055.1 Rhabdomys pumilio
TGTGTGTGTGTGTGTGTGTGTGTGTGTGTGTGTGTGTGTGTGTGTGTATGGGTGTTTTGCCTTCTTGTAGACCTGTGTATCATGTGAATGCACAGCACTAGGAGACCAGCAAGAGTTGGTGCATCTTCTGGAGCCAGAGTTACAAGTGTCTGTGAACTCCCTAAATGCACGTTTGAAACCCAATTCATGTACCCTGCAAGAGCAGTAGGCATTCTTAACTGCTGAACCATCTCCAGCCCTAAGCTTTCTACATACTTTTAATTACAAGTGTCATTTCTGAAGATAAACAGATTATTACAACAAAGTAACATCCACAAAGGGGGATAACATGCCACTGACAAACATCAGCGATAAAGGCACTGTCGAAAAATCAATTACATATCCCTCTTAGAAAACTTAACCAGAAAAACAAAATAGATGTTCATAAATTATAGCATTAGAGAGAACAAATTTCTAATACTTTGATAGCTGATAGAGTAGGCGAAAATGGAAAGAATAAAGCAGCTATATTTACAACACAATTAACTTTAATCTCTTAATATCCTATGGTAATATATTGATAAATGGTTCATTCTCATCTAAATAAATCATTCATGAGTTTCTGGGAGACATCCAGTAAGGCTCAGATTCATTTAAAACTTAAATGAGGAATCGGCACATTCTCACTTAACAGAGATGTGAGTAAAAGGTAAAAGTGATGTGAGTTCAGTCTCTGTGAGGTCATGAGGACATCAGCCCTGTCCCAGTCTCTGTGAGTCCATGTGGACATCAGCCCTGCTCTTACACATACATTCCTGAGCCTTGAAAACAAGGGTTTGATACAAGCATTTAATTCAATTCTAATTAATCCAAGGTTGTTCACTCTCTGTGCATTGTCCGGTCTTAGCTCTAACAAAGAAGCTATTTGTAGTTGCTATTTGCCGGGAGAGGGAAAACACATCAGCTTTCTCCAAGGAGTGGCACAAAGTCTGTTAGCCACACTCCAGGTGAGCAAGCTGTGCAACACCAAACAAACTCCTTGGTGTGTGTGTGTGTGTGTGTGTGTGTACGTGTGTTCTTATGTTGTTGTCAGCTGTCAGTTGTTGTTGTGTCTTGTGGTTTCTGTTTGTTCTTTGGTTGATTTGGAGAGAGAAGATATAAGTTGGTTTTACCACTGTGAAGAGACATCACAACCAAGGCAACTCTTAGAAAAGACAACATTTAATTGGGGCTGGCTTACAGGTTCAGAGGTTCAGTCTATTATCATCAAGGTGGGAACATGGCAATGTCCAGGCAAGCACGGTGCTGGAGGAGTCGAGGGTTCTACATCTTGATCCAAAAGCAGCCAGGAAAATTCTGGCATCCTCAGAAAGCTGGGAGAAAGGCTCTCTAAGCTCAGTGACACACTTACTCCAACAAGGCCACACCTCCTCAGGGTTACTACTCTCTGGGCCAAGCACATACAAACCATCACAGGTAGTGATAGAGGGGGAAGGAAGAACCTGAGAAGAATTGGGGGAAAATATTATCAAAATATTTTGTATAACCTTTTAGTAAAATTTAAAGATGTATTCAAAAAGGAACACTGGAAAAGCAAGCTTAGTTGTAATACTATATTCTTTTAGCTAAGTAATTGGTGAAAATTTTTTTAAAAAAAAACATAACTACATTCATCTGAAGATTGTATTTAAAAGTAACGGTGGGTTACACTCTAGTTTCTGATATCACTCTGTATCTATCACACTTACTACCCACTCCTTATGTACATACTAAGCTATGTTCCTATTACGTCAACCAGCAAAGACTACAAAACAACCCAGGTGGTAAGTGATACCTTGAAACTGGGGGAAAAAAAGGAATGCTGCCTTGGTAAGAACTGGATGAACTATTTATAGACTTTTTTTTTTTTAATTTAACAGACTCGCATTATTTCTTTTGTGAGTTGATATTTAGAATGCCATGTATAAGAAATAAATACATAATAGACACACTGGGAGGATAGAGAAAAGAACAAATTATATTAGTATGTGCTATCTGTTACTTCTTGTTATGTCCTCTGTTCTCAAAGCCAGACAGAGACACATGTTGTCTATGAGTTAATCTTCACTGAATATGTAAATCAAGGAATTTTTTATGTTTTGGTCTTCATAATCAATTTATTAACAAAAAAGTTCATTGCTTGCATTTCCTTCAACTAGGATGTTAGTTGATTTATACATAACACTCTGACAATGCTTGTTTTAGAATTAGTAGTTACATGAAAACAATTTTTGTGTTGTTTGATAAATAAAAATATCATACATTTTAATTTTGCTTTAATAGAAATTTGGGCTAACCTGGATCTTCTCCTGTGCATTGCAATGGAGAGTTAGCTGCCTACTTCTGATCACACTGCAGTTCTAGGTAACGTACAGACCCACGTTAGTTCCAAATTTAGTTAATTATATAGAAACAAACCCCTACTTCCAACAGGTAAAAGGCAGCATATGTCTCAAGCCTAGCATCTAAGAACCTATTATTGATTTGTTTCTTGGGTTTTTTTTGTTTGGTTGGTTGGTTTTTTGTTTGTTTGTTTGTTTGAGGGGTTGGTTTTGTTCATTTCTTTGTTTGTTTCTCAAGTTTTTATTTGAAACAGGCTTTCTCCATGTAATATTGATTATCCTGGAACTTGCTTTGTTGACCTGGCTGGCCTCAAACTCTGTGAGATCATCCAGCCTCTGCTTCTCTGCCTCTCTTTCTGCCCCTCTGCCCCTCTGCCCCTCTGCCCCTCTGCCCCTCTGCCCCTCTTCCTCTCTCTGCCCCTCTTCCTCTCTCTACCTCTCTGCCTTTGTTTCTGCCTCTACCTCTGCCTGGATTAATGTCCTGTGCCAGTACTGCCCAGTTTTGTTTTTTTTTAATTTGTTATTCTCTCATAAATCTAGATGACAGCCTCCCTTTCCCCTCATCCCAGATCCCTGTCCATTTCCCCTCTCCCCTGATCTACTGCTCTTCCATTTCTCTTCAGACAAGAGCAGGTCTCCCATTGATATCAACTAAACACAGCATAACAAGATGCAGTAAGACTAGACATAGGCCCTCATATCGAGGCTGGGTGGATTTACCCAGTAGAAGTAAAAAGGTTCTGTGAGTTGACAAAAGAGTCAGAAACTACCTTGCTCCCCTATTAGGACTCCCACAGAAACACCAAGCTACATAACCACAATGTATATGCAGAGGATTTCCTTGGTCAGACAGATGCAGACTCTTATGATTGCCTCACTCTTCGTGAGCCCTGCTTAGTTGATTCTCTAGACCCTGATCCCATGGTGTCTTTGATCCCTCTGGCTTGTCCAGTTCCCTTCCCTCTGTTCTACAGGTTCCCTGAGCTCCACCTAATTGGTATAAAAGTAACTTTATGCACCAGATAGAGTTGTCTTTGAGGAAGCTTACTGCAGAATAAGTTCACCTTTCCTAATTTTTCTGAACTCTGGCTGGTAGGTTCAACTCAGCTGTTCTGGCTCACACTCTTCTCCATGCTGACTGATACAATCTGACTTCTCAGCTTCTCAATAGCTCTGCTTAGCCTCATACTAACTTTGGCCACATTTTTGTGGCTCCTTCTTATCCTCTGTCTTTAACTGCCTCTGCAAACCTAAACTGCATGAATGTCACGGACTGAACAGAACTCATGAATGAACTCAACTGAAATCAACAGCACTGCATGAACTGCATTTACTGGACTTCACTCTCTCTCTCTGTCTCTCTCTGTCTCTCTGTCTCTCTCTCTTTGTCTCTCTCTCTCTCTCTCTCTCTCTCTGCACTGCTCTTTAGTCACCTCTCCTTCCTCCTTCCTTCCTGTCTGTTCTCATGAGAGTTGAGCATATCCTATCTCTGACTCTGTTAAATCTCTCTTGATTTGTCACTTTGCCACTCAATTAGACATCACTTTCAAACATGGATACTTCTTTCTACCAATTAACTTCTTACCATCATTGTCAGGGGTTAGTTGTGTGTCTGTATTCTATCCAGCGAGATCAAAGGTGTGTGACCTGTCTGCATTCCAGCTAGATCACACAGACCTAGAAGGTCTTTGGATGGGATTTGTTGCCCGAGCAGCTATCTTGCTAGATTAAAATTCTTCTGCAGTTTGGCTGTAGATCTCTGCATCTGCTCTCATCAATTATTATAAAATCTTCTCTGGTGATAATTTGTCTAGGTATCAGCCTTACAAGTGTAGCAGAAAATCATTGGAAGTCATTTCATTGACTGTTTGGGGCTGGGATGTTGTTTGTTGGTTGTTTTTTTGTCTTTGTTTTTGTTTTTCAGTCATAGTTGGTTCTACTGTTGGTCTCTGAACCATGCAGCTTCAGGATCCTGGTCATCTAGGCAGTGTCAGATATACGTTTCTTCTTGTTGGTTGGGCCTAAAGTTAGACCACGCGTTGGTTGGTCACTCCCACAAAATCTGAGCCACTATTGTCTCTGCTTTTCTTGCAGGCAGGACAGGTTGTGAGTCTAGGTTTTGTGGCTGAGTTGGTGTCCCAGTCTCAAACTTGACAACGTATAAGAAGATGGACAGTTCAGGCCCCACATCCTTCATTGCTGGAAGTTCTTGCTTGGCTCACCATTGTGGGTTCCAGGAAGTATCCACCGTACTAGGCTTTCATCCAGCTCACTAAGTGCACCCTTACTCTCCCTCTGTCCCTCTCTCACACATCTGATCTCTCTTGTTCCCATCCCTTCCCTCCCCCTGTCCACTAACAAAATCTAGTCTATTCATCCATAATTTTCTTTGTTCTTCCCAGTATAGAATCGGTTGGTTTTGATACCTGATTAATGAAATCACAATGACAAAATTAAAACAAATATAACCATGATGTTCAATTGAAATTCTCTATTACAAATATTACAAATACATTTCACAATCTCAAAGAGCAATGTACTTAAACAATATTGAGTAAGATTAAAAGAAAATTAAAGAAAAAAATTCAAGCCTTTTAAATTGAGGTTATTTTCTACATTTAAAGTTATAAAATCGGGTTTAAAACTTGATATTGAGATATCTTTAACAACAAATGTATTGTGTAATATGCTGAATACAAATTTTCTTCTTTTTATCAAATTCTGACACTTGAACATGCATGGACTTCTGTTGATCCAACCTTCTTCTTTGTTAAGTTTTTTTTATTGAATATTGTATTCATATAGATTTCAAATGTTATCCCCTTTCCCAGTTTCCCATCCACAAACCCCTTATCCCATTCCCTCACTCCTTGCTTCTATGAGGGTGCTCCCCCAAACACCCACCCAGCCACTCCAGCCTCACCACACTAGCATCCCCCTACTCTGGGGCATCAAGCCTTCACAGGACCAAGGGCCTCCCCTCCTATTGATACCTGACAAGGCCATCCTCCACTACATATGCAGCTGGAGCCATGGGTACCTCCATGTGTACTCTTTGGTGCAACCCATCTATTCAAACACATGAATCAATAGGAATACCTCCACATACCACCCATAGCGAGCACTTTCTGTCACATTTGATGCTTTAAGGAGACCCTTAGCAGGAATTCTGCCGGCCTTCTGATATTGCACCTGCAGTAGTCTCCTGTACAGTTAAATTGGACAAATACTGTTCTCATAGCACCAACATAAACATTTTACAGTTATATCTGGTACAGGCTTACGTAGCAGTCATTATTCTCATATTTTTGGAGTTTATGATGGTAGTTTTCATACTATCATATCTAAGGAAAAATCAATGCTGGTATTTTTGACAAACTGAGAACTGTAAGGGATATTGAGGCTAAAATAGGTGCTATTATAATTATCTTTGATATATAATATGTTTCACTCAAAATAATAATTAAATTACCACTGAAACAGTGAGAATATTTTCATTCTCACAAGGATGCATTTGTTGTAGAGGCAAATTGGTCTTTCTGTTGTTCTTTCTCTTACCAGTTTAATGTTACACATATTTTATTTACTATGTTTTCTCACTGCTGTCTAGATAACTGGAAGAAACCACTTATGGAGGAAGTAATTTTTTGGATCATGTCCTGGGATGGAGAAGTCAACCTTGGATGTTTGTTACCATGGCTACCAGAACATGATACTGCTCACTTAGCTCTCAGCAGATCAGAAAATAGAGAAGTTGGGCCAGAACTTAGGCCCAGCTAAAGTCTTTAAAGCAGTCTATTTCTATGATAAGACCTCAGATCTTAAATTTTCTACAGCCTCTCAAAACAGTACCACTATCTGCAACCCATTATTCAAACACATGAATCAACAGGGAAACCTCTATATACCACCCATAGCAGACACTTTCTGCCACATTTGATGCTTTAAGGAGACCCTCAGCAGAAATCCTCTCTTGACCTTATGCTTCTGAGCCTCCCAACCTATGCAGTGAGTCTATTTCTGAAAACTTTAAATTCCCCAGTGCATAGAATTTTCTTATAGCAACAATTAATGAACTAAGTCATATACAAACTTCCTGTAAGAATGCCCCTAAAGACCAATTAACACCATGGAGAAGTTACTGAAAGAAGCCAGGAAAATGGTGTCTCACTATATAGATAATATAAACCAACATATTTTAGAAAAATATAACAAATTTTAGAGCAGAAAATAAGGCTATGTGTTTCTTAAGAATCGGGACATGATCTGTAAAATGCACTGGGTAATCCACTACTATGTAAATATCACAAGGTGAACAAGTGCAAACTCAAGTATCTATTATGTTATTTTGTGATACAGTCTAAAGGGACTTATGTCATGAATGAATCATTTTATTTAAGAAAATACTAATGTGTGTCACACAACCAAACAGACATGGAAGCATCTTATAAGAAAACTGACACAGAAAACCAAAGTTACATAAATGCCAAGGGAAAAAAATATCTAAATCCATGTTTGTTTTTACTGCACCTTGTCAGCACAACTACATGAGAATCTATAGGCATTCAGGTCCCGTCTAATTCCATCCTTTGCATAGCTATCTACTATGTCCTGTACCTTAAAAACAGTTCTATGTCAAGTACCAGAGAAGGCAGATTACATAGCTAACTCATCATCCAAAAAAGATGACTACTTAAGATTTTGGAATGGTTTCATCTATTAACTTTTAAAAGTTAATATATGAAATAAGTATCATTCTGTCAAAACATCAAGCTTTCAGAAGATCTTCAAACTCAAGGTAAGCAGAAAAGATGGCTGCAAACTTCTCAAATGTCACTTGTGACGGCATTTGATGGCAAAATTTAGAATATTTGCCAGCATCAGCCAATCATTCACTGTGTGGTGTGTCATTCTGCAGACAGAGTGGTGACCCAAACTAAAATGAGGTCTTTTCATCAACTCCAAGTACCCATTCTTCATGGCTTTTGCTTCCTACTTCATAAGCTTGGTAAAGGACTGTGTATTTTCTTGCTCATATTAGAAGTAAGTGTAGGGTTTGCAGATTCATGAGGCTAAATGTGCTCCACCTCAGCAAAGCTATCATTTGGAAATCCAACTCAGGAAACCAAGGTCTGTACACAAATAGCTCACAGCTATTTCTCACAGCTTTGTAAATATTAATAACTGCAATTAGGAAAATGGAATGCTTATGATGCAAACTTATACAATAAGACCATTAACTTTTTATGTGGCAACATTTAAAAATACTGCAATTACAAGCATATAAATATTGGTGAAATATCCAATAGCATTTATAGTGGTAAACAGCATGACTATGCCATAACAAAGCATTTTCTTCCTTGTGCTTATTTATGTTGTTATTTTTTCCACAGTCAGTTTAGCAATTTCACATTTATTTGAAATATAATGCCAAAAGAGAATAAAATCCAATTCAGTATTATCTTAATTTAACAGGGAAAGTTTTGAGCCTAAAAATGGTTTATGATATAATTAAATAATTGGTAGTGTTTATTTTCCTTCTCAAGTGTGTTGGATAAACATGTGTTCTTTATAAAATATGATTCTGTTTATAGACTACTATGCATTATATAGTGACAAAACTTGCTAAGGTATTTGAAAATGGAAGGACAATGGGACAATATATTGTATTCTTTCTGATAAGAAAACTAATCTCAGGTTTGCCAACATAAGCCTGGCATGCATTGGTTTAGATCTGTGTGAAAGCTGGATTTTCCCTTCTGTTTACTGCCTCATTTTATACACTTAACCTACTCTCTATACAATGAATTTTCATCAAAATTCTTCTCTAAAAATGTCCACCTATTCAATGTAAAACACATCAATGTAATTCTTAGTCCATACCAGAACCCACCAACTCACCCTTTACAAATAGTGTTCGACCCTGGGTAGACAGAGCAGACCCAAACTAAACCCAGGGCTTTTCATTAACTTCCAGCACCTATGCCTTGTGCGTCTTGCTTCCTAGTGCACAACCTTAGGGAAACTACTTAACATTATATGTTTTTTCCTTCATTTAAAAAATTATCATGCAGGTGTCTAATTTTGAGGGTTACTATATTAATTAGATTAAAGTTAATATAACTAACCTCTAGTTCATTTGAATGTATCAGAAACCAAATTGAGTTCAACCAGAATTGTAGACCTTACAGAAACATATAATCTTTTGGTGACTTTGATTTAAATTTTGAGGGACTATTCTTATATCTCTCTTTCTACCTGGAAAGATTTTGTAACTCCTTGAGGCTGTTTGTTTGTTTGATTTGGTTTGTTTTTTTCAGTACTTTATTATGGTGATTCCAGCATGTAGACACATTCAGAAGTTGTTAAAAATTTCTCTAATTAATCATATTCTTTTGGCAGAAACCATCACCAAGACTGTAAAATGAAATAGATTTTTAGTGTTTAAAAGTGTTGAATGTTACAGTTAAGGTCCTCCAGAACATGTAGTTTCTTCCATAAAGCAGAATTTTAAATAGCAAGCCATCTGTTCCTTTCTGCTTCTAATTATAGGACTGAACATAAATTTTAATAGGTATCTGAATTTGAACCACCTATCAAGAGAAAATGAAAAATATGGATTACTGAATTGGTTTTTATAATATATTATCAAAATAAGGAATGTTTTATAAAATCTTGGTGTTTAAACAGAAACTTTAATTTTCTAAAATAAAATAATGGAACTTTATGAATGATGGGAAGACCCATGTCAAGATGGACACAATGAAAAATACACAGGCTTTGACTTATAATAGTGACTCCTGTGAATTGATACATAAAAAATGGAAACCTTAACAACACAGCCAAAATGGCTTTCAGGTTATAAATAGTTAATGTTGAAAATTAGTTATAAAGGTGGAAATAAGACACACTTGTTAAAAATCAATGAGAGAGCAATATTGGGAGAAGAATTGACGCTGACAAATCCTATGAAATGTGCTCCTAAAAAATGATATTTAAAGAGTTTTGTTTATTAATGAAACAGGAGATGTTTTGGTGGCATTGACAGTAACTTGTAAAACTCATTGTGGAGCAATGAAGAGTTCTGTCAAGAAAATTACCTAAAACCTTAGGACAGCAAGAAATATTAGTGATATTTACTAATATTGTTCCTTTTGATAATAAGATTTCTATATTATGGCCACTTTTCCAGGTAAGAGTGTTAAAACTTGGAAAAGTAGACTATATTAGTTGCCCTGGGAGCACAGAAATAGAAAAGACAGATCTAAGATTCAACAAAAATCTCTGTCTGTTCACAAAAAAATAGAAAATTAAAAAAGTGTCGTCAGGAATATCTTATGCTTGAAGCCAATGATAAACAATCATATAAAATATTCATAGATCAATTGCACAAAACTACATTTTCTGTTCATAAAAATTTATCATAAACAAAACCAACTTCAGAATATGGCAAACAAAGGTTTGTAAAGTTCATCTCACTACTCAAAACAATTTTTAGTGTACTAATAAACTAATAAAACAATAAATAAATATAAGAAAGTAAAAGCAAAATCCATAATATAAGAAGTTTGTGTTTTCAACTAGAAATATAATAATTAAAAAAACCTTTATGAGAACAACTTTCAGTTGAAATGATGTAGGATTTTCATCTCATAGATTCATTGAAAACTAAAATCTATGTGCACAAAAACATATACTTTAAAAGTGAAAAATACCCAATCAGTAAAGATATAAAGGAATTACAAATAATAGTGAGACCATAGAGCATATCAGATATGGGGATTATTACATCTAAAATTGAAAAAAAAATCTAATAATGTGTTGGGGGAACAAAGGGATATCACGAATACTAAAAAGAAAATAAACTGTGAAACATAACAAGGCATAATAAAATAATGTTCTAGAATTTTTGTGTTTCAGGTGCTTGGGAGAAACTCAGTGTGAAAGTAATGCTTGCTACAGAAGCATGAGGACCTGAGTTTAAAAGATATGGTGGTGCATACCTGCAATGCTAACACTAGGAGACAAAGGCAGGATGCTGCGGGCTTGCTTGTCAACCTTCTACCCAACAGATGAGCTCCAGATTTAATGACAGCTCCACTTGTTACTTAATTCATTAGTAGTTGAAAATTAATAAGGAAGATATCCATTGTAGATGTCTAATACACACACACACACACACACACACACACACACACACATGTACCATTGAAACTGAACTTTAGTACAAAGTTAGATACAATGAAATATTAGTGAAACAAAGGGATAGAGATAAACAAAGGGATTCATTTGCCAAAAGGTCTTTCAATGTAAAAATGTAATAAACAATAGGCATATATATGTGTTAAGTACTTGATATTGAAATGTAAAATAAATAATCTAAAAATATGCTGGGAGAATTTTAGCATGTACAGCTCAGTAACTTTCGAAGAAAGGACAAAGTAAAATGTATCTTTAAATGCACAGATAACAAAATTTACCCAACCCAGATAGAACACTGAGCTATGACACTTGCAAATATTTTGCTTTAAATTATTTATTTTTCTATTATTTGGAGAGAGAGAGAGAGAGAGAGAGAGAGAGAGAGAGAGAGAGAGAGAGAGAGAGAGCAAATGACATGTGTTGACTATTGAGTGAAAAGAATACATCAGCCCTGGAGCTGAAGTTGCAGGCAATTGTGAACCACACAGTGGGGGTGCTAGAACCAAATTCATAACTCCTGCAAGACCAGCATGTTTATTGTATTTCTTAAGATTAAATATTTATTTCAAAATCTATGCATGATCAGAATAAAGAGACTTTTAACAAGTAAAGACAAGCTGAATACTCTGCTCCAGGCTAGAAAGACTCAGTGTTATGAAAATATTAGTCTTTTTTTTCTTTTCCATTTTATTGAAAATAGTATTTTTCATACAACATGTTTTATAGTTTAACCTTCCACAACTCATGTATACATTACTCATAAAATTAAAGATGTATCTTTATTCATACATTTAACTATAATACTAAAATTTAAAAACAAAAGAGCTATGAGAATCCAGGGGAAAGTTGCTTATGGAACACAAATGATCACCCAGTTCAATCCCTAGAACCCATGAAGAAGCCAGATTTAGTAAGCAAGTATCAGTAATACCAGCACACACATAGCTGGAGGTGGGGGTAGATAATGGTGAATCATTTGCATTCTGTACATCTAGACTATATACAACAGATGACAAGAGACTTTATCTTTAAAAGGCAGACAGTGAGAACCACCACCTAGGGGTATTCCTGATCTTTGAGGTGCAAGTACTCACAACCTCCCTCATGAACATCCTACCCACAAATCATTCACACAAATATATAAAAAATTAAAGCAATACAAGTGTATGTTTATTTATCAGTAAGTAAAAGAAAAATGTGAGCATAAGCTGCAAGATATTGCATCACACTGTGAACCCTGAGGTTGTGTTGTTGACTGGAAAAACATGTTTCTAGTTGTGGTGTGGTTCACCCTTAACACACAACTTCAATTTCTTTGATTGGAATACAGACACACCCTTAGTACACACCTGTAATCCCAAATAATGAAGATAAGGTTAGTTTTTAGAAGGAAGCACCCATGTTTGGAAGTAGTGTCTAATTGAATGGCAGGCAAAGTGAAGAATCAGAGAAGTATTTGACAGAATAAGATAGGACCAACTTTTATGAGAAAGGAGAGAAAAGAGAGGCAACTTAAGAGAGAGCAGCTCAGAGAGAGAAGAGAAAAAAGGAGTCGGTTTAACTGGACATCTTTACTGAGTCTGGTGGCAGAGAGAGGAAAAGCCTGAGACACATGAAGAGAGAAGCTAGAGAATGAGAAAGAGATAGAATAGAACATATTGCCAAAATAGGATGAGGCCAAGCAGAGCAATTCACTCAGAGGACAATAGTGAAGCCAGATTGAATCAGTGTGGAGAAGATTTTGAGCCGGAACAACTGAATTAAACCTGCTGGTCAGAGTTAAGAAAAAATCAGAAAGGGATTAATATATTCAGCAATAACAGAGACTGAAAACATTCTAGGCCTAGATAAAATTGTGCAGAGGCTAGAAGCTTCCAAGACTGGGCTTAAGTTAGCAGACTGAGGCAGTAAAACTCTGAGATGGCAATCAATACAGAAGACTAAAAGCTACTTTTACAGAGATATGCACAAAAAAAATTCTGGAGCCATAAATAAAGATTAGCATGTTATTATTGACAGCAAAGTGGTATGAATTTGAGGTTACTAGGCTAAGTAAAATAACCCAGCACAGAAATATAAGTACCCTATGAGTTACAAAAGTTTATAGACACTAAGAATTCAATGTAGGTTACCAGAGGTTACAGGGTAATTAAGGGAGAATTGGTAACTTAATCAAAGGATATTAAATTAGACATAGAAAGTAATAGGAAATTTCTGTGTACTATTGTATAGTAGGGCGAGTAGAGATAATGATAATGTACTATACATTTCAGACAGAAGATAGTGAATGAAGTCATCAGAAAGAATGATATCTGAGAAAAATAAGGTCATATTTAAATAACACAGATTATATGTATGGATTACAATGTCACACTAGACTCCTTGAACATTTAGAATTGTTATGTTTTTGTATATTATAATATGTCTTCTTTAAAAAAAATTTAAAAAAAAACCTGTAGAGGGTAGTAGGGCAAATATGAGAAATAAATAAATAAAGATGTATTTGCTCATGCAAAGTAAAAGATTATCCATGTATTAAAATGTCATAATGAAACTCATTGTTTTATACACTGAGACACATTAGTAGAACCAAACAGAAGTAAAAGTCTCAAAAATAGTGATAATTAAGTAAAAGTAGAGTTGAAAAAACCAAAAGAATCCATTATATTAATAACTAGTTATAATAAAGACAGTATAAATACATTAACTACTTAATTGAGGCAAAGAGTGTCATAGTGGAGACACACTGAATCTGTCTTACAACCAAGTAACAGTTCCTTCCTGTGAATCTATCAAGGGCTGGCCATCTCAGCATCCTGTGTATAGGATGCATAGGAAATAACTATGGATATCAAAAGCACACTAGAGGACAAATCATATTTTATTATGTTGAGCCACAATAGCAACTAGATATGGATATAAATATAAGAATGTTTAAAACAGAATTCTATGGCTTCTTTGAGTAATTTGAAAATGAAGTAGTAGATAAGTGCTGATGTGCATTTGAAACATACTTGGGAATGTAAGCAGCATGGAGTTTAATGTCTTAGAGGATGTAAACAAATACAAAGGAAGTTTCGAGTCTGGATTTGCAGCCTACACTAACCACTGTTCCACTGAATTCCCAATCTTACTGTCAAACCAGAAAGCAAAGCTAGCATATTATTTATGATCCTAGTTTTCAGAAGAGAAGAAATCATCTAGGCCTTTGGCCATGACATGAACCTACAAATCATGTATTATTTGCATTTCATTGTAGTGAAATAACTTATTTATTTCTTATTCAATATAGCCTAATTCCAATATGTTCTAATATATTCTGATTCCATTTTTTACTTGAAAATTTTCCCTTTATATAAAGTCTTTGTCCATAATTTAAGTGAAAAATCTTAGTGACTAAAATACAAGATTTGGATGCTTAGAGAGAAAATATTTCCCAATTAAATTAAAACAATGAAGTTTTTTTTAAATGTCATAAATTGTTCATTTATTTCACTGAAATAAAGCCTCAGTGACCTCAGAATGGTCTCAGTGGCATCACACATCATTCATTCCTAACTACAAAGAGATCAGAAGGAAGTTTTAAAACACCAATATTGATTAAAGCATCTGTATTGTTTGGGAAAAGCAGCATAGTGCTTGGTACTTTGATAATACGTCTTCAGAAACTTTCTCAGTTTCACTCTTGTGATTATGTTCAATGGGTATTAACTAGTGAGGTCAAAAGACAAGTCTATATGCTTAAGTAGGCATATTGAGAAAGATGATCTGCCTATGCCGATAAGTGCTAGGGAGAATTGCTTCTGACAGTCTGTTCTCTGACCAGTGCTCACCTCTTCTAACATTTGAGAACAAAATTGAGGTATATGATTTGCTGACTGCTTTGAAAATTGCCTTTTGATAGCACAACTGTGACACAGAATTGCATTTCTTGGCTAGAGTGTTTTCACAATAAAGATGACCTGGTGTTTCATTAGCTCCTATGGGTGTCATTTTCATCTCTGGGTTCTGCCTCTAAGATCTAAGCTATTGAAGCCTTGTTTACTCTCCTTCTTCCACATCATTTCCCATCTAATATGAATGATAGCTGAAGCAGCTGTCTCTATACTATATCGCTGAGTTTTCCCCCAGAAGATTACACTTGAATCTTTCAAAATGTTGTTTTCTAAGTCCAAATCTGATACTGCCTAGGCAACAGTTTAATTCATTGTCTATCAAGAGAACGTTACCCTTTGTAACTATACAGTTCTATTTGCTTCGATTTAAAATGGTGTGGCAGTTTTGTATTATTTCCTTAATTTAATAATAATAAAAAAAAAACACTAAGAAAGTGCCAAAGGTTGAATGAAATAAAACTTCATGCATCACTCTCTGTTATTACTTCTGACTAAGGAAACTCATGTTTATTGTCTTCATGTGTTAATGTTAAGAAGAAAAAGGGAAGTCACACTTAAAATGCATCTATTCTAGTGTCCTTAAAAAACATTGTTTTAATGTCTCAAAAAACTATAAGGCAACCTCATTCACTCATTTTGCCTGACATGATAATCTTAAGTAGCATATGGAAATTTTAAAACATAAAATGGAATTTTAATGAATGCTTTTCTGTGTTCCAAGGCTGTCTTTTTTTGAGTATTTGTATGATAGTCCATAAAACTATTTTTCTTTATTAGTGGGAAATTCAGGCTGTAGGACAAATTGAAGTCATCTGCTTAAATACATTGTTACATAACAATTTGGATCTGAAAATGTGGCATTCACATTGAAGATACAAAGAATGTTTCCTTGAACTACTACAAATAGAGTATTTAAGAGTTTTAAGGGAAATATATATTAATCACATTACATAGATGACATATATGCAGTTCAATGACATGGTTACCATAGAAATAGTCCACAGAAATGTTTAAGGGGTGCTTTTAGAATTATTACCAAACTAACATATGATATTATCTTATCTTGTATACCAGAATTTCCAACACTAGTAAATCCATGTGACTATAATAATATAAGTACTTCGGCTACGCACAGACAGAATGATCTTAAACTTTCATCACAGCAGTAATATAAAAATTTGAGCTGGTTCTATATTGATGTGGAAGTGTTTGTGATTTTCAGTATGACAAAATGCACAGATGTTAATTCATACATGTTAATTTATATAGGAAGGCTTACTACAAAACTATATTCATCTAGGTAGACCTAGTACAAGGCCATGGAAGTCTCTTAGTAGTGTTTTCACATGAACTTACTACAAAACTATATTCACCTAAGTAGACCTAGTACAAGGCCATGGAAGTCTCTTAGTAGTGTTTTCACATGAACATATATTTTATGAACTTTCTAAAACTAAGATATGAAACACAGTGACAATTACCATATTTCTATTCTCCATTACTACCACCACATGTATAAATATATCTATACTTTCAATACAGCGTAGACTCTGTGAATCTGTTTGGTGTTGGATTAAAGCAAAACTCTGTATGGGGAAGAGGAAGTGTATGTGAGTATAAGTGTGTGATATATACCTAATATTTGTTACATACATACAATATTTATAGTACATATAGTACATATTGTGTAAGTAGACGAGACTAGAATTATCACATTGAATTCTAACACATAGTACAATCATTTTTCATTATTTGTTTTCATCTTCCAAATTGTTTGTGCCGGGAAGTGGTGGTGCACGCCTTTAATCCCAGCACTTAGGAGGCAGAGGCAGGTGGATTTCTGAGTCCAAGGCATCCTGGTCTCGAACTGGTGAGTTCCAGGATAACCAGGGCTACACAGAGAAACCCTGTCTCGAAAAAAAAATGTTTGTAATAAAAAAAAAAATACTGATTGATCAAGAAAAAAAATGATAGGCAACAAATCCTTAGTTTTAGAACTCTGTTAAGTCTATTTTGTTTTCTATACTTTTTGGAAAGTAGAAACATGAGCTTTCTCCAATGGTAAATGAGATGAGCAATTTGTAAGTGTGTATTGAAATACAGTATCAGAATGAGGCAAGGTGTTAAGTCAGCAGTAGTGTCTATAGAAGCAAAAAAAATCTATGCAAAAATACTATAAATTCTTCTGAAAATGCATCGACATTGCATAAATTAAGAGTAAATGCTTTATAGTTTATACATCAGATTGAATATTTCATGAAATAAATGAGCTTAAATTGATATTTAGCTATTACTGGAGTGATCATATTTTGACATAAGTTCAATGTCCTTGCTCTATTGATATTTATAAAAACATTATTTTTCTGTTATATTGCAAGAGAGTAAACTATATTCCTGTATCTCTACAAACAATAATTGTAATAATGACAATTCTCTTTGAAAATGAATAATAAAAATACATGTAATTAATATATACATTGACAAAGCACTGACAATTCTATGTTTTATTTCATTACTTTCATGATTATATTGAACAATCTACATTTTAAAATGTAGAAGATTTGGAAACCTTACTTATTCTTAACACAATACAGTATTATTTTTTTTAGAATATTTATGATATAAAAAATTTCATTTTCTAAAGTAGGTGTTATAGATAAGCAATCCTTTTTAAAACTATTGTACTCTACTATATAAAAGACAGATTCCAGTCAGGATGTTCAGATTGATGTGAAAGTTAATTTTTGATGCTATCATTCCATATACTTGACAATTGCTAAGTAGTGTTATTATATTTCCTTATGAATGTTATGAATATGCCATAAGTTAACCTAGTCCATTATAATACCCCAGTGGAAAAAATCATGATTTTAGGTTCTTATTTCTCAGTCAATTTTAACATTTTCATGATGGAAAGTAACTCATAAAATGGTAGAAGACTTGAAAATGCATTACAGAAAATATATTACAACAGCTGCATTTAAGGCGGGTATGGAGGCCCACTGGCACCGTGCCAGATGCTGAGGCAAGAACTTTATGACCTCTAGGCCAGCTTTCAGAATGGTCAACAGCAAGTTTCCATCCAGCCTGGGCTACATAGTAAAACTCTGACTGTTGCTGTTGTTTTGAGGGAGAAATTGAGATTCCTCTAATACTTCGATTCTCAACTAGCATCTTTCTATTATAAAAAATGAACTCTGAGTTATTCCTTAAAGACACTGTTGTTGTGGGGATATGAAATTAGCTGGTGCAGTCTCACAGGTAAACAGAAAATAAAATGTTCACCATCATGGACCTATAAGGTCCTATTTGACTGAAAAGGAAAAGAAGGGAAAGGCATTCCTGGAGGTTCTTTGGTTACTTATAAGCTCCAAAGTTTTCTGAGTAGATTTGCTTCCAAGATACTTGAGACTTTCTTAATTAAAATTATATTGATGTATAGTATCTAAAAGGATAATTAAACATAGCAGCAGCTTTTGAATATAAAACATATGCATCTTGCCAAGACAGTAATTAGAAACTAGTATTGAGCAACAGATTCAAGTTGACAGCTGATACAAAAACTTTGGTCAAGAAGATTTCTTTCGGCAAGGCAACTATATAGTTGGACCACTGGTAAGTGATGTGGCCCAACATCCTTTATGCTCTAATTCAATATGGAAAAGATGCTATGATAAAGAAGACAACTGTTCATTTCTCCCAGTCAATTTACCATAAAAAATGTAGCAGGCTAAATTAGAATATGAAATTGTAAGAAAGTTGGTATCTCAGCCACATGATGATAAGTATATTGAGCTACTATGTTATACTTTTCTACGTTTAAATACAAATTAATCTCATATTGTAGAGAGCTGTGATCACGCTGGAACCTGACACGCGTGAGTAAACAAGTAAAACTGCGCGTGTGCAGTGGCAAGGACCGCCTATCACCGCCCAACCCGGGACGTAACATGGGAATTGAGCAAGCAGCCAATCAGATATGTCCACCCCACCCTAGGGTGTATATAAAGCAGCGCCATGTTTGATCTGGTGTCTCTCCTCCTCCATACTTGGGAATAAACACGTGCTGCAGAAGGATCCTATGTGTCCGCGTGCATTCTTGCTGGTGAGACGACTGCACGGGTCACATCATATGTTCCTATACTACTGATGACTACTACTTGAGAGGACTCAGTACTACAGATAAGGTCTGGCATTCAATCATGATCATTGGTGACTGAGGCTGAAATTATAAGGTTGTTATAGAAATCATTAGTAAAGAATTCCTGGCAAAATAAGGACCAGAGTTACAAGAAGAATGTATCTGCTGTTTTACAGCATTGAGTATCCTCTAAATCCTTGAAAACATATAAGGATTTAGCAAAACAAATGATTATGTTAGAAGAGCAGAGGCACACTCTCTTAAGATTCCCAAATCCTTTACAATCCTAGCATCAAACAACTCAATGTTGACCTTAAACAAGACAATCCAAGAAGAAACAGCTCCAAAAATTTATTCTGGCATCCTAAATGTGAAATAAATAGGAGCAAAACCTTGTTGATTAATGATCGGTGTCAATTTTAAGAAACGCCTTAAAAACAAATTCTAGATATATCTATCAGGGAGTTACTAGATTGGGCTAACTGAGGTAGAAGACCTACCTTAAATGTAAGTGGTGTCATCCCCTGGGCTAGTGTCTAATTGAATAAAAAGAAGATGTTGGGCTAAGGTCTACACACCATCTATCCGTGCTTCCTGGCATTGGGTGTCAAGTGAGCAGCTGTTTTATATACCTACTGCCATACCTTCCCTGTTAAAATGGATCGTACATTCAAACTTTGGGCTGAAATAAACCCTACATTCCTTACGTTGATGTTGTTGCAAACTTTGTCAAAGCAATACCTAACATCTACATAGACATCTACATGGGTCCTAAATGCTCCAGCACACTGGTTGGAGGTTGACAATTTTGACAGTTTTAGAAAGAATTACCCAAGTACTAGTTACAAACAAAACAACCAAGTAGAAAAATGGGAAAATAAAGTAATGGTATACAGCATACCAGCATGGAAAGATCCCCATAACAGCAAGGAAAAAAAATCAGAAAAAATACAATACATTACAGAAGCTAACTTTCAGAAAGTTTGTCAACAATTTTCAGTTATCCCAAACATTCACTGAAGACAAATGGCTTAAGAGCCGAGCCTTTCAGGATTTTGATCTGGCCTACTCATGCCTTAGTCTCTCTAGCTTCTACAACAGACTAGAAACTATAAATTGTATTTCTCACCCTGGGACTGAAAACCCTGGCATGAAGCAATTTAAGTGAAGAAGAATTTACTTGGGCTCAAGGTTGAAAAGATTTTGTCCATCTTGGTGATAATTCAAGGCAACAGGAAGTTGTTACCACTGCAACACAGGGTGTTTGTAGTGCAGAAGCTAACCAGAAAGCACAGACCATTAGAGAAAGGAAGAGGAAGGAGGAGAGAAAGAAAAAAAAAAAGACTGGTCCTGTGCCTTTAACTATAGCTGAACTCTACTTACAGTGAGCGAGTTCTTCAAGGTTGTACCTCCTAAAGGCTCTCCAACCTCCACAAGCATTCCGACTAGCTGGGTACCAAGTGTTCAAATACATGAGCCTACAGAAGATATGTCACAATAAAAAGATAGCCACTATCTTCCTTACATCCATAACAACAGTGAAAACAAGTCAGGAAGTTTTTCTACCCTACTTTTTGATACTGTAATAACAACATGATCTACTGATCTACAGCAACTTTAAGGGGAAAGGGTTTATTCAGCTGACAGGTCATCACCCTTCACCAAGGGAAGTTGAGGCAGGGACTCAAAGCAGGGACCTAGAGGCAGGAGCTGAAGCAGAGACCACAGAGGTATGTTGTTTATTATCTTGCCTCCTGCTTCTCATCAGCCATCTTCTACATACAACCTAGGACCCCCTGACCCAGGAGTGGCACCACCCACCACTGGCTTGGCCTTCCTCCACCAATCAGCAATCAAGGAAATGCTATGCACGTGCTCATAGTCCAATCTGGTGGCGACAATCCTCGGTTGACATCCCTCTTGCCCCATGTGTCAGGTAGTTGACAACCAAAACTAACCATTACAGAAGGTCTGAAACATCAGAAAGTAGGTCCTAAGATGTTTTATCATCCAAATAGGAATATGATAACAGTATCTTAGAAGATTTATCTTCCTTTGATCTCCTGTTAATTTGTAGAATAGTTTTACCTTCAAGATATACTTTTAGAAAGCACTTGTTTTTTTTTTTTTTAAATCACAAGCAAATCTATTTAACATCACAGGCAACTGAAAAATGAGAAGAGTGTAGCATTAATCAAGTTACATAAACCTGAAAATAAGATTTAAGGATGATAGCCAAGTTCATTAATTCCTGTATATGAAAATTATTAACATTTCACTCACTTATTGCAGATGTGAGGTACATGAGAGAGATACATTATTGCATAGAAATCCCTGCAGTAAATAATTTTAAGAAATAAGTATCAGAATATTTTAAATCATTTATATTATTAAAAGTAAAAAAGTAACTTTATATTATCTTTTTTATTTTTATTTTCTGTGAAGCAAATAGTATATGAACTATATATAATAAATCAACTAATATATTCTGTTACCAATCTACAGTAAAAATATAAAAATAATTATTGTCATGTTGATAAAAAATTGAAGTTTATTTTGAAAAGAAATATAAAGTCAATCACTCAATGTAGAATCTTAAGGTAAATTTAAGGAAAGATCATTAAGTTGTAATATTTATTAATCTTGGAAAATACCTAAACATATTTTAAAACTAGACCTTGATAATTATGGTAAAGAAAAAATAACTAGTAATATAAATAATGACTCAGCACGCAAGCTTGATACATGACTAACTGGCAGAGAACATTGGGTCTTAAATTTGATGACATTATTGAATGTCTAACTTTTGAAAAATGATGATGTGTGCATCAAATTGATACCTAAATCATTACATAATGCATAAATTGAGTGGACTTGGAATATCTTTCCAACTTGGGATTTCTGATCACTTTCACTATGAGTCTATGTTATTAGGACCATTTAAAGGCAATATCTCCTCTCATATGTTATAACACTTGTCTGTATACCATTTTAATATAGGCTTCAAGTACAAATGAAACTGCAAACACATGTCCTACATACCATGCATTCTTGGAGTCTTCTATCTTAATATTTATTGACCATCCCAAGGTACCACATTTTATTACAGAGAGTATTGTATTGGCATTTACAAGTAAACAAATGATCACATTAAAATTAATTACACTAGTATTTGGTAATTTCATTATTCAGTAGATAAACAACTCCAAGATTAACAGGGTGTTAATGAAAAGGCTGACTTTTAGAAATCTATATGCCATTATTTATACACAGAAGTTCACTTATATCATCAGAAAATTCATCCAGGACAACTTATGTGGAACACATGGACTTGAGTGATTCCCCAGGAGAAAAAACTTCCCCAATCACTATGCTTCCCCTATGCTAAAATGTGTAACGATTGTTATTATCTGTGTACGCCCTACCCAATTCAAGGTTTCTGAGCAGCTAAGACTATAAACAGGATGCAGCGAGTAATGCAAATAGGCCTGTCAGAGTCATCAGCCAAGATTCATGATGAAGCTGATACAAAAGACAGCACGGACCCTCATAAAGCTTGAGTTGCCTGCAGCTCTCTGCACTAGCTGAATCCAGGACGAGTACGGTCGCTTGAATTAAAATGGTATGAGATTCAAGGAAGCAAACAGGAAGTAAAGAGCTGGGATCAACAGATCTAATTTACCTACTTCATAGAGCTGGCAGGTGAGCGAGGAGGAGACAACACAGCAACTCAGGAGAAAGAAAGAGAATAAGGCAGCTGTAACAGCAGCACCAGATTCTCAGGAATTTCATGTATCACATACATTGCTCTTTTTCTTATTTAGTTCTGACTTCTTGGGAATATAAAGATGTTACTTTGTGACCTTTGGAAGCAACAGCTATTTTAACCTCAGCACTTGACCCCCTTCTGCTTTAATAAAAAGTGAGTGGTTCATACTCTCCAGAGAAGCTGAGGTGGCATCATTTTGGAAAAATTTTGGTGTAGAAAAGACTGGTATAAATCAATATGACAAGATATAATATAATATAATTAATATAATAAATATAATATAATATAATATAATAAATATAGATGGCATACTCTCCTCTGAGGCTCCCTATGCACAGGGTAGGACTGCTCCTTCCTATGCTGTATGTATGGTCAATTCATCTGGGATTTTCACATGCCCAGTTTCCAGCAAAGCTAGCTCCTTTTCATACCAAAAGACTGCCAAGCTTCAGGTATTCCCTCTGGCTGAACCTCCAGTTAGGGCCACAACTTCCCCTCCTATAGTCCTACCAAGATATTTCTGGACTTTCCTTCTGACCAGCCATGCAGGTCCATTCTGCTCATCCACGAAGAGCCAGTCAAGTCATCGGCTTATTTTTTCTTTCCTGCATTATAGACCACCCTGGGCTTTTCCCAGACTTCCTTCACAGGGATGCTAGCTCCTTCTTGTCAGCTCATAAGCCCTCCCAGCTCTACAAGAACTTCTCTTCACCATGTGGCCAGCTATTTTTCAACCTTCCTAACCTGACAGTTCATATGGATTTGAGGAACTTGCATGCACTATGTAGCTTCCCACCATGATTATAATAAAAGCTGTAATCAAGTCCCAATTAAATGCTTTTTTTATGAGTTTCCATGGTCATGGTGTCTCTTCACAGCAATAGAACACTTACTTAAAACATGTAGTTGTCGATCAACTGAATAGCAATGAAACTATGGTTCGTTCATACAATGGACTATCATTCAGCCGTAAAGAAAAATGAAATTATTACATTCATGAGACAAAGGGTAGATCTAGAAATAATTTCCTTGAATGAGGTAACCCAGACCTAGAGAAACAAATGGTACATTTTCCCTCATATGTAGGTATTAGAATTATTAGATAGATGTGTTTAAACTGGGTATTGATAAAAGGTAGAAAACAAGTAACTTGGAATGAGGGGGATATCAGACAAAGAGGAAAGCATGAAACTGTACAAAAGAAAGAAAGAGAATAACACACAAGTTTTAAATGGGGCAGGAGACGGAGGATAGTGTATATCAGTGATTTGGGAGAAGAATAGCTAACACTAAAGACCTGTGAAAATGCTGTGTGGAAAACTCATACTATAGAAGTTTCCTAAACCATAAACACATATAAGGGAGTACAATGTTTTAAGTTGTGCTTTATTTTATATCATTATCTGAACATAAGATCTGGGGAACAAACAAAAACAAGAGTATATTTTAATAGTGATGTCTGTGTTTATCAATTTGACAAGTGGTGGATTTTACAAAGTAGTTTTTATTATCAGCTTGGCATAACCTGAAGTCAACTAAAAAAATGTAGCCTCAACTGATTTTGTTAATATCATATTTGCCTGCCCACATGTTTGTGTGACGTTTTTCTTGTTTTCTAATTAATGTAGGAAGGTTCATACCACAGTCTTCATTACATCTCTACATAGGTAGGTCAAGGATGTGAAACAAAGCCAGCTGAGCATGAACCAAAGGAAGAAAAATCAGTAAGCTATGTTTCTTGTAACGTGCCCTGTTTCTGCTCCAAATTCCTGCTTTGACTTGCTACCCTTACTCTCCTCAGTGATGGATTTCAACTTGGAAGTATGAGCTAAAATAAAATATTCTACTCCCCAGGTTGCTTGTCGACTTGGAATTTATCACAAAAACAGGAATCAAAGTAGGACACACACCCTTCCCCCAACACTCAGAGATTATAATGGATTAAGGGGGCAGAAAGATTGTATGAGACAAAAAGTTCAGACATCTGCAATGTAAAAGGATTTCTTGATATTATGAAAGCATTGTTTTTTGAATCAACTAACAGTGCTATTACTATATGCACACAACTTCAAGCCAATAAAACTACTAGCTTGGCCATAGAGTTCCAGTTAGTTACAGTTGCAGGTAGGAGAAGTTATTGATGACTGATTGCTGTTGTTAAATAAAACTGATGTTCTTCATGATGCTGCCACTGAGAAACTACACATACTCTCACCCTACACCCATGCACGTACTACCAGTCTAAGTGAAATCCATGAGTTTAAGAAAAGAGAAAGTGAGCATGTTAGTGTGGGAGTAAGAAGCAGTTGAGAGAGAGAGAGAGAGAGAGAGAGAGAGAGAGAGAGAGAGAGAATACAGGGATTAGAGAAAAGAAAAGGTATGCATTTGATCAAAACATTCATTATATGCAACTATTAAATAATTAAACAATTAAAATTCCTATTAATAAAACAAACGACTCTGTTCTTGCTTTGTTGAGCCTCAAGTATATGCCCTTGCTCCTGGTAACCTGATTCTAATATCCACCACTTCACCTTTACCTTTCCTATGGTACATTAAGATAAGCCAAATATAAAAGAACTATAAAAATAAAAATTAAAACTGTCATTTACTTTCCTACTTCTCTCCTTGAACTCACCAAGGATCCATACATATTTCTGGTCAAACTCCAAGTTTAGCTTTCCAGCTTACTTCTTACATGACTGAAATGTACAGTTACAGGATATTGAAATACTGCCAATAAATAACTAGAATAAGGTAGTCTCACTTCATCATCTCCCATCTGTATCTTATTCATGGGATTTCGCACATTTGTTCAACTAAAACTGTAAATGAGGTAACCTAGAGGTTATTGTATTAATTATTCCAAATGAAACCATTAAAATTCCAATCTTACAATTCTTTCTTTATGTGAGGAAACATGAAAGTAAAAGATAAAAAAGGAAATAGTGAGAAATAAAATATTCAATTGAACAGTACATCAGAATCACTCAGGAAATTGTACTGTGGAGCTGAAGAAGCACTGAAGGTATTTTTAGATGTATATAATACTCATTTGTCTAATACGGAAACAGTTCCTCATTCCTCAATTCATTTTAAAATATCATCCAGAGCAGTGACTGGATGGTGAGTTCCTGAAATGAATTTGCTACCACTGCTGTGATTGTGTGGGGATTTTTAAAAAAGTAGACTGAAGATCTTATTATGGTAATTCATTAATAATGACAGGATAAGAAAACCTTAACCACTGTGGCTTTACCAAATAACAAATCAGCAGGTAACAATAATCTCTCTACCTACCATTTCCATATCGCCCTAATAGCATAGCCTAGCTTTTCAAGCTGTTCAACAAACAAACAATTCTGCAACCTCTCAGTGAGGTAGCCCAGATAATATTGAGAATGAATGCATTTTCTAAACCTCACAGCAATACTCTCAGTAGAAAACTATTACATTTTAACTCTGCTTGTATTTCATGATGGTTCCAAGACTTTCACAAACTTTGTATGAGCTACATAAATAATTCCTACCAATTATACCCTAGCAAATATCTTTAAACACTGGACTGATATTTATTTTTATCTGTTTAAAAGTACCTGATATTAAGTGAGCCTATAAAATAATTATTCTTTTATCCTTTCAACAATGCTAAAAACTCCTGGTTTATACAAAAGCTTTTCTTGTAACTTTATAATGTCTGCCTGTGAAAAATGTAAACATTTATTTTACCCTCATCCTATGAATCAATGAACCACATAGACACTGTAGCATTGACAACCTCAAATTAACTGCTGATTCTGATTGTTAGAAGAGACAAGCCTTACACAAGCAATGTGAAATAGCATCAATTTTATTGACAGAAGCACTTCAACCTCAAACATATTTGTTTTATTATTTAGTTCACAAAAGAAGAATGTACTGGATGTTTACTTTGAAGATTTTTATACACAACAGTAACCTACTCCTTATATTATATTCAATTTGTAACTAAACTCTACCATATGAACTTTCTAACATCTGTTCTCTTCCAATTAAAAAATTAATGAGAAAAGTTGTGACATGGCTGCAAATCCTGGGTCAGGTCTGCAGAATTTGTAAATTGATATAATAATACTAAAGGAAATATCAAAATTCTTTCATTAAAAACTACGCACATTCCAGATTTTCAAATATTTTTTAAAAACTTTACTTAACTCCTTACCTATAATTTCCACTGCTGGGCCTCTTCATGTGCTGTTATCCTGGTGGAAAGTCCCTTACTTGTAGATTCTTTCTGCTGGACCCTGACTAAATAGCAACCTATCAAAAGTCCCTGCCTCGCTCTCTTTTTTTATGATAGACAACCCTATACCATAAAATATTCTAAAATTTATCTAGTAGTGATTTGTGCAGTTCTCATAATAGTCCATTATATTTTACTTGTCTGTTGTCAATCTCTCTCACTAGAGTGTATGAGATACCACAGCAGAGGGCTTTGTTCTTTCAATATTGCCTGTCTGGGGCTCAGCCTATACTCAATAACTATTAAATACTGTCTAAAGATAGCTCTACTTTTATTTAATTAAAGAGTGATTGTGATAGATAGATCCATTGTAACTGGAAAAGCATGAAAAATACATTTCATGATCAGAGTGGAATGGGTAGATTATTTTCCAAAAAGATACATGTCTAACACAGAAAACAAAGCCAACTTTGGGCACAATGTGTCCCCTGACTACTAAACATTTCCTAGTGACCTGTGGGCTCCATTGTACTACAGCAGAAACTGAAGTAAACCCAATGATGATGTCGAAAGCAATGGCTTGAAACAGTATGCTTATAAGCTGTGTGGTGGCAATTTTAAAAAACACAACATTCAAGTCAGTAGAAGTGGGTCCAACTGCTGTTTGACTCATTTCTCTATAACCTTAAAAGAAGCACTTATCTTTACACGGAATTATAAATCAAATGACATTCAGTACCAAATATATGCTGAGAATTGGTAGACAGGAATTTAAGAAGGGGGATTCCCAGATACTAAAATTTCCTTAGCTAAAATGACAATGCAATTTTTTTATTCTCTTGGTACTATTATTGATCTAATTTTTATATTTCTGGAAACTTCCCATATGATGTATGAGTAGATGTTATTTGCTATTGTTTGTTTGAGCTCTTTGTATCAGTTTTACCTGCTTGGGTAGAGGTTTTCTTTTTGTCTTCATTACTTTAACCACACACTGACATAAACCATTGCCTACTGGAATCAAATTTTGTCAATTATGTTCTCCCTTTTTACAAAATTGATTTTTCCCATTTACTTTATTTGTGGGGGAGATATTATGTGTACTCCCAATATATATGTTCCTGTTAAGAGGAACAGGGCACAATTTAAGATGTGACTAGGAGATCTCCAAATAATTGCATAAGTTTCTTCTATTATAGCTCTAATAAACAAGAAAAACAAAACAAACAAACAAATAAAAATAACAAAAGAGTGCCGTTTCCTGCCTGGAAGTTGCATCACGATTTATATCTATTTATTGGTCCACATCATTCTGTCTTATAACTCACCAATAAGTTAAGAAAGTGATTAAAATAATTCTTGAAAAGTAGCCCATCCAATCAATTAAAAAAATAACATAAAAATATGTTGATAATACCAAGCAAAGAATATAATAGATTACTTTTTAGCAAAGGTATACTATTTAGTAAGCAAAAATAAAAATAATCTTTTAGATAGTCAATTTAAAAAGATTTTAAAAAGTGTAAGAGCGTGGGAGAGATAAAATATTCTTTAGTGTGAGGTGAATATAGAACTTGTTGCTGGAAGCAAGTTTGACTGAAATCTAAGTACTAACACATAATCAGCACTGGTGAAATAATATTTTCCAGTGTCATCCCCCTCAATATATACACTGAGAAAATTTTCAGAAAAAAATTTCACATCAATGCTTTCAATTCTTTATAAATTATGTAAAAGCTTAGAATGCAACTTTGCAGCATTTCTTCAAGAAATTAACATGGTTTTGTAGAATTTACATTAAGCTATTTCTGCCCTCTCTGCCTAGTTTATATTATACTATAAAATTAACTATCACCAACTTTTGTGAATGTGAGCAGCCCAGTAGCCACTAAGGATCTAAGCAACTAAAGCTATCACATCTTTATTCTCAGAAAGTTTTCCTTATTTCGTCTGTCTGGTGGTTCCTTAGAAAACCAACCCACAAGCTTTGTTTTTATTTCACCCTCTCAGAGCTATTTTATCCATTACAGCCTTTTCCCTACAAGCATTTGTCAAAGACAATTAGAGGAAATTGTTTAACATTGTGGATGCCTTACATAGTGTTTATTCTTGGAACAGATAATGACAAGGGAAAGCATAGAATATCTGAAAAGTGAGAGTTTTGTTAGTAGATATTGAAATGATATATTCTAAAGAACTAAGGTGTCTGTGAACACATGTCCCCAGGAAATAAGGAAGAGTACCATCCTACCCTCCTATGTTGATATGTATGTGTGTGTATGTGTGTCTCCGTGTATCCATGTGTTTGTGTCTGTGTGTGGGTCTGTATGTGTATTTGTGTGATGGGTAGTTGATAGAAAGTTAGATAGATAGATAGATAGATAGATAGATAGATAGATAGATTAAAATAGAGTATTAATCATGCAAAAAAATAAGAAAATGTGACCTATGTACAGCACTGAGAAAATCCATGGATTAAACAAATTGAACAAAGGCTATATCAGTATATTTCATTTGTGTACTCTCACCCTGATGGGTAGTCGTAGAGACCAAGAAGGCATCAGAGTGTCTTCTTTAATCAGTACTTTATCATACACTTTAACAAAAGATCTCTCGCTGATTATAGAGTACGGTCTTTCAACTACATTGGTTAGCTAGCAAGCCCCAGAGATCTTCTGTTTACTCCTAATCAATGCTGGCCACATGGCACCATATGCCTTGTTCTTTTTACATGAGTACCAAATATCCAAATTCAGTTAATGCTTGTGTAGTAAGCAATTTATCCCTGGACCTATCTCCCCAGCTGGCACAAGGCAGAAGTCACAGAGTATCACTTGATACTTTAGTTACAAAGACTGTCTTTTTTATTTCATTGAAAAACTATTGACTTCTTGACTTGCATGCTTTGACAAGCCAAAACATCGTGTAAAAGAAGCTCAGTGGCCAAGCAATGAGCAAGAATGACTGACTAATAGTCAGATGCAAGCAGAAGCTTTAAACTTAATAATCCTTTATTGTGTAACTTTTCCTGAGTAGATATGAACAAATGACCACTCATTCCACATAGGTCACCAATGATAGACCAGGGAAACAATGCCACCCAAGTACAACTTAGTAAACCAATGAGTTTATTGCAGTTGCTGGTAGGAGAATGAATGAGGGGTTACCCAAAGAAGCATGAGTTACTCAGAGATACAAGTCCAAAAAATCCACCTCCAGAATGGGTAACAACTCATGAAAGTTTTATGGCTGTATTTTCCTGCATGATTTTCAAGCAGTTCATTGAGTTAGACTCTCCTCAGAAATTATCACTGCTTATATTACCTTAGGGATGGTCTTTATGAATCCTATAGGTTTCAGGAACTTCCTAATACTTGTAAATTTTCCTTCCTCCCTGTGTCTTTTAAATTTCATTTAGTTCTTGAATCTTAATGAATTTTCCTCAAGGAGAGGATGTTTTAAGTCAAGAGGAAATAGTTACATAATATACATGAAAAATTGCTTAAAATGCATGGGAATCAACAACCACTGAGAGAGACTAGGAGTGCTTTGCCACCCGTGTCTACAGATAGACCTGAAGACTCTGGGCTAGTGTCTACATAGCAACCTGGTTAGATTTCATAAAACAAATGATCTAGTTAATTTTTAGCCAGAATCCTGACCCAGAGAAAGGGTGAGATGATAAATAAACTGATGGTGATGTAGAGATAAAAATATTTCACTTAGCATTTGCTTTCCGATTATTGGAGAGCTGCATTGTTTTTCATTATGAAGAGTAAAATTATTGATCAAAGTTATTTTCAAATAAGTAACTAAATCTTAGTGCCACCAAAAGCAAATCTGGTCATTTGCCCATATGTTTTTATTAACTAGTGAATCTTTTATTTATACTAAATTTCCAATAATTATTTCCCTTACCTTTTCAAAGTGCTATGCATTTCAAGTATTTTACACCACTAAGATATATTACTTTGATAAGCACACTTTGGGAAGGCCATAAAGATAATTTTAAGTGATATTGGCAGTGTTTGGTTAATGTTCCCCAACTTTACATTCAGGATTAAAATTTTATATCATTGATATCATTCTATATTGAAATTTACACATTCATCGATGAAAATGTATATCAAGCCTTTGATTTTAAAAAGAGTTAAATATGACTAATATTGAAAATGGTGAAAGGATTTGTTTGTTTTATTTTATTTAAGTAAATTCTAGCTTATGAAAAGAGAAAAAATAAAGTTTGTGTCTTTCTTCTTAAGTAGGGCAGTCTTGCTACTTTCTCTAATTGCACTAAAGAACTCAAGATAAATGTTCACAAAATCAACGTGAGTGATTGGCTTTTTGCTCACAGACAGAGCTTATTTAGTGCCTAGAAGCAATTTGTGAGTAATAGAGGAGAGATGCCATTTCATCAAATGAGTTCTTTAATGAGCTTTTGTTTCACAACTTAATGGTACTTTTTGCTTTTTCTGCAAGATGTCCTTGCATCCTTTGTGCCAATTCAAAGAACAACACTTCTGACTGAAGAAATCTCACATGGTCTCCTTTCAGTAAAGATAGTAAAATAATTTATTCCAGCAAATGGCATTTCACATATTAAAGTAATATTTTAAAAATTGGTTATTGAGAATAAGTTTACAATGTGAATTTTTATTGTTTTTCCCCAATGTTACTCAAGGTTTTCAAAGCATATGAAGGAGATAGTTTTTCATTTATTCCCAGGCAATTTCTGTATATTGTTTATGAAATTTTCACCATCCTCAAACCTTATTATACTTTTATTTAACTGTATAATGTTAAATTCAACTGATTTTTAAAATATATTAATATTCATATATCTTAAAAATCATATTCTTGGATCAAGGGATATGTGCTCAATTCTATTAAGATTTAAATAAGGTGCATAGGGAAGAGGTGCTGTCAGAATAGTTCCCTCCACTGAGAAATTGTTTCTGACAGTTTTAATGAAAAACAATAAAACAACTCAAAATATACTTCATGCTAATGATTAGAGTGCAAGTGAAATCAGTGTTATATTTATTTGTTCCAAGTACTACTTTCTCTGTGTGGCATTTAGTTGAGCAATTATTTCCTTCACTAAGTCTGTCTTTCGTAAGTCTCAGTTTTGAAAAATGTTGTTCATATCATCTCAGTAAATGCAAGAATGCACAGTGAAATATAAATTTTACAATTCTAAATTAAATAAATAATAAACATATCCGTGATATATATCATATATCAAATTTACATAGCATAAACTGTTATACCTTCTGATTTATTTATATAGTTTGGAATTTTAAACATTGAAAAATAAGGAAGAATGTTAAATGATGTGCATTTAAAAAAAAAGACATCAAAAGCAAAAAGGTTTTCTTTAACTGAATTCTCAGAAAATTAGAGACAATTAATGAAAGTGCTGTTGAGCCTGAAGAAAGGTAACAGTAATAATCACAAGCTGGGGAACGCATGAGATGTGTAGAACATTCATCTGCATCAGGCACCTCAACGGGAATGTGAATGCACAGCCAATGGAATATTGAAGAAATAGTAGCCATGCACTTTCTAAAACTACTGAGTATTAACATGTGGACCCTGGAATTCAGAGAACTCTAAAACAAAGGCAAATTATACCTTCTAAACATTTATTTTTATTTACTTTATGTGTGTGTGTGTGTGTGTGTGTACATTTGCATGAACACCGGAAGAAGACATCTGACCTGTTGGAAACAGGGATAGAGATAGTGGTGTGCTCCCCAACAGAAATGCTGGGAACTGAACTCTAGATTTATGCAAGAGCATCAAGTGCTCTTAGCCACTGAGCCATCTCTCCAACCCTTCTTTGTATATTATGAGGAGTAAGTAATGTTTCAGTCTCATGTATAAGTTGTTTGATTTTGGAAAATAATTTATAGTTCTTTCCAGAGCTATGGAACATTTCACTTCTAAGAGACATGCATTGTTTTAATGTCTGTCCCTTTAAGTGAATGGCATTCTTAGGGCTCTTTGCATCCTTCGATTTTTGGTTCACAATGTCTTGTGCTTCCTTATACCTAACTCCTTTTCGTGTCAGGTGTATTTGTAAAATTGATGTAGGAAATTACTTCAGTCCTAAGATATTACCTTTATCAAGAGAGGATATAGGCTGTTTTTATCCAGGACCCCAGTTTGCTGGAGGCATCTCAGCTGCAAAATTTCAAGAGGTTTGCTGATAATGTTCTAGGTCTTGGCTTCCCACATGTAGTTATTCAGGTCCCAATGAATGATAAAGGATATTCACCAGGAGAACTCTTTTTGATGGGACTTTGATTCAGTTCCTCTTCTACAAGCTCTGCAATACTGCCAAGGACAACGTGAAGCCTGTCTGCTTACTTGGATTATCAGTACCTTGGGGAAATATGGCCCAAATGACATGACTTTCCAACTCCTCCTTTCCTTGAAACCTCTACAAACAACATGATATTACTTTAAGTAGAAGGTTTTTTATTTGAATGGTCCTGATTTTTCAAGTTATCTTTATCAAGTATTGTTCATTTCTTTCACCCTTTGCCTTGCAAAGATACAATTAATACAATCAGTATAAACATAATAGTACAAATAGCATTTGTCATGTTATTCATTTATTCACAAAAATTTCAATAATATTATCACTGCTTGTCTTAGATCCTGTTTTATCACTGTGAAGAGACTCCATGGCCAAGAAAACTTATAACACGAAGCATTTAACTGGGGGCTTGTTTGCAGTTTCAGAGGGTGAATGAATCAGTGACAGTCATGATGAGACACATGGCAGCAGACAGGTAAGTATAGTACCAGGGCAGTAGCTGAAAGCTTATATCTTACCTGCAAGAATCAGGCAGAAAGAGTGAAAAGAGAGAAAAGCATGGGCTTTTGAAAACTCAAATACCACACCCAGTGACACATCACTGACAAGGTGATACATCCTACCCTTCTTAAACAATCCATCAGCTAGGGAGCAATTATTTGAATCTATGACCCTATGGGAGTCATTCTCATGCAAACCACCACATTGCTCCTGTAACATATGCTTACTTACTGTACTGCACTCACTCTCTTGTCTGCTTTAAAGATGTCCTGTTTCTATTACAGATGTCTTCTATCAAAACTGTTTCCACATTATCGCAAGAGCGATGGTCTCACATGAAAATCAAATGCTGCCATTCTCATGTTTAAATTCTTCAGTTAGCTTACTATATTTAAGCTTAAAATTATGAGGTAATATGAACAAAGAAGTAAAGTTCAACCCACATACATCCCAGAAAAAAAAAAAAGGTTTGAATGTGCTAGAGAAAAAAAAAACATGATATTTTTGTGGGGTTTGTTTTGTAATACAATTATACAATTATTTATTATGAACTTTGTAAATGACAGTCTCAGGTTTCTGTTTTGAAGAGTCATATATGCCTAGATGCCAGTACACTTGTCCTAACAATACCTGCATGAGTCTGAACAGGCTACTGCAGTTCTCAGACCCAGCTGTTTAATCTCTAAAGTAAGCATGGTGTCAGTACCTAACAAGACAAGTGTTCACTTGGAGTTAAACAAGAAATGAAGCCCTAGGAGAGAGAATATTAGTACAATACACAGCACTCCATATAGCATTGTAAGAGCGCAGGAGGTGTCAGAAGTTTTCTTATCTATGAATGACTTCTTACCACACAAAGATTACATGATTTATTTTCTTTCCTTCATATATTGCACATTATCTCAATCATTTATTAGGGAGAAACCCTAAGAAACATGGAAATAAAAGAGGTTTTTTTTTTTCTGTCTTTTAGAGTAGAAAGAACAAATCAATCACTTCCTTTCTGGTGTAAACAGTTTATGTAGAAGTTGTTCAGCTACATGACCAGTTCTGGCAAGTTGTAGAACAAATCCTGAGAAATACACAAGTAACACCGTATGCACAGTTTTTCTTTTTTGGAGGCCATATCATTATTGAATGGGGACAAGTAATGAAATAGAAGTTAATCTCCACTAAAGAAGCGGTGACTGAAATAACAGAATGATGATTTACGTTTAGCTCAAGAAAAATATTTAAGGTATCAGTCATGAAAGAAAGATAGTATGTTTTAATAATCTGAAAACTGACAGTGGAATAAAATGTTATACAATGAGTACCAGTCCAGCAATTAACTGAATTTTACTATTTAGAAACCAGTGACTTCCCTGCTTACTGAGTCCTCTGAGGCAAGTCAAGTTGCCCCAAACAGCATGCTCTCCCCTCTGAACTTCTGTTCTTCCCTCACCTCTCCACCCACTTTCATCAGACCTTCAGAGCCTGAAAAATACAGGTTAGCTTCCTTTCCTTCACTCATCTCCCCTGCTCACTGAGTCCCCTGAGGTATTCCAAGCTGCTCTGAGCAGTCTGCTTTTCCTGGTGGACCTGATTCTCCTGCCAGTTCTCTGCCCACCTTCCTGGAACCTGCATATCCTTAACCATACAGACCTGATGATCCAGAACCATACAACCCAAGGATACCCAGCAGAGGCCTGCCACACCAGAACCATTGAGGTTGACCCTCTCCCAATACCTCCTACAACAGGAACATCAAAGGACCAAAGCCATGCAGATGACAAAGGCTCTTGAAAGAACACAATCAACATAAACTAGGGCAATATGACACCTTGAGAGCACAGCTACCCTACTACAGCAAGCAATGAATATTATAACACAGTGGAAACATGAGGAAATTACCTTACTTCCAATTCATAAAGATGATAAAGGCCTATAAAGAGGGAATGAATACAAGCCTTAAAGAAATACAGGGAAATATAAACAGGTAGAGTTCTTTAAAGAGAAAACAAATAAATACCTTAAATATATACATAAAATACTAATAAACAAGTGAAGAAAATAAATAAAACTGCAAAACCTGAAAATCGAAATAGATGCAATAAAGAAAACACAAACTGAGGGAACCCTGGAGATGGAAACCTAGGGAAGAGAACAGGAATAACAAATGCAAGCATCACCAACAGAATACAGAAGATAGGATAGAGAATCTCAGGCATAGAAGATACAATAGAAGAAACTGATACATCAGTCAAAGAAAATGTTAAATCTAAAAATTTTCTAACACAAAACATCCAGGAAAATTGGGATACCATGAAAAGTTCTAACCTAAGAATAATAGGAGTAGAAGAAGATGAAGAGTCCCAGCTCCAAGGCCCAGAAAATATTTCCAACAAAATCATAGAAGAAAAGTTTTCCAACATACAATAATTTTATAAAACACCAATTAGACTGGAACAAAAAGAAATCCCTTCTGCCACATAACAATCAAAAGACAAAATCTACAGAAAAAAGAAATAATATTAAAAGCACCAAGGAGAAAAAGCCAAGTAACACACAAAGGCAAACTTAACAAAATTACACAAGACTTCTCAACAGAAACTCTAAGAGCTACAAGGACCTCTTCAGATATGTTGCAACCTCAGTAAACCCATAGTGGCCAACCTAGACTATTATAACCTACAAAACTCTCAATTACCCAAAATGGAGAAAATAATATATTTCAAGACAAATCTATATTCAAATAATATCGATTCACAAATCCAGCCCCACAGAAAATCTAGAAGGAAATCTCCAATCCAAGGAGGATCTCTACATCCAAGAAATCACAGAAAATGAATAATTCCATACTAGCAAAAACAAGGGAAACATACACACACACACACACACACACACACACACACACACACACA
>JANHMN010000015.1:30045812-30073198 GCA_030674055.1 Rhabdomys pumilio
GGGGGGGGAAGGATTGTGGGAGGGGTCACCTGGAGGGGAGCAATGAGAGGAATGTAAAGTGAAATATAGATTAAATAAATAGATAGATATAGATAGATAGATAGATAGATAGATGATAGATAGATAGATAGATAGATAGATAGATAGATAGATAGATAGATAGATATAGAGATGATATAGATATAAATATATAGATATGTATGTATATATACCTGATAATATATTATACATATATAATTCATATATTCATATTTATTGTTATAATCCTATATATATTGAATTATAATATATATATTGAATTATAACAATAACTTTCCAGAGGCCACCATGTTGAGAAGCAACCTGTCACTGGGTAGACCATCCACAGAGTCTTCAGTCATAGTCAAGCACACCATTTGTCTTTTTTCCCTCTCAAGTTACAAACCAGTGAGTGAAGAATCTAGACCACGATGGTTTGCACATAAGAATCACTGCCACCTGTCCCAGCCATGGCCTCAGGCCACACAACCTCAGTTCTTCTGTTCAATGCCTAACTACACAATCCATGAAGACCATGACGTCTTATTGTCTTAAGACACTAAGTTTTGGGTGGTTTATTTTAGGTGGAATTGTAGCAGTAGGTGGCCAAAACAGAATACACCTTGTGAAGCTTAAATGGCCAAGTTCTGTGATCCTCAGAAAAGAACAGCTAAAGTTCATTCTGACCCCCTCCTTAAGATAATTGATCTTCTCCCCAGCTAAGCTACTCACTGCCTTTCTTGCCTTTGTTTTCACTCAGACCCCTCACTTTGTTATTCCTGATGACTTGTCTACCTCTCTCTAATGCTTAATTTTGATTATGAGATGGATTAAATAAAGAAATGCTTCTACTGTTGTTGAGGCACATCTCTGGACATGTCTGTGAGCATGTTTCCATTAACTGAGGAAGGATGTTTGTCCTGACTCCATCCCATAGGCTTGGATTCCATACTGAACGTAAAGGAAGAAACCAGGTCAGTAAGAGCCTTGTTGAGTACAAGCATCTGACACGAAAGCCAGATGATCTTAGTTTAATCCTGAGAATCTGTACAAAGTTAGGAAAGAAGTTCTCCATAAACTTGTCCTTTAACCTCTATACATGTGCTCTAGAAGGTGTGCATATGTGTGTGCATAAACACACAAACAACTAAATAAGTAATTTCCAGATTAAAAGAAAGAAGTAAAATTGTCTTTTTCCAATATTTTTCTTTCATCCTAGAGAAAAATAAACTATGATTTTCCAACCAACAGAATAAACAACCTTTCTTCTACAAACAGTACAATGTGGATAATTACCAAGGTATCAACTATAAATTTCATTTAAATTCTATTATATATGCATACATTTCCATTAAATATGATATTTATAACCTAAGACTGACTAAAATATCCTAGTATGCTGATACCAAGAGCTGTTCTAATTGGGGTTACTATTGCTATAAAGAACACCATGATCATTTAGCATGTTCATCTCATCTGTTTGCAAGTTTGTTTTTATCTTTAATAAACAGTAAAGTAATATATACAAAGAACTTGTTTTAAATAAATTCATTATTTTATTATCTGTACATGCTTAATTTGCATACCTGGCTTATATGACTATGTATTTGAGAGTTACATAAAATTCTCTTGGACTAAAAGGGGCTGATAATAGAAAACTTTAAGAAGCCCTTATTTAATAAGCTTAAAAATTAAAGAATAAGCAATAAAGATGCTTTAAATTAACTGAATTCTATTCCACTGAAATTAAAGTAGTTGGTAATTTTAAATTTGTTGAAACAACTTATACAACTTACATGTAATTTTATAGAGAATGACTAGCTCAAATTCGTTAGATAGCCTAGAGGAGATTTAGTCTTCTCATGCTGTGAATGCCATATAAAGAATGAGATGGATACATAGTTACATGGATAATGAGTTCATCTTCAAACCCTGCAAATCCAAATTGAAATAGATCCCCAGGCAACTATCATTAGGAAAAGAAACAGTGTAAAAACACAGAATCACTAAAAAAGAAATATTGTATACTATTAATAAACTCTATTTTAGTCTACCTATGATGTCACTAGTTACATAAGGTAACATCAGCTACTCTGCTCTCAACAATATTTAAATAACATGAACTCATACATAGTGTCCATTAGTTCCAAAAATACTGTGTAGATATGTTCAGCACAAAATTACAAATTTCTGTGAAAATGAAATCTATAATTCTTTTATTTACTGAATATCATTTTACTCCTTGCAACACAAGGGACTCTCAATTATTTTTAAAAGAGAATATTCTTTTAATTCACTATAATTTAAGACAATTTATCTAGTGGTTAGGAAATATTTATCTATGCCATTAAGTTCAATGTCAAATTTGGAATGTGTATTTGTTAGTCAGTATTTCCATAGAAACCATTTATATTGACATAACCTGGAATAAATTTTGAATTTTTATTTCCTGTTGTTTTCTCCCTTTCTTTTCAAATTCTTTCCATTATAAAATCCCTAATTTCTTGCTCTTGTTCCTCAATGTACATGTACATTCTGAGAGTCTGTACATTTCGTTCACATTGTCACATACTATGTAACATGTATGCAAATATATGCTCCAGTTTGCTAAACGCAACTTTAATTGTTATTCTGATATTTTGGATGATGCTAAAAATCTGAGAAACAGACAACAAAAAATTTAGAGTTTTTTTTTCCTATAAAATGTTGTAAACATGTAATTTAGCAAGGTTCATTAAATGTAACAAAACAGGCATCATGTAAACATGAAGAAACTCTGAAGTCACCACTTTTGTTTGTTAGTCCAAACCACTTTGTAATATTCTACCTATTTGTTGAACTGTGACAATTCCAGAACTTAAAGCAACTTGTTTCTACGGATTCTTCCCCTTCCTGCCTTCCCTACTGACCCCAAGAAGTGGGCAGGTAGGAGAGATATTTATCAATCACCTAACATTCTTTAATTCACAACCACTGGCTAGTTGCCCTATCAATTGCCAACTGTCATTCAAAAAGGAGTCTTTCAGTTATCCCTTTCTACCTCGTAAGTACAATATTCTAAAGCCAGACAATGGGTTCTTAATCTTTCATAATTTACCTCACCTGTCAACTTGAAACAAATATGAATATCACCTAGAAACAAATAACCTCAGATTATATTGGTCTTTGGCCATCTCTGTGAAGCATTTTCTTAATTGCTAATTGATACAGGATGGTTGCACATCCCACTGAGAGGCAGTGCCTTCACTAGGTAGGTAGGCTTCTGATGTACAAGAAATGTAGCTAATCAAGGAAGTGAACAGTATGTTCTGTCTCAGCTTGAGTTCCTGCCCCAACTTCCTTCAATGATCTACTGTGGGCTAGAAGTATAAACCAAATAAACCTTTTCCTCACTGAGTTGGTTTTGTTCATGCTTTTTATTATTATTATTATTATTATTATTATTATTATTATTATTGCAAAATAAAACAAACTAGAACAGAAACTGGTACCAGAAGTGTGGTGTTTCAATAATGGACTTGACCATGTAGCTTTTATGTCTTGAACTATTTTTTTTTTCAGGAAAATGGAAAATTTGGGAGATTTCTGGTGCAAAAGTCATTAAGTGCTCAGGGCCTAAGGAGTTTTTGTGGGAACTTAACATAGAAAACAATGTACATTGTTTGTGTAGTTTCGCGGGGGAACAAAGAGATCTATTTTGGCTTCCCGTGTGTTATTTTGGATTAAAAACCTATGTAGATAATAAAGTCTTTGCTTCACTAGGACAATGGACTTGGGTAATCTGAAGCTGAAGAATCATATGTAATTACTAAGAGACCAACATCACTGAAACAAAATCTACTTCAGTCCAGGGGACCTGTCCTGCCTCTCAAGATGGCAGCCAAACCTGACAACTGGTAAAAGTCTCCCATATCATACTTGTTTTGGCAGCATGAAAACTGAAGGATTAGAGGATCTATGGAGACACAGAAGCTACCATGTGACAGGGTTGGACTCAAAGAGGAATCCTGGAGAGTGCAACAAAATAGGAGGAAAAGGGATCAAAGTGCAGGAAAAGGAGTCAGAAAAATCTCTCCGCTTCCACTGCTAGGAGTCCCATAGGAACACCTAGGTACACAACCATAACGTATTTACAGAGTACCTAGGTCAGACTGATGCAGGTTTCCTGGATGTCACTTCAACCTCTATGAGCCCTTATACACCTTGGTTAGTTAACTCTGAGGGCCATGTACTTGTGGTGTCTTTGACCCCTCTGACTTTTAAAATCCTTCCTCCCAGTCGTCTGTAAGGTTCGCTAAGCTCCACCTAATGATTGGCTGTGTGTCTGCATTTGCTCCTATCAGTTGCTGAGTGAAGCCTCTCTGATTAAGATTAGGCAAGGATTCTTTCCACAAGTATAGCAGAATATCATTAGGAATCATTTCATTGACTTTTTTTTTCCCAATCATGTGTGTTTCTATCCTAGATTTCTTAGTTATCCAGCCTCTGGTTCCTGACCCTCCAGGCAGTGTTAGGCACGTGCTCCCTCTCATGGAGTGGGTCTCAAGTTGAACCAGTCATTGGTTGGCCACTCCCACAAGTTCTGTTCCACCTTTACCCCAGCACATCTTGCACATCCTGCAGGCAGAGCAGTTTGTAGGGTTAGTGCCCCAGTGCCTCCGCTGGAAGCCTTGCCTGGTTACAGAAGATGGCCGGTTCAGTCTCTGTATCCATTACTAGTCTTTACTCAGGTCAGCATCATAGACTCCAGGGAGTTTCCATTGTGCTGATCTCTTCCTCACTCTCCAAATGCCCTCCAATTCCAGCCCAGTACTCTCTCCCTTCATCCCTCCCATGCCCCACTCAATCTCTCCTATTCTATCTTCATTCTCAGCCAGTTCCCCCCTCAAACAATATTCTATTTTCCCTTCCCAGGGAGATCCGTGTATTTTCCCCTTAAACACCCTTGTTACTTAGCTTTTGTGAGTCTGTAGACTATAGCACAGTTGCCCTTAACTTTATAGATAATATCCACTTCTGAAAATTTTAAAAGCCAATATTATTTCACCTCCAGCAGGAAGACAGGCTATCAAATGAGGGAGGAGGATGCCATTCCACAGTCAAAACTCTGACCCATAATTGTTCCTGTCTGAAAGTACTACAGGGATGGAAATGGAGAGGAGCCTGAGGAAAAGAAGGTCCAGTGACAGATCCAAAGTGGGATCCAGTTCAAGGGGAGATCCCAAGGCCTGACACTATTACTGAGGCTATGGAGCATTCACAAAAGGGGACCTATCATGACTGCACTCCGGAACACCCAAGAAGCTGCTGAAAGAGTCAGCTGAAGATATTTGCACCCAACCAATGGACATAAGCTGATGACCCCTGTGGTTGAATTGGGGAAGGGCTGAGGGAGGCTGGGAGGGAGAGCGACCCTGTGGGAGGACCAGCAGTCTCAGTTGGTCTGGGCCCTGTGATTTCTCAAACACTGGACCGCCAGAAGGGCAGGCATATACCAGCTGATGTGGGACCCACAGCATATGTGCTGAGGAGGACTGCTGGGTCTGTGTTCAGTCAGAGAGGATGCATCTGGCCCTCAGGAGCCTGGGGGTCCCGTGGAGTTTTGGGATCAGGTGGTGTGGGTGGTAAGGGATGGGAGCAGCCTCATGAAGAAACTTGGGCGGGGGGAGTTTGGCGGTGTGGGGTGTGGGGTGGTCGGAGAGTGGATGGAGGGGAGAAATGGAGTCTGGAGTGTAAAAATAAATAAATAAATAAATAAATAAATAAATAAATAAATAAATAAAGATTTTATTTTTGAAACTTCAATTCTTTTTTATTTTATTTTTATTAAATATTTTCTGTATTTACATTTCAAATGTTATGGTCTTTCCCAGTTCCCCCAGCCCCAGAAATTCCTATACCATCCCCTTCCCCCCCGCTTTCTATGAGGGTGTTCCCACTCACACCCACTTTCTTCTCCCTGTCCTCCCATTCCCCTACACTGGGGATTGGAGCCTTCACAGAACCAAGGGCCTCTCCTCCCATTGATGCCCAACAAGGTTATCCTCTGCCACATATGCGACTGGAGTCATGGGTCCCTCCATGTGTACTCTCCGGTTGGTGGATTAGTCCCTGGGAGCTCTGATGGTCTGGTTGGTTGGCGGTGTTCTTCCTATGGGGTTGCAAACCCCTTCAGCTCCTTCTTAACCACAGTTCTTACTTTTAAGTTTATTTTCAGTGTTTACAGGCTTATTTTTTTCCTTCTCTACTTTCATTTATAATAAAATATTCATCTATGTCTTCAGAGTGGCCCAAGAGTAATTTAAATGTAAACGATAGCATCTTATATAGACACTTGTCATTTCTAGTAGATATTTATAATACTAATTTTTTTTTTTACCATACTGATTTCACTCCTAAACTGCAAAAACACTTTCACAGATTCCCACTTTGCTGCTGGGGTAACAGGCATTCCTAATTGAATGTTATTTACCTGTACACACATCTCTCCAAAAATGTTCATTTCTGGAATTTTCTTCTAATTTATAAAATAACTGATTGAATTCTGGATATCAATTAGTCTCATTTTTTTCTCTAACAGAGAAAAGGTGATATGCAAAATATCCAATTCTGAATTCACAGAACCTATGAATGTGATAGAAATTGCACTGTAAGAAGAATTCATGTGGCAAAGCATGAGATGGTAAAATTATACAGGATTAGAAGCACAGGCTCGAGGTACATAAGCTACCTCATAAGCAGGAGTGGGTGACTGAGCAAGCCAGAGAAAAAGCAGCATGTACCTTTGGGAGAGGAGCCTCTGGGTTAAAGACTATGGGTAACTCCTACCAGAAAGGAAAAGAAAAAAAGAAATGGATTTTTCCATAAAACTTCAAGGAAAACAAAAACCTACAGTCCTTATGGCAACTTCTTTTGACTCAGTAAAACCCAATTCAGACTTAAAGCTTTCTGATATATGTAAGAGATTTCAATTGTGATTCTTAAACTATTATTGGGATTTTATTTTGAGACAATCACAATAAAACTAACAAATCTTCCTTAACTTTGTAAAAGATATAGTCTTTGATACAATAATTTCCTTTAAGCTTACACTAATTTTGTCAAAATGGGGAGTACATAGTCACCACTGTTCTCTCATTGCCACATGGGTCATCTTTAAAGCCTCCTTAACATACCCTTGGAAAGTAAGCTTACTATCTACAACATCCACTTGAGTGGAAAATAAAATTTCTTTCCCGTATCTATTAAATATTCTGCCTTTAAGGAAAAGATTTACATCCGTTCTTCTGTCTACTCCCTACATTCTTCAGGAATTTATTCAGTTCTATATGATTAAATACATGGTTAAGCTGCTACATAGTTATAATTTATCACTTTTGTACTCGTTACTTTATACACTTCTATCCATCAAAATAACCTAGAAAGTTCTGTCTGAGACTCAAGACTCTTTCCTATATGAAAATGGCTATTTAGCTTTTGCATTTGGGGTAAAGTACTGGTAGAATAGGAAACACATAGTATGTCTAATATGATCCTACTTTGATGGTGGCAGAAAAAAATTTAAGTGTGTCTATATGGAAACAGAGCTGAGGATGGGGTGGGAGATGGGTTAAGAGGTGACAATCAGCATCAGGGTGCAGATCTGAATTTCATGCACAGTACATAAGCTTATATATAGTGATTGAGCCAATCCCAAGCCCCAAATCCTAGGCCAATACTATCTCATCACACTGGCACCATGCCCCAATAAAAGCCATGGCCTGATGAGGTAATTCAGGAGTGGGATGGAGGAGTGGGGAGTGGAGCATTGTCACCTTTTAGGACTTCCATGAAGAGGAGGAAAGCCGCCACCACCCTGGTCTCAGTTTCTGTCTGCTGTCTTGGGAGCCATATTATATCTAATACTGTATATGGCAGATCAGGACTCTTTGAGGAGGTACAGGGGCCTGTGACCCCCTTGTTCTCCATCCAATTTTTCCTACACAAGGTTGACTTACGAGTGCCCCACATGCCTCTGTGTGTGTGTGTGTGTGTGTGTGTGTGTGTGTGTGTGTGTGTGTGTTTGTGTGTACAACAGGAGGCCTGGAAATCGATATCATAGCTCCGTTCTCTACTTTGTTCAAACAGGTAGGGTCTTTTAGTTAAACCGAGAGTTCCCTTAAACCAGTCTAAGTCCCTTAGACTTCTTAGTCAACTTTCTCTGAGGATCCCATCTTCATTTTCTGAGATAGTAACTACTGGTGACCTGTCATTCGCACAGAGCTTTCATATCGGTCTTAAGGATCTGAATCCTTGTCCTCGTTTTTTTGTAAAGAAAGCATTTAATCAGTAAGCCATCTTCCCGGCCCTGGCAGCAGAGTTCTGCTGACCCACCAATTTACTCCTGGCACTGGTGTTAAATAGAAATTTCCCTAGATACCATTTGAAATGGAAAGTCTGCCTTCAGTCCTCGGCAAACAATCTCTTTGGCAGTAACGTATTGCCCTTTCCTTCTTGTCTTATTAGAAGACGAATTTGTGCTGCCCTTTTAAAAAATCATCTTCTAATAATAAAACCAAGGACTACAGCCAGCCCATTGGGAGGAAAACATGTCAGGTTCACTTAGCAGAAATGTCCTTGAATCTGGTAAATCCTCAGTGTGCTGTGTGTAGACATGAAAACCATACTTCTTTAACTCAAGCAAGATACTTCTTATACTTTGATTAATATCGTTCAAAAATATCCACAAGAAAGGTAAAATTAAGAAAGTTTCTGAATCATCGTGTGAGTGCCAATGGGTACAGAACAGCTGTTAACAGCTGTAGTTCAGCACTCTGCCACTTCCAGGACTCATAGGAAGCAGAATGGACTGAAATAGCCTTCTGATTGCAGACCAAATATATCTAGTGATGAGAAGGTTCATAGAGATGCAGTTAAGAACATGCTTATCTAGAAATGCATTCTGTGAACTTGAGTCCAGAAGCTGAACAAGAAACCTCAAAGCACATTCACTCATGACACACCTCCTTCAACAACACCACACCTCCTAATGGTGCCACTCTCTAAACCAAAAGGGGCCATTTTCATGCAAACCACCACAGTAAGGAATACAACTCTTCTAGTTTTGTTCTCTTTTTCTTTTCTTTTTTTAGATTGTCCTATGTTTCTATTTTCTGCTTTCACTGGAAACTTTTGTGGCTACAGTTAAGACCTCTACCTTTTCAATGCTTGCTGAAGCCAGAAAATTTATCAGGCTCTAGGTCATACACTCGAAGAATTCTTGTCTCATCAGAAAGAGCTAAAAATGAGGTGTGCTTGAATTTGACCACAAATCAATTGCTGTCTTCCCATTCTTACTAACTTGAATATTGATCTATTCCAAAAAAAAAACAGTACCCGGAAGTTCTTCATAAATATTTCATTAGTATTTTTCTAGGAGGTGCAGCCTCATGGGCCATTGATCCATCTATTATTTTGGACAGAAAGCTGGCCAAATGCCAAAGAGTTTGCATCTAAGAAGAGGTTTTGGTCCTTGTTTTAGAGACTTGGAAAACATCATCACAATATTTATGCTTTTAATATAGCTAAGTACTCTTGAGGGTCAGAAGTTGGTCGTTTATTAAGCATGACACTGAGGTGAAAAGTAATCTGTCGAAATCAATTCAGATAGGTGCTGTAGTTAAATCTCTTTTCAACCTATTCATAACTAGACTGTTTTATTATTATTTGGATTTAAAATAGCCACATTAGTTCCTAGCGATGGAACATAATAGTGACTGAACTATTTCGTGCCAATCCTGAAAAATTAAAGGGGGTCTCAGGTCATAAAAATTCAAAGTGCTTTTGTTCTAAATTAATCTAATAATTTGTTAGTATTTTCTCCTGTTTTAAAAAAAAGAACACTAGACTGTATATAAAATTAGCTATTGCAACATTCTGGCAAAATCCTGACAACCCTTTACAAATAGCGGTTATTATTTTCTACCATCCTGCTTCCTATTGTTTGCCATTGAGGAGTTTTCCGTTGTTTCATAAACCACCTTATTCAGTGGCCATATGAATACCAGTATATCACAATGAAGGAAATGTTCTCTCTCCTAGCTCAAGTGCAACACAAACATTTCCAATTACTGGTCTGGGGGGTGTAGCTCACCTTCAGTGTTTACCTCCTATGCACACAGCTATCGGGTTAATCCCAGCACACACACAAATCCAGTTACCAATAAACATTGATACATTCTTCATATTTGTTTTAATATTTCCACTTTAGCTCTTTGAATGTCTTTCAACACCAATTTTGTTCCTGTTTTCCCTCATACAATTGTTTTGGTTTCCAATAAAGTTCCATTAGCTCAAAGCAATTGAATGGCTTTAGAAGTAGCTTTTTGAAAACTACCTCTCACCTAAGAGAAATCTCCCTGGAGATATCACCGACACGGGCATGTGAAGAGCATTGTGTTTTCTCAGAAAATTGCCAGATTTTAATGTGGCTAAATTTTGATGCACTAGAAGCAAGCATATGTTTTCTTAAAGAAACTCTCTTTGTGTATCTAGAAAGTTTACCACAAAAACACTAATTACCATATATTCATATAGTAACATGAAACTAAAATAATAAAGTATATAATCACATCAAACTAAAAAGTAACAGTCTTTTGTTTGGTTAGGACAAATAGTGTTTCAGTGTATCACAAGAGTGTGAACCACTGTGTCTCTGATTCTTGTGTCTTCTATTCATTTTTCCTTCTCGTTGTCTTATCTAACTCTGACCTGATAAATTTTGTTTTATTTTATTTTATTTTATTTTATATTTAATTTTGTTATGTTTTTCAAAGCATTTTTCAGGTATATATTTTCTTCCAAATAATCACTATTATTTCATTTACTAAAAGTCTCTTATTTATTTATTTATTTATTCATTCATTAAGTCATTTTTCTTTTAATTAAAAATAGGTTTTAGCATCTCCATAACAGATCCTAATTATGGTTTCCCCTCTCTCTACCACTTTCAGATTCTCTCCATATCCCCTTCCATCCAGATCCACTGCCTTTTTCTCTCATTAGAAAACATACAGGCTTCTAGGGGATAATAATAAAATATAATAAAATTTATACTTAGAGTTGTTTTTATGAAACACAATTTTATTTTAGACATTAAATCATTTTCTCTGCTATTCAATGTAATTGATTTATGACTATTATCTTACCTGTCAAGTCCTTGCCCTGGGTTTCTTGTAATCAAATTTTATATATGTAAAGCTTGAGTCATTAATTCAAGACAGTTTTTCCTAAAACAATATTAAACATCATGTATTTATTTTTAATTTTGATTCACTTATACATTTTAAAGATAACAAAAACAGATGGGTGACAGATAGATAATAGAGATAATAGATGGATAAACAGACAGACAGACAGACATTTTTAAATTCCATTAAGTATTTTCAAGTATCCCCTTGGAGTTTCTTATTGATTCATGAATTACATTGACAATGTTCTTCAACAAAAAATTGGCAATTATCCTAAATATTTATCTGCTTTTGTTTTGGTTTCCTTCATTTATTATTTTACAGTATATACTTTATACATTATTTCACATTTGTTGAAGTTTGAATTATAGTTATTATGTTATGTGGACCATGTCCTGCAGCATTAAAAAATTGTCTAAATTGTGATCATTATAAACCTCCTAAATGTATAATACGCAAAAGCTGAAGACAATGTTTCTTTCATTTTTAGTTCCTTACTTGTTTTTACTTTCATCATTTTTCGTAAGGACTATCACTACCGGTTACATAATGTTTTCCAAAAATTACAAATCTGTAGTTTACTTATTTCAACCAAAGGCTTCAGGGGCCAGGGTGGTAGCTCAGCAGACTAGAACTATATTTATTTAAATTCTTAATTTTTAGTTTTAATATTTCTTAAATTATGGGAGGTAAACAGAAAGTCTACCTTAAGTCAATCCTTAAGGGCTGGGTTTTTGGTGAAGAACGCACATTTGACATCCCACAACTAATCACTCCTATTGATTCTCACCATTCTAAAAATCATCATTTAACACTGAAGAAAAGCATCTCTCAACTGTCATCCATCAGCCTTGGAAGTGTAAATAAGAGTAAATGATACGTAGAAGAGCTCCTGACTTAAGGTTAATTTTTGTGTTCTGATACTTTTCTCAATATGTTAATCACCTGTAGCAGTTCTTCTTTTTTAATTGGATATTTTCTCTATTTACATTTAAAATGTTATCCCTTTCCCAGACACCCCCCTAAATCTCCTATCCCATTCCCTCTCCCCCTGCTTCTATGAGAGTGTTTCCCCATCCTTCCTCCTACTCCTGCCTCCTTGTCCTGGCATTCCCCTACACTGGGGTGTCAAGTCTTCACAGGACCAATGGCCTATCCTCCCATTGGTGCCCAACAAGGCCATCCTCTGCTACATATGCAGCTGGAGCCATGGGTCCCTCCATGTGTACTCTTTGGTTGGTGGATTAGTCTATATATAAAATAAAATTAATTCTAATATAAATTATGTTCTAATTTTAACATAAAAACTCCAATATAGAAGATTGTAATTTTTACATTCTGTTTGAAAATAAATAAAAACAATTACTGAGGTCTGATTTTTTTTTATAGGCAGTAATACCAAGTCAAAATGTTAGGATGAGGAAATATACAATTACAAAATTCTTTAGTCATATCTATCAGAAACAGAATTCATTCTTATGTAAACAAAACAAGATTCCACTTTGTTGTTTATGCAGTAGTTTTGTTTCTGCAGGTCTATATCTTTATTTGTCCTGCTGTGATCTTAGGAACAGGAACTTAATATATCTGCGATTGGGCACATGTCTTTATCTGGAAATGAACAATAGGGTAATACATTCAGTATAGGTTCACTAACAGTAATCCTAAAATGAGAGAGAAAATTGCACGCCATTAACCAAATAGAGATACTCTAAATATGACATCGAAGGTAACGGTTCCAGAAGAAAACTATCAAAACAGACCATTAGCATCGCATAAAGAATGGATTTAATAATAGTAAACATTATGATCAAATAACTCAAAACATGTAGAGGTGGGGTTACAAACAATAAATAAAAACCTACTTAAGCTATTTTGCCTTAAATGTTTTGTTATGCTCCATAGAGTTAGTAATATCATACCAGAAAATGAGCGGGGCAGTGTTTGACAGGAAGTGGAGCTGCAGACATGCCTCAGTGGTTAAGAACACTCCATGCTTTCCTAGAGGACCCACGTTAGGTTCCCAGCACTTGTGATAAATGGCTCACCAGCTCATGGAACTCCAGACTCAATGACCTCTCTGGCTTCCACAGTCATAACCATTCACAGATGCACATTCTATGCACAGACACGGGCATACATATAATTAAAAATAAAAGAAACCATTTTCAAACTATCAATATAGGAATCACTATGAATAGAGCAGGCTAAACTGCTGGCGATTGATGTTTGCTGACTACTCGACATTATTTTCTTAAATTGGCTTTTAAGTTTTTACTATGTTTTATTACTATGTTTTTACTATGTTTTTTACTATGTTTTATTACTAAATTCTGGATTTATTAACACACAAAATCTAATGTTTGATTTTAAGTGTTGTTACTCAAAAGAAAGACTGTATTTATTGTTTTATGTGGTAAAGTTATTTAAGGATATTAATTATTTTATACATCAAAATCAACTGTATCTACTCTAGTTGAGACTAAAAAATCTGCTATTTTGATACTTGTATATAGAGCAGAAAGGCCCAATGTGTGAGCCTAAAGAAATTGTATAAACGTATGACTAGTTGTAGTAATTCATCCCTAAATAGGACTATTCTGCTGCAACTGGCCCTGAGTGATCAGTCATGGAATAGCTGCTTCAAGATTACTGAAGGGTTTGGATCACTAATGTCTTAGCTCACCACACTCTTTCTTGTCTCTGTAATTTCAGGCCATAGTGTGTGACATCATTCAGTCAGTAACCTAGAAGTGAACATGTCATGTGTCTATTAACTCAGAATTAGATTCTCCCTTACCTTACCTATGTCTTTCTTTGTATCTTCTCAGTGGAAAAGTACTGTCCACCCTGTGATGTCTGCTCTAAAAATCTATTGTACCAGGTACAGGGCAAATGAGGAAGCATACTCATTACTCTGAAAACCTGACATGCTGGCAGTGTCTAGGAACTGACTACCAGCTCCACCTGACCCTATATGAATCACACTCCCTGGCCAAAGGTCACACTTTCCTCAGTTCTGGTCCTTCTCTGTCTATAGAGAGTAAATACTTATCCTCACATTATCCTGGTCCACACTTTCCTTCCTCACATGCCTAGTCTCAACTTCCACACAATAGCAAGTATCACTCTGAAGCAGAATTGAAGTTCCTTGCACATTATTGTCTGCTCAGTCAAGCTCTTCGAGGACAGCACCACTGCTACTGTGAGGCAGCTCACCTGCCTAGCTACGGACACAGAGCACTATGGGTCTAAAACACATATAGATTACACGCCTCCCCAAAAACCCCAGAGAACAATTTTCCTATCTTCTCACGACCTATTTCCTTACAGCAGCATCACTAAGTCTTAGGGAATAATAAAAGGTACATCAAGCAAAAGACATATCGAAGTGTTAGCAGTAATTCATGTCTGAACACAAGAGCGTGGATGATCCTTTAACTTTTTGGTTTCGAAACTTATCTAAAAGTATCTACAAAAGTATCAAGGCTTGGAAAAAAATGCCTTGTGAATACTGTAAACAAGTAACTACAGTTAAATAGCAGAGGCCATGAATGATGTGAAGTAATGAAGAGGGGAGACATGGGAGGAGAAAAAAAAAGGGAGGGTTTAAATGAAGTAATTGTATTTTAATTAATTTTAGGTTAATTCTTTCCTAGATTTGAACTATACTAGCTTACTGTAAGTAAGAATCGTTTTTCGAAATTCCATCTGAATTAGTGATTGTGTCCCATAATATTTTGAGCCATGAAGCACTTGGCATTATGCCTCCTGCCCTCCTTTAACTTTCTGACATGGTCCTTGCTCTCGCCCACCACACTACCTGAGACTGTCTCTTAACTGGCTTTGGATTTTCCATGCCTAAATGCAGCATATTATTGTATATCGAATTGCTTCCCAGGAAATAGTACAAATTAGTAATTCTAAACAATGAAGATAACAGAGCCTTTAGTAGTTAGATAGTTTAAATAGGTAGGTAGATAGATAGATAGATAGATAGATAGATAGATAGATGATAGATAGATGATAGATAGATAGATATAGAGAGATAGAGAGATAGAGAGATAGAGAGATAGAGAGATAGATGATAGATAGATAGATAGATAGATAGATAGATAGATAGATAGATGATAGATAGATGATAGATAGATAGATAGATAGAGATAGAGAGATAGAGAGATAGAGAGATAGAGAAATAGAGAGATAGAGAGATAGATATGTGTAAGGCATGACAGACAACTGAATACTTTAAATATTTTCAATCTGCAAATTTCTCTCTCTGTTGACATAAGATGATTCATCATAAATAATACTGTTTAAGAATACTCACAAACTTCTCCCATAGAAAAGAGAAGATTCAACCAAAGATTTAAAAAGTGGTTATTTACAAGTACTATGTATAAATTCTAATCAAAGAAAAACAGTTTATAAACACTAAATTCATTCTAAGAGAGGTAAGTATATTGCAATAATTAAAAAAATAAATTATAAATAGTAAGAAACAAGATGTATTTATGATAAAATGCTAAATAGGAAATTATAGTTCAGAAATCATATTTAATATAAATGTATATACATAATCAAAGTTTTAGCTACATCAAAGGAAAAATTGTTACCAATCATCTCAGGATCATAGAATTCAAAGTTATGTGGGTTTTTTTAATGATTTTTTTTTACATAGTTCCATTCATTTTGTATTTTCAACTTTTTAAGAAAGTCAGACACAGTTTTAGGAAAACTGTAGTATAAAAGAAATGTTCACAGTCTTCACAAATTCCAATTTTTAATATAGGAAACACAATTGAACCAATAATTTAGTTGGATTAATAATACAGTATCAATATGGTATCCACTTGAAAAGTCCTAGAGTAAAATAAAAATAGCATTTCCTGAAAGGTTTTGAGAAATAGCTCTGGCTACAGTGCTTTGTTACGTAGCTTAGACAGAGCTCCTAAAGCTATTTCCTGGCAACGTTGAAAAATCTCAACATTAAAAAGGGCAAAGGGGCATGTATTTTTATTCATAGTGTTCAGATTGTGTATCGTGGAGATTAAAGCACTTGCCCAGAGCAATGCTGGAAGTTGCTCACTGATAAGAAGAGACTCTGGGCTCCTAGCTTTTGCTTTAATCTTCTTGCTGCATAAGGAATCATGTTTTAAGCCTGTGCAACATCTTGCTTCCTGTTCAGCATTTAGCCACTGACAAGGTTAAACTGTAAGCCTGGAACTTACCTTTAAGTCTCAGCATTGGAAATGTTTATCGTTGTGGGGAGGTGGGGCTTTAAAATTAAACTTAACAGTTATGTACACATATTGCAAGATGCAAGTATCCACTAAAACTACAACCATTAAGCTTTAAGTGGCCTAACTTTAGTACAGAAATGCCCAAGTTTATAGCACACCATTTAAGATCATGCAAGCACTTGAAAAAGCAGTCTCCATGTCTGCTGGCATTAAGAATCCCTCCTAAGGTGAGATTTAAGCTTGTGTTTGAATAGAAGAGTGAGCGCATAAACATCATTAATAATATTGGTCCTTGAAAGACCTGGTCTTAAACTTGTGAACTGTCTTTCTTTGGTTTTGGCTTCTAATGATTTGTTTTCTTTCTTTTTTTAGAATAATTTTTATTGGATATTTTATTTACATTTCAGATGTTATCTCCTTTCCCCATTTGGCCCCCTACCCAGAAACCCCCTATCCCATCCCCTCATCTTCTGCTTCTATGAGGATGTGTCCATACCCACCCACCAACTGCCTCCTCCCCACCCTCGAGTTCCCCTACACTGGGCATCCAGACTTCACTGGGCCAAGGATTCCTCACCCACCTATGCCATACAATGTTGCCCTCCCCTATATACACAGCTGGGGCCATGGGTCCCTCCCTTTGTGCTCCCAGGCTGGTGGTTTAGACCCTGGGAAGCTCTGGTTGGTTGGTATTATTGCTCTCCCCATGGGGCTGCGAACCCTTTCAGTCTTCTCTTTAACGCCTCCATTGGGAACCCCATGGTCAGCTCAATGGTTAGCTGTGATAATCCTCCTCTGTATATGTCAGGGTCTGGTAGACCTCTAAGGAGACAGCTATATCATGTTCCTGTCAGCATGCACTTCCTGACATCCACATCAGTGTCTACCTTTAGTGACTGCACTTGGGATGGATACCCAAGTGGAACAGTCTCTAGATGGCCCCTCCTTCAGTTTCTGTCCCACCTTTTGTCTCCATATTTGGCCCCATGAGTATTTTGTTACTCCTTCTAAGATGGATGGAAGCACCCACACTTTGGTCTTCCTTCTTCATGAGCTTCATGTGGTCTGTGAGCTGTATCTTGGATATTGTGAGCTTTTGGGCTAATATCCACTTATCACTGAGTGTAGCCCACCGATCCCGATCCAGCATTACAAGATGGTGCTGGTTTCCTGTTGCACCGCTTGCAAACAAGTCTACTGCACAAGCGTCAGCAGATTCTGGCTCAAACCCCTCCCAAGTGGGTATATGCAAATGAGGTATTGGTGCCTCAGCCAATCCCTGCATGGCAACCCCTCCCTGGGCGGGGACTATGCAAATAGGTCTATGCTAATTAGGTCCGGGTAGAACGACCAATCAGAGTGTATGCAGATTAGGTTGTGGGGCGACCAATCAGAGAAGACATGCAAATTAGGTCTGACAGGGCGACCAATCAGAGAAAGCCATGCCCCCTCTCCCCTCTATATAAGCAGCCCTCTCTTGCTGCTCTGGGTCCCGGCTTCACGATGGGATGCTCCTGCAATAAAGCGCGTTGCGTCCTTCTTCCCGGTCGAGCAGACGCAGGCGTCTTCCTTCCTGGTCGAGCGGTCGCAACAACTGAGTGCATACTATATGTGTTCTTTTGTGATTGGGTTACCTCCCTCAGAATGATATTTTCTAGTTCCATCCATTTGTCTGAGAATTTCATGAATGTGGAGAAAAAGGAACAGAGGAACAATCCTCCATTGTTGGTGGGATTGCAAGCTGATATAACCACTCTGGAAATCAGTCTTGCTATTCCTCAGAACACTGAACATAGTATTACCCGAGGATCCAGCTATACCACTCCTGTGCATATACCTAAAAGATGCTCCAATATATAACAAGGACACATCCTCCACTATGTTCATAGCAGCCTATTTATAATAGCCAGAAGCTGGAAAGAACCCAGATGTCTTTCAACAGAGGAATGGGTATAGAAAATGTGGTACATTTACACAATGGATTACTGCTCAGCTATTAAAAACAATGATTTGTTTTCTAATTGTGACTTTTTTGGTTGCTTCTGCTTTCATATATCCATGTATGTTCAAAGACTCATAGCTTCCTCTCACAGTTCGGGACAGACATATAATGGCACAACAATTTTAATAAAACTACCAGCCTCACAAAATAATTTTAATACTTTCTCCAAGCTAGAAGTGGTTTATACTATGGCATCCCCATACATAAACATTTTATCCAGGCACCATGTTAAAATCAAAACAAAGTAAGCAATTGCCTATTTAGAGATATATAGACAGTGTATGTTATTTTTCTTAAATCATTTTTGCTGTCTAGTAAATTGCAATTACATGTTAGTATCATGAAAACACTTGAACAGTGACATGTGGCAGCTCCCTATGAAAGAGATTAACATGTAAACCTGAATATGTCGACTGATTGGTGGTGGTGGTGGTGGTGTTGCCATGAATGAAAAAGACAAATGTCCAGAACCCAAAACCCTAGAAACTTATTTTCCCAGTGAAAAACCTATCTATCTGTCTATCTATCTACATATCTATCTATCTATCTATCTATCTATCTATCTATCTATCTATCTTTGGGTAATTTTCAACTATTTTTATTCATTTACTTATTGTGCTCTTGAATGAACAAACAGTATGTAAATATTGATGTGAAGCTATGCAGCTCAGAGTTTCTGTCAGGATGCAGCATCAGCATTTGCCCTTAAACAGACATGTCTTGGTAAGTATCTGAGAACTTAATTTCTACTTTGTTTTGTTTCTTTCCTATGTCCAGAAGAAAACACCAGATTCATTGTATGCTACAACATGTATGGTTAGTTTCCTTTCTGAGTAAATGTCATCATTGTTACATCTGACTGCCCCAAGTGGAAACAGTCCTAACTCGTCTAACCCCAACATCTTCTCCTATAACTGTCCAATTCGTTTCATCTTTCATACCAGCCATACCTTACTGAAACCCACCATCAGTTTTCACCAGAATGAATAATCCTCTTCCAACATTTCTGATGTCTCTTTCCAAAATATACTTGACAGCACATCCTAGAATCTACCATGAACTCCACAGCTATAGCTTTTAATGCAGTGTCATAATATAATCGTCAAAAGACAGACTGACTTTGTGTTCCTCTCACTCTCTCTTTATTTTACTAGAGTCTACTCTTCATTCACAGAAGGATGCCTAGGGAGATAGATGGTCATACTCATTTACCCTAAGCAATCACTTTCTCTGATTCCATATTAGAATTAGCCTGTGGCAGCTTCCAAACACCACTAGAGGTGGTTGCATTAAAGATGAAGAACATTTTGTTGAGCTCAAACATGGTTTCCCTGTCTTACAGAGAGCATGCTTTAGGAAGGTGGCATGAACAACACAATTATGTATATGGAAGTTTTATCTTTAGTTGCTTGAGAAATTGCAAGACTGGCTCCCAGAGATACTCCTATTTTACATTCCTACGATTCCAGTGGTAAACACGAATTCCCCTCTGCCCACATCCATATCAGCATTCCTTGGGATAGGGTTTCTTTATTAATATCTATTCTGACGAAGATGAGATAGAACCATAAAGTGGTTTTAATGTATGTTATGGTTTGTATATGCTCAGCCCAGGGAGTGGCACTATTAGATGGTGTGGCCCTGTTGGAGTAGGTGTGGCTCTGTTGGAGTAGGTGTGTCACTGTGGCTGTGGGCTTTAAGACCCTCATCCTAGCTGTCTGAAAGCCATTCTTCTGCTAGCAGCCTTCAGATGAAGATGTAGAATTCTCAGCTCTTCCTATACCATGCCTGCCTGGGTGCTGCCATGTTCCTGCCTTGATGATAATGGACTGAATCTCTGAACCTGCAAGTCAGCCCCAATTAAATGTTGTCCTTACAAGAATTGCCTTGGTCATGGTGTCTATGAGCATTATTTCCTTGATGATTAAAGATGCTGGCACCTTTTAAAGTATTTCCTAACTATTGGAATTTAATGTTCTTTTAATAATATAAAACATGACAATCCTTTCTTCTATTTCCTCCTTTCCCTATACTCCTCCCCAATACCTTTCAATTCATGGCCTCCCTTTTCATTATTATTGCATGCATATATGTTATACACATATATATTCCTTACTATAACCTGTTTACTCCTTATACTGTTGTTTGTATGTATGTTTGCAGGGGCAACTTTTTGGCACTGGAGAGCTGGCACACGAGCAGCTTGCCCTCTCCCTGTTTTTCTCAGTTATCTATAGTGATTTTTTTCTAGGGTTAGGGGTCACATTGGCTTTCCCCCACCTAGTTTGCTATGCCTGTTGGTGTTATCATTGTTCAGCTCATATTTGGCAATCTTGTCATGATACTTTTATGTGTGCAGCTTCTTATGTTACAGTCTTACAGCCAAGACCCCGATTCTTTGGCTCTTATCACCGTTTTGTCCCATCTTGTAGAATGTTCCCTGAGACTTAGGTACAGGACTGTTTTGTAGATGTATCTATTAGGGCTAGCTCCAAATTTCTGCATTTTGCTTGGTAGTGTTTTCAGGTGGTAGTCTCTGTTTGTTGCAAAGAGCAGTTTCCTTAATAACACACTTAGGTTACAATGTTTATAGATTATTGTTAGGGATTACACTTGTTTAGTAAATGAAAGGTTGTAGATTCTCCACCAAGAGCCATAACGTCACTAGCACAGAGTAGTTAGCTAAGTTTCCCACACCAGACATTACTTGTCTCTTGTTGGGAGGGTTATAAGTCCAATTAGAGCTGTTGCTTACCTTCAAGGTATATGTGTTATTATAGTACAGTTCCGGTCATTGTGTCATGCTAATCCTTGACGTGGTTCATAGGTGTCACAGCCGGATGGGACTTTTGGTTGCCTCTCTCTTTTGGAAGTTTTCATGGAGCCCGATGATACCATTAAAGCTTGGGGGAGGAACATTTAGGTCAATTTCAGCTGAGATGTCTCTATATTGTTTTCTGAAGTGCATGGTGTCTTCAGCAATAGGCTGTATGTTTTTTGAAGCTTTTTAGATAGCACAGGCCAGAAATTCAAAGGTGGGCATCTCATGTGGGTTATTGAGGCTTATTGTTAGGTGGTCTTTGGGTTTTGTAGGAAGCAACATCAACACAAATGAGAAAAGTTCATTATATGTGTATATTGTTACCCAGAATTGTGTGAATTATAGGTCCTTCTAGATAAATGGTGTGTGCTATGTCGGTGACTTATTCATATGACATCATAGACTATTTGAAGAATTTCATACTGCATTACTGCTTATTTACACATAATTTCCTTCTTTACTCATGAGATGTATTTTATAGAATACTTCCATAAGTTCTACAGCATTCTCTGATAGAGGTTATAGGGATGGCTCAAAGATAAAAAGCCCTTGCTGCTCTCCATAGCCCAACTTTGCCTCCCAGTACCTACATCTTGTGGCTTAAAACTACTGCAGCTCCAGTTCCAGAAGAACTAACACCAACTTCTGATGCTCACAGGCAAGCACACACACATACACACAGAAATCAGAAATACAGAAAACATTAAAGAAAGTCAGCTGTGATCTTACTGCAATAGCTTTTAATACATGGCTCAGCTAAGAAAAATAAGTATATATAATCCTTCTTATATCACAGTTGGCACACACAGTGAGTTACACTTTTTTACACAATGGATTTTGAGTCAAGTTATTTAAAATGTTGACAAATGTTGATGTTTGTTATCTGATTTGTACATGATAAACTTGTTGATATTTGCTAGTTTCTATTATCTAATTATTGCTTCTGTTGTTTTTACTTGGTTTGTGATAATTACATTTATTACAATTAAAAGTTTGCCATTCTTGCTTATTTTTATTTTCTTAAACCTCCTAAATAATATTTTCTTGTGATTCACAGGAGTATTGATTGTCATACTTCTTTATTCACTATATTAAATAAATTATATCTATACTTTCTCTGTTTACTAGGTAATTAGTATCTAAATTAGTTTTGTTCTACTTTTATATTTTTATAAGAACTTGGGATCTTTATCACAGACTTATGTTCATACTTATTAAATATTTTATTTCAACATTAAGTGATAAAATTTTCCTAATAAGGTTATTAATATAATGATTCACATTCATAGACTTTCAAAATATTGAACCATCCTTGAACTTCTGGAATACCTATAAACATGGTTTTTTTAAATTAATATTTGGCAGGATTACTTAAGTAAAATATCTTTAAAATATTTTGTTGGTTTTATCAGCAGTGTTAATATAATTTGATATTATAGGAATGAAATATTTTTGGTCTACTCTTTTATGCTGTGATTTTGCTGAAAAAATTTAAGCTGATTAAAGACAGAAACTAATGAGAAAACACTACACAAAGTTTATCTGATTTATTGTGATACAATGCTGGAAATTTTAACTGAATGTGAAAAGCAAACAAAGGCCCAAAGAACCTGATAGACCTGAAACATTACATATAATTTTAACGAAGGGTAATACATTGTGAAGCCATGACAAAGAGCTAGAGCAGCAAATTGTGGAAAAGCAAGTAGAAAATATATGTTAGAAGCTAATCAAGTTAGGAATCAATTCAGTAGATGGTGCTCACTGGCTCATCTTAATCTTCTCTCTCTCTCTCTCTCTCTCTCTCTCTCTCTCTCTCTCTCTCATAGTCTCCTTCTGGTATGCAAAACTTCTCATAGGAATTTTATAACCTGCTTGTGGATAGAAAGGTGTAGGTTTGAGAGTCTTTCTCTATCTGTGGCTTTTCAATTGCCTTCTGCTCAAACTAATCAATACATAGCAAATGACATATTTGGAATATATATCTTGATCCTTGATGCTCATTATTTTTCATTTCCAAGTAGGAGTCAAAGTATATAGTTTAAAATTTAACAAGGTGTTAATTTCTATTTAATAATTTAATGGAACAGTGTTCAAATAAAAGTTATAGATAATAAGGACAAAACCGCACTCACCCCCCTCACACACACACACACAGTCATGTGTTGAGGCATCAATTCCTATTATGGGTGAAGACAGGACCTTTAGAAAGGTAAACAAAATTAAATGAGAGACAACTGGTGGGTCTGTAAGCCAATAGGACTTGTATCTTATAAAACAGAGATGTTTATGTATGCTCTGGAAAATGGGCATGGGAAGACACAGAAACACCAAAGAGAAGAAACAACATAAAATTTACCAGCACCTTAATCTTGAGCAGTGAGAAAGTAATTTATATTTTGTTATAATTCTGAGAGCCTCAACCAAACTAAGAAAGCTTTGAACATATTATTGAACATATTATATAAACTATCTGTTTTATCATTTTGGCTTGGTATTTTGGGGGAATATTTATGCCAATTTGACATAAGCTAGAGTCATCTGAAGAACAGAGCCTCAATTAAAAAATGTCTCCATAAATATCGAATATAGGGCATTCTCTTAATTAGTGATGGGGGCGTGTCGAGCACATTTTAAGTGATGGTCCTGGATTCTATAAGAAAGCAGGCTGAGCAAGCCATGGGGAGCAAGCCAGTAAGCAACACTTTTCTATAGCCTCTACATCAGCTACTGACTCCAGATTCCTTCCCTGTTTTATTTCCTGTCCTGATTTCCTTCAGTGATGTACCATAATATAGAAATATAAGCCAAATAAACCATTTTCTACCCAATTTTCTTTTGGTCATGGTGTTTCATCACAACAATAGAAATGCCAGCTAGGACAAGAGGTTTTTGATTATTTTAATTCCAGTATACTTGAAGTTTATATTCTTGCATATTTTAGCACTTTAATTTTTTCTAGTAATCCGTCTGTTGGCACATTTGTTTTATTATCTTATTAGGTTCCTATACCTCTACCTCCTTTCCAACCCTTATTCCACCCTAATCCCTTCCAATCCTCCAACACTAGGTAGGAAAGAGAGGTTAGCGGGAAAAGGAGATATAGGACTCTATAGGCTACTTTCTGCTGATTAGAGGCATTGGGTTCCTTGGAGCAAGTCCAATATTTGTTGTCAGAATATCCCACAGTCCAACAAACCAGCAAGCCAGAAGCCAGGCAGCAGCAGGAGGAGCAACAGTCATCTCGGGCCCGCTCAAAGCTCTCCCATTTATACCCTCTCCAAATTCTCCAGAATTAAACTATCTGCAGCTGGGAACGAATATGCCCTTGCTAGGAAGACAATTGTAATTAACGGCTGTGGACAAACAGATATAGCTCCATATTTCACACCTGAGATTAAAACAAAACTATATAAACATAACATAACTTGGTTTTCAAAGAAACCAAAATTCTCACTACACTTCTCCCCTTTAGTGAAAAAAAAATAATAAATAAAGGCTTTTTCTCTAGCAGGAAGGAGACCTGTTGTGTGTTTAGTCTAAAAGAAGAGTATCACTGAACCAAACACTTTTTGTATCCCTAGTTTTTCTATAACTGGGTAACTCTCAGCTGATCTTGTCTGAAACAGCTCATACCAGGCGCTAGGGCCCAAAGCCACTTTCTGATTGCAAAAGATTACTTTGTATGTCCCTCTTGTCTTCAATGTTCCAATGGTGCCCTCACAGCCTAAAAACACAGCGTTTGTAAATCCTGGGAAACCTAGGCATTCTTACTGAGAACGCGTTGACACCAGAAAGGACCTGTTCACTTCTCTGCTTCTCCAGCAGAAAGTACTGTATTTCTCAGAGTTAATACACCTGGAATTTTGAGATATGAGACTTTGCACATGACCAAACTTACCACAATTAAAGCACCAAGATTTTTGCTATCTGAGGCTTTGTGTGACTACTGGGAAAGCTAATGGTGGTAATATTGAAACCAGAAGCTGCCCCTCTGGTGGAGCAATTTGCTCAAGATTAACCCTTTCTCTCAAAATGGGCTGTTTTTCTTCAACCCTGTATAGCCTCTGTGGACTACTAAAGCAGCCCCATATACCACACCTGGGATTAAAACAAAAACACATTCACACAACATAACCGGGTTTTTAAAGGAAACAAAATTCTCACTACAGTTTCAAAAATATCTTAGCATTAGTCTATGGAAACAGAATGTTTTAATAGTATACTATTTAATATTTTAGTTATTATCATGCGTCTGCAAATTTGCTTTAATTTTTCCAACCTTGCTTTGAATCTTAGCGATTTGTTGCTATGAAGAGACACCATGACCAAGGCAACTCTTATAAAGGAAAACATTTCATTGGAGCTGGATTACAGTTTCAGAGATTCAGTCTATTATCACCTTCTAATGGGAAGCATGGTAGTGTCCATGCAGACATGGTACTAGAAGAGTCAAGAGTTCTACATCTTGATCTGGAGACAGTCAGGAGGAGAGTATCATTTGCAGGCAGCCAGGAAGAGGCCCTTTCCATACCAGGCAGAACTTGAGCATAGGACCTCAAAGCCCACCTACAGAGTGGCACACTTCCCTCAACAAGGCCACTCCTATTCCAACAAAGCCACACCTAGTCCAACAAGGCCACAGCTCCTAAGAGTGCCACTCTCCATGGGCCAAGCATCTTCAAACCACCACAATTTGTTTTCTCTGTGTGTTCTCTCATATGACATGAGAGTCTCATAACTGACTCCTCTTGTCAACGAAGTGTCTAGACAACTGTCCCTCCCTGTAACTTTCTGCAATATGCTAAGCAGACTACTACTAACTCGTAGTCCCCCTTTCTCACTTCTGTGGCTTATTTTGTACCATGACATTTACTGTTTAGCATGCTGCTCAGTGTTCTGTTTATTTGCAACATTTCCTGCCTATTCTAGTTTAAACATTTTAGGGCTCTGCATTGCGTTCAGTATTCTTCTTCAGCTGCAATCCACTCACTTTCTGACTGTGTTTTGCAATGAAAGTAATTAATGGGTACATGCTAAAGTAAGTGAAATAGTGGGTGAATTTACCATTTTGTTTATTTTTTGTGACATTCCTTCTTGGTTTTCTGGTACTGATTTATTTCAGCTTTCAGAGCCCTGAGATAACTGTTAATAACTATCCTTTCCTAACTTTTAACTTCCTCTTTTCACCTCTGCCTATTTTGTAAGAAGATTTTGTTCGTTTTTCCCATGCAAATCTATGTTAAATATATATTTTTTCACTTCTTTACCATTTCAGTTATTTTGGGGATTCTATCAAATGTGTGGCCTTTTATATTGATAAAATGTAACAGAGGCTTGGGAAATAGATTGGTTGTTAAATGCTTTCGACGCAAGCATGAGGACTTGACTTCAAATGGCCAACACCTGCAAAAAAAAAAAAAAAAGTTGAACGTGTTGGCACACATCTGGAGCTTGGAGTGTATAGTCACTGGTGGATTCTCAGAGCTTGCTGGGTCAGCCAGGTTAGCCAAATCAGTAGGGGTCAGGCTCAGTGAGAGACTGTCAATAAATAAATAAATAAATAAATAAATAAATAAATAAATAAATAAATAATTTTAAAAAATGGAGAATAACTAAAAGAGATACCTAATATCAAGCTCTGGTGCCTGAGCCCACCAGCAGGAGTTGAACAGCCTCTGACAGGGAAATGGGGTTTAAAGATAGGAAAGGCAGAAAAAGATACAAAGAAGAGAGAGAGAGAGAGAGAGAGAGAGAGAGAGAGAGAGAGAGAAGGATTGGAGGGGACTGCCAATCAATACTGCAGCCGCTGCCAGCAGCCTTGAATTTATTTTTGATAGCTTTTTTATACCTCACATTACCACGGGAAGCAATGACACAAGCTAACAGAAATAATTGCTGAAATAAACTCAGGACATCTGCTCTTATCCAGAGGCCTCCCTGTTCCTTACAGCAAGGTCAGTAGAATGTTCAGACCCTCGCCTGGAGCCGCAAGCATGTGCGCTCTTATTGCTCCATTCTCTCTCTCGCTCTCTCTCTCTCTCTCTCTCTCTCTCTCTCTCTCTCTCTCTCTC
>JANHMN010000015.1:30085030-30099830 GCA_030674055.1 Rhabdomys pumilio
TTTGACAGGTGCCATTCATAAGATTTGGCCCAGGCACCATTTTAGCTAGCTGTGCTGCTACACCCGCTCCTCACAGCAGATAACTTTTCCTCTTACTACATCTTCAATTTTTCATTCTACATTATACATCTGACCTTAAAAGGGAAAAGGAAGTGCGTCCCTTTGATTTTACTGTCTCATAGTAACCACTAATGGCCGTAAATCATCCACGTTACAACTGAAAAAAAAATTCTTCCCACTGTGTATCATCTTGAGTCTCCAGTCTTTCCTCTCAAAACAGCTTTCCCTCAAGAAATAGCAACCTCTTCATAACAGGGTGACGTGTGGTGTGTGGGCGGTTGGGGTGTTGTATTTCACTTACAAGGTTAGTTTCAACTAAGAGAGGCAGTAGTCCATACTGTCTTCACCATGTTAGATGTCAAAAGCCTTGGAAACTAGTCTATCACATTCATTGGATAAAATTCTTATTGTCTGAACAAAGGCTAATATATGTGAATGACTGCTTTGATCCTAATTCTTTTTAATATTTCTAAGTTTCTGTTTATAAGAAGTTTTACAATTAAAGGCACTCCTGTTGCCAAGCAGAAGAATCATTACAATGTAGGAAAGGTTGATGCTTCCAGAAACTGCGGCTACTGCAGTAAAAGAAAACATATACATAGTGTGTTAGCTGAGACATGTATTTTCTACAATGGAGTCTAAATAATTACTAACCAGATATCACGCTTCCATAAATGTGATGACATTTTAACTTTTTTCATATTCATAAATGTCTCGACATCATTTTCATATTCTTCCTAAAGTATATGAATTTTCAAACCTGAATTATGTCTGTGTAGGAATAGTTATTCTAAATTTTTTTGAAGTTTTACTAATTTTCTGAGTTAATTTAATGTGTTTTTTTTTAAACCTCTTGTTGGTTTAAGCAAATATATTATTCATTTATCAATATGATATATATTATACATCCTAATTTTTAATAAATAAATAAAATTATACATTTTGTTCTATTTTTTTAATTTATATGATACTTAGAGTTTTAAACTCTCCAGCCATAAAACTCTGCCTAGCTGCCTCTTGGCTTGGCACTCAGATCTCTTCAGATAATGTTGCTTCAATAAGGACTGGAAAGTGCTCACCGTCACATCCCTGTCTATATTGCACTGCAGTGTCCTGATGAAACAAAACTCTAGGAAGTGCATCATAAATTTTCATAAAGAAATAACTACAGCAATAAACTGTACTCAGTGGAAAGAAGAAAAGAAAAACAGGGCAAAACGAACATCACTATGACACAGTATACTAGGTGACACTTTTACAGTCATGTATTAAAATGGCTTTCTTAAACTTGCTACAGCTTTAGAGCCAATCCTTCTCCCGTTCGCATAAAACTAACGTGGTCTCGAGAAATCACTGGTAGTTTTCAGAAAAAGTTGCTTCATGAGCAGTACTCCAGATGTTCTAACATAAATGCAAAAATTTTTGAAGTTAAATGCGTTATCAAAAATAATGTGATAAAATTAATCAATGCTTGAGACATTAAATCTTTCCTTAAATTTATTTACAGAACAATTTTTATTAAGGCCATATGACATTAGCATTTATATGGTTGGAGAGATGAAATAGAAAAAAATTCAGTTTAATTTAATGATTTGTAATCAAAGCAAATTACAAACATACATCAATTTTTAGGTTGAGCATATGTATAAAATGTATATATGAGTTGTTTTCTTCATATATATGAATTATATGAAGATATACATTATATATGGAAAGAGTGAGAGAGAAAAAGAGAGAGAGATAGAAGTTTAATATATTTAATCACTGAAATACAGAAATAGAAAGGAACTTGCAGAGAACTAACTAAATTAAAATGAAATCAGGCAATGAGAAGCAAAATAAGTGTATCAAATCCAGCTTCCATGATGATGATTTCTGCCCAATTTGGGGGTGCTAAAGTTATTTTTCCCACTCATAGACTATAAATAAGTTTTCAATGTGTAATGATAGTCTAATATTATACCAGATAAATCTAGAAATTCAAACAGCCACATGTTTAGTGAAACAAGGTATAAAAACTAACTTCATATACAGACTGCACAGCAAAACTACCCATTTTAATCTTGGAATTTGGTAAGATAAAATAAAAGCCACACACTGGATATCATAGAGATTCTTGCTTACATAAATAATATATGTGTATTGGAGAACTCTAACCCACAAGTCTGGCAGAAGCCCCCTGCTCTACTGGAGACCACACATGTAAGCAGAACTCCAGATTAAACCCTGCCTATCACCTACTGACACTCCTTAGAGGCTGTTCAGTTACACCTAAAAGTACCCTCATCCCTAGGCTTCATATCCTAGCCCACAACTCTGGCAAAAGCCTCCTGCTCTACCTGAGGCCACACCACTATCCATAACTCCAGAGGTCATGCCATTTCCCAGAATCCCAAAACTGCAGAGGCAATGCTGTTGCTCAAACCATGGAGGCCAAGCAAGCTGCCAAAACAACAGTGGAGAGACCCTACTAGACATGAAGACTCATTAGTCACCAGAAACACAAGATACACATTCCAGAAGACCAGAAAGGCAACAGAAACCAAGAGAAAAAAAACATCTGTGCAAAAAGAAAAACTCAGAAATCAGTACTAAAAACAACAATTATTCCAAATCCAGGTTGCCCAGAAGCCAGCATAAAAACACAACTAACAATAGCAGGGCAATATGGAATCACCAGAGCCTAGATATCTTACTAAATAAATTCTGGTTATTTCAAGCTAAAGCACAAGAAAATTATTTTAAAACTTACTTTACAAAGATTATAGAGGTCTGTGGGCCCATGAAGGGATGGCTTGGATTCTGGTGTGGCACAGGCCTGGAACCCCAACCCCAATGGGTCAATGGTAGGTGTTCAGCCACTCCCCCAGACCCCAGGCTCCTGACACGCCATTGACCTGTGCTTTGCAGTCATGTAGGGCAAGGCAGCCCCTCCCAAAAAGTTGACTCCTAACACAAGTAGAGAGCTTGACTACAGGCTTGGCCTCAAGAGATTTCCATATTAATGAGATACCTAAAGGCCAGAGGGCGTGGCTAATTACATATTCTTTTCCCAGATCCTCCCCCTCCTCCCTCCCTATTTAAGTCAAGTCCCCCCTGACCTAAGTAGGTGTGCACATCCAGATTCAACTACCATGTGCTATGAAAATAAAGCCGTTTTGAAACCATGGATTTCCTCATGTCAATGGAGCTGTGCTGTAAGAAGCTGTGGAGAAGGCCTTCAATGAGCTGCTGTAGCCAGTCACTGAACTTCCCTGGGAGTTTCTCTGAGTTCCCCACGGAGGCCTGTCTCTTCAAGCAAGCTAACCAGGCTGCCTCTCAGCGAAGCTAGTAACCAAAAAATCCCTTTTTCGCGGGGCATGGGCCAGAGCTCTCTCTCCCTCATTTCTGTCAGCTGTGGGCTAGTCACACACCCACATGCCCACAGTTTCGGCCCTCCTGCTGCCTCTCAGCACCATCTGAGAGTCCAAGGGCTTGAGACCAGTCAGTCCCTGGCTGCCTCCTGGCCAGAGGATCCCCATCCTGTGAGCCCTGCTCCTCCCCATCCCCCCCACCTCCCCTGCGCAGCATCCACCAGGCACAGTGTGAGAGGAACACAGTTGAACTTCCCATTCACACACGTTCCTGCTGCCCAGAGTCTCGGTCCCAGATGACTGGGGCGGCAGACCCACAGGAATCACAACTGCCCAACAAGATTCAAGAATCCACTTGTGTGCAAGACCACACACCTAGCTAATAATTCCCTGCAGGGTTTTTAAAGAAGAAATCAATAAATTCCTTAAAAGAAATCCAGGAAAAAAATACTGGGAGGGAAAATATCATTTAAAAAACACTCAAGGAAAAACAAACAGGTGAAAGAAATAAATAAAACTGTTGAAATTCTAAAATGGAAACAGAAACAATAAAGAAAATACAAACTGGAGGACTCCTGGAGATGCAAAACATAGGTAAGAGAATAGGAACTACAGACATAAGCATCACCAACAGAATATAATTGACGAAGAGAGAATCTCAGGCATTGAAGATATAATAGAAGAAGTGTATACATCAGTCAAGGAAAATGTTAGCTCTAAAATGTACCTGACATAAAACATCTAGGAACTGGGAGACTATGAAAAGACCAGACCCAAGAATAATAGAAAAAGAAGGAGAAGATTCTCAGGTCAAGGACACAGAAAACATTTTGTAACAAAATCATAGAATAAACATTTCCTAACCTTAAGGAGGACATGCCTATAAATATAAATAAAGCATATAAAACACCAAATAAATTGGGCCACAAAAGAAAGTCCCCACACCACATAATAATCTAAACACTAAACACACAGAACAAAGGATGAATATTAAAAGCTACAAGGGGAAAAGGCCAAGTAACATAATAAAGACAGAGCTATTAGAATTACATCTGACTTCTCAAGGGAGACTCTAAAAGCCAGAAGTGTCAGGACAAATGTTATGGAGACTCTAAGAGAAAAAAAAAAAAAAAGCCAGCTCAGACGAGTATACCTAGCAAAACTTTCAATGACCATAGATGAAGAGAACAAGTTATTTCATGACAAAGTCAAATTTAAGCAATATCTATCCACAAATCTAGCCTTACAGAAAGTATTCGAAGGAAAACTTCAACCCCAGGAGATTAACTACAACCACAAGAACACAAGGAATAAATAATCTCATAGTAGTACAACCCAAAGAGAAATACACACACACAGAGACTATCACCAACAACAAAAACAACAACATATCAACAACAACAACAAAATACCATTGGGAATTAACAATCAATGCTCATTCATTAATATCTTTTAATATCAATGGACTCAGTTTCCAAATAAAAAGACACAGGCTAACAAAATGGATATGAAAACAGGATTCAGCCTTCTATTGCATACAAGAAACACACCTCATCATCAAAGATAGATGCTACCTACCTCAGATTAAGGTGTTGGAAAAAAATTCCAAACAAATGAACTCAAGAAGCAAACTGGTATAGCCATTCCAATATCTCACAAAATAGACTTCCAATGAAAAATAATCAAAGGAGATGGGGAGGGAAACCATACTTATTAAAGGAAAAATTCACCAAGATGACATCTCAATTCTGGATATCTATCATCCCAATGCAAGGGTACCCCCATTATTAAAAGATGCATTGCTAAAGCTTAAATCATACATTGAAGCCCATACATTAATAGTGGAAGAATTTAATATCCCACTCTCACAAATGAGCAGATCATCCACAACAACAACAACAACAACTAAAAAGAGAAATAATGGAGCTAACAAACATTTTGACTCAAATGAATCTAATAGATATATACAGAACATTTCACCCAAACACACAAAAAAATATCTTCTCAGCACCTCGTAGAACTTTGTTTAAGATTGATCACACACTCAGTCACAAAAGAAATCTTGACAGATACAAGAAAATTGAAATAATTCCCTCCATCTTATCACACTCCCACATGTTAAAGCTGGATTTTAAGAGCAACAGAAACAATATAGAGCTTACAAACTGATAGAAACTGAACAATTCTCTATTGAATGACTACTTGGCCAATGCAGAAATGAAGAAAGAAATTAAGGAGTTAATACCAATACTCATCAAACTATTCTGCAAAAAAGAAACAGAAGCAAAACTGATAAACTCTTTCTATGAAAACACAGTCATCCTGTTACCCAAACCACATAAAGATGACATAGAAAAGAGAATTATTCACCAATTTTCCTCATAAACATTGATGTAAAAATACTCAGTAAAATATTTATAAAAATGAATTCAAAAACATATCAAAAAAGATCATTTACCATGATCAAACAAGCTTCATCCAATCGTTGCAGATGGTTCACTATATGAAAACCTGTCAATGTAATCTTCCATATTTTCAAAAAGTAGAAAAAAGTACGGTTTCTAAATAGATGCTTTGACAAAAATTCATTGACAAAATCCAACACCCTTTCTTGATAAAAGTCTTGGAGACATCAGGGATACAAGGCACATAAATGCAAAATACAGAAAGCTAATAGCCAACATCAAATTAAATGGAGAGAAACTTAAAGTGATTCTACTAAATTTTGGAACAAGACAAGGCTGTCCACTCTCTTTATATCTATACAATATAGTACTTGAAGCTAAACTAGAGCAATAAACCAACTTAAGGGAATCACGGGGATACAAATTGGAAAGGAAGAAGTCAAAGTATCATTATTTGCAGATGATTTGATAATATACACAAGTGACCCCCAAAATAAACACTTTTAGTGAAGTGGCTGGGTCTACGATTGACTAAAAGAAAATCAGTAGCCCTCTTATATATAAACAACAAACAGGATGAGAAAAAAAATCAGGGAAACACCATCCTTCATAATAGCCACAAATAATATAGAAATCTTGATGTAACTCAAATCAAGCGAGGGAAAGGTTTGTATAAGAACTTCAAGTTTCTGAAGAAAGAAACTGAGGAAGATATCAAAAGATGAAAAGATCCCTCATGCTCATGGAGCATAGGATTAACATAGTAAAAATAGTTCTTACCAAAAGTAATGCGCAGATTAAATGCAATCCTCATCAAAATTCCAACACAATTTTACAGATCTTGAAAGAACAATGATAAATTTCTTATGGAAAAACAGAAACCCAGGAAACCTAAAGCAATCCTGTACAATAAAAAAACTTCCAGAAGTATCACTGTCCCTGGTTTTAATCTCTACTACAGAGATATAGTAATAAAGACTGTATGGTATTGGCATAAAAACTGTCAGGTGCATCAATGAAACCAAACTGATGCACCAGCTATAAACCCACAAACCTATCTACACCCATTTGGGATAAATAAGCCAGGCATACACAATGGGAGTAGTGCAGGTGGTGACAGCGGAACAGCATCTCCAACAAACAGTGCTTGTCTAAGTGGATATCTGCATGTAGAAGACTTCAAATAGAGCCATATCTATTACCCTGCCCAAAACTCAAGTCCCAGGAGATTAAAGATTTCAACATAAAACCATAAACACTAAAGTTGTTATAGAGAATGTGGAGAATAGCCTTGAATGTGTTGGCACCGGAGACAACGTTCTAAACAGAACACCAACAGCACAGGCATTGAAACCAACAAGTAATAAATGGAACCTCATGAAACTGAAAAACTTCTGTAAGGCAAAAGACATCATCAATAGGGCAAAACAGGAGCCTAAAGAATGAGAAAAGATTTTCACCAATTGCACATTGGTGCAATTGACAGAGGGCTAATATCCAAAATATATGAAGAACTCAAGAAACTAGACATTAACAAAGTAAGTAATCCAATTAAAAACTGTAGTACATATATAAACAGTTCTCAACAGAGGACTCTCAAATGGTGGAAAGGTGAACATGAGATCATTTGTCCTTAGTAGCTAAGTAATACTTAAAGATATGTCCAACATCCTTAGCTACCAAACCGTAAGAATGCCTAAGATCAAAAACACAAGTGACATTTTATGCTGGTGAGGATATTGATCAAGGGGAGCTCTCTTTGATTGCTGGTAGGAGTATAGTTTGTACAGCCACTGTGGTTACCAATATAGTGATTTTTTGGAAACTTTGGACTCAAGCTACTTCAAGATCTAGCCATACCTGGGCATTCCAATGGATGTTCTATCCTACCATAAGGATATCTGGTCAACTATGTTCATAGTATCTTTATTCACAATAGCCAGAAACTTGAAACAACCTAGATGTCTCTCAACCAAATAATAGATAAAAAAAAATGTGATACACTTACACCGTGGAGTATTACTCAGCTGTTTAAAAAATGACATCTTGAAAGATGAAGTAGATGAGAAGCTAGGTAATGAGAGAGAAAAAGAGAGAGAGAGAGGAGGCATGGAGGCAGAAGTTCATGTGTCTCCACAAGTCAAAGATAGCTAACATAGCTAGGTTGGGTACTAGGTTACACTTCTGATTGAGCATTACCATACTTATAAAGCCCTTGATTAACATTTAAAAAAATACTATAAAAGCCAAATGGAAAAGGGGGGGGCACGGGATAGGGGTTTTCTGGGGAGTGGAAATGGGGAAAGGGATTGGCATCTGAAATGTAAATAAAATATCCAATTAAAAAAAAGAAAAAAAAGAAAAAGAAATTTGCTAGCATATGAACGGAAATAGAAAAAGTAATCTTGAGTGTAACCCTACCCACCCCCAGAAAGACAAACATGGTATGTACTCACTTGTAAGTGGATATTATCTATAAAGTAAAGGATAATCATGCAACAATCCACAGACCCAGACAGGCTAAGTAACAAGAAAGGCTTAAGCAGGGTGGGAGTGAATGGGGGAGACAGTTGGATTCGGGGACAGGTGGGAAGGTGAACATGAGATCATTTATCCTTAGTAGCATCTTATGGAAGACTGTAAAATAACCAAATTTGGTGGGGCAGAAACACCAGTTTGGAATTAGCTAATATTAAGGCACCTATTACACCTGAATCAAATATTCACTCGAGTTGAACACATAACTCTAACCTAAAGGAGGAAATGAGGAATGGATAATTGGGTCAAAAGGAATGGTATGATTTCCTCAGAAAATAAAGAGAAGAACAAAGTACTGAGGTCTGGTCTCTGGATCCCACACTAAGATGTTAAGGGAAGAGAAGGGAATAAGGAGGTTACATGACAAAGTTTCATCAGGATCTCAGGATTCCTGGCCCTGGTACACACATTTTGTCAGCCCTATTTGTCATGGGGCCTGTGATTATGATCACATTTTATACCCTAATTTAGACTACAGCCAGTGGAAAAGGTGGAGGTGTTTGGTATAATTAAGGTCTCTAATTCATAGACTTATTGTTAATCAGAAAAGTATTTATTTTAAATGAAAAAGCTATGAAAGGGAGTCCAAGCCATCTCTGAGTGTACCCATATGAAATATTTTCTTGTCGACCTTGAAAACAGTCTGTTGTGTTGTATCAAGGATTGGTGAGAGCTACATCGTGACAACGCGAAATCAGCTTTAATATTATGTACCCCTAACCTGATAAAGACTATACTCATGAAGTTCCAGTGAATAAATTATGGCTCTATAAGTGACTGTCAAAGAGGATTCTTCCCCGGTCAAGTCTCCAAGTAAAAGCTCAGTCCAACACACACTTTAATTTCAATCTTGTGAGACTTGCAAACTATATTTTTAACTATAGAAATGTCAAAATAACAAATGGGTGCTATTTTAAGACACAGCATCCATAGTGATTTGTTATGCAGCAGTGAGAAAATAATATGCAGAGTACAATGGTTACTTTTCTATTGCTGTGATAAAACACCGAGAACAAAGCAACTCATAGAAGAAAGTGTTTAACTGGCCAAGGCTTAGAGTCCATGATGGCAGAATGAATACTTGTTGGCAGATACGCTATGGTCTTGGACTCAAACTACAAACATGAAATAGGAAGAATAAAATAAGTCTTTTGAAACCTAAAAGCCAACCACCAGGCCCACGCCTACTTCAACAACGCTAAACCACTAATCCTTCCCAAATAGTTTCATCAACCAGGCACCAAGTATTGACCCTATGAGAGTCATTGTCATTCAAACAATCACAGAGTATTTGCATAATATTCTAAGCAAAGGTCCAATGTTCACCATTCATTGTGAAAAGGGAAAGTATGATTCATAAAGAGATTTAAGCAAGCAGAACAAGAATAAAGCTCACAGAAGACAATGATGTGAACAGGTATCAAGATTAGTAAATGAGTAAATTAAATTCATCTAGTGTAGTTTAACGAGCCTGGGATATGTAAATGCATTCATGGGCCTGTCCATTCTGTACTACATTACAGACCAAATAAAAATGCAATACTTTGGTTGATAGCATTATCATATTTTATATTCTAATTAATTATAAAGACTCTTATCCTTTCAGGCTTTCCAAGACAGCACAAAAATTCTGACACTGGATTATTGACATTTCATAAAAGTAACATTCTCGATATAATTAAGAACTTGTGCATTGTACAAAATATTCAAAATGCGTGCACATCTGCATACACATTCCTTCCTCCACACCTATAAATTATTCTGTTTATCAACCTTAATCTTTACAATTAAGTAGCACATAAAAATATCTTGTAGGGGAAGTAGGAAAAATACATCTTGAAATTAAAGTATAATGTATTATGTTCATGCTATACTCAACAAAATATGTATCATTTATTTTTCCATACACATAAATATAGGCAAAAACTAAGAAATACTCCTTGTGCAAAGACCGAGCAATGAACCACAAGTGTAGTTAAGGAAATGTACCATTCTCTAGTCATTAACTGGGTAGATGCTAATGTACTTTTTTTCTGGAGTAATAAGAGTTTATTGTCAAGCTTTGAAAAACAATAAAGTTCAAATCATAACTCTAGCTCTCTTCCTTAGTGGCCTCTTTTTAAAGATGGGTGAAAGTATAGTTGATATTCATTTTATCCTCTAATAATCATCTCTTACATAGAATTTCAGAATGCTATTACAATCCCAGGAACAGTGAGCAAGAACAAGTTAAATACTGTGCATACCATTTGTGTAGTCCTAGTGGTGACAATTTCAGATAATGTCCTACATCCATAGAACAGTCATTTGAATTTCCAGCATCACTGAAATAGTTTCTTAGTTACAAAAAAGACCTTAGCAAAGTGCTGGCATGGATGTGCAGTAAAGTGCATCTGCTGGAGAGAAGCAGGCAGTGTAACCACAGGAGTCTGTGTTTAATCTAAAAAGAGAAGCAAATGGTATCTCCATTCCGAGCACTGTTTCCCAAATCAAAATGTGTTCCCTTGAAAATAATGAAAGCCACTTTGGCAAATCCATTCCTGCAAGTTGGTAATGTGCATGTGTTATCTTCACAAAGGTTGTAAATGGCACATTTATAGGGGTTTCTGAACTCCTAATAAAAGACATGAGAGGCACTGAGTGCACTCAAGCAAACTCGTTCTTTTAGTGGCCAGGCCTCTGCCCTATGAAGAAGCTTGTGCTAATGGTACAGAAAATACCTTTGAATAACCGTTATTCTTTTTCAGTTTATTTATATTTTTTTAAAAAAATCATCACCTTACTTTGGGGGGACACAACACACTACTTGAATTGCTGTTGCCTGAACCAAACAGATCATGCTGGTTGTACTAGCATTTTGTTGTAGTAGATAGGAAAATATACCTTTCCTCAACACTGGTATTAGTGTGTTTAACAATGAGTAAAATGATAGAAAGCTATTATTTGGATTTGTATACATATTACATTCCCGACATTTAAAATGTCTAGAGAATCATATGCTACACTGAAGAAACGACTTGTCCTGCCTATGAAAACAATGGCGGGGGGTAGAGAGTGATCAAATCCATACAGCTTTTGTTACGTATTGCTAGCAACCATTATGTTCTGTTATTAGTTATTGTCAGTATTCTGTTATATCTAATTTATAAATTATATCTTACAATCACCATGAAGGTATAGGAAACAACTTTTATAGATCTTAGTACAGCCTGTGACTTCAGACATACACTAGGAAAGTTGAAACTCACTTCCCATGACGGATTGTTGTCACTAAATAATAATTGGCGCACAATAAAAGAAAACTCATGAATCAATTCAAAAAGGCTAAATCACTGAGGAATTTGTTAAAGCAGATGAGTACTTGGGGGTAAAATTTGAGTTGAGTCTATATCCACATACTAGTTCCTGTCATTTTGAAAAACTAACGCAGAAATTCTGATCCAAGAAATAGGCAGGCAAAGCCTCTCACACTGTTATTTAAACCTCACTATAATTCTAACTCTCTATTATGGCCACATACACTTTAAAAATAAATGAATATAGCCATAAGTAAGACTATTACTTTGCTCTGCTGGAATTTTTACGAAGCTAAGAATTGTGAGAGACCACCACTTTGGGAAACAGGTGCAGATTCCCAACACATCAGACTGTGTCCAGCATGGCTGATGGCAAGTTCTCCCTAGCCAGTCAGGAAAGCCTCATAGATGATGCCAAATCTTCAGCTCACACACTTGGAGCATTCTGTGAAAAGGAATTTACAAAAAGCAAAGCAAAATCAACAGTACTGCTGACTAAGGATTTCCCCTTCCCAGGGTGGTTACAGCTAAATAGTAAAATCTCAAGGGAAGTGAGGGACAGAGTGAATGAGCAAGCACTTAGTTATTACATATGGAAAAAGTGCTAGGAAGTTTAGAAAATTATTGTATTAAGCTCCCAACTATATATACATGTATATATGTATGTATGTGTATGAGTATATGTATATGACGTATATGTACATAATGTATATACACACTGAGGTATGTGTTTGTGTGTGTTTGTGTGCACACACACAAGCATGTGTGCATGTGTGCGTGTGTGTGTGTGTGTGTGTGTGTGTGTGTGTGTGTGTGTGTTTTCTAAGCACAATGGGTCTCACAATAAACCAGTACAAAATAATTTCAATTGACAAAACATCAATTCCATGAAATTTAAGTTCTAGGAAGTTTAGACTGCAAATATCTTTTTTTCTTAATTCCACAGTGAAAATCCCATGAAGCAAATACAACTAGTGTTTTATGAAATTTTGTACTTCCATGCTGTATAAAATACTTGTATATTGTTTTAATAAATAAGAAAGTCATGGACATCGGAGTCAAACTTATTTAGATTACTATTTCAGTTCCCCTCACAATTTCAAAACTCAGAACACACTCAGGAAACTGGTGGTCAAAGTTCTTCCTTTTCTCCATCTCTAACCTAAAACAGCTACTTACTTGTTAACAGTTTGTTTCACTTTATTTTTACTAAGAATATTTTAAATTATCTTGATTTACATTTTACTATATTTTTAGACAATGTTTCATATGACCTATGCTGGCCTGGAACTTACTATATTATGTAGCCTAGAATGACTTCAAGCTGCTTACCTTCCAGAATCTTTCTCCCAAATCTTAGAACTACAAGTCTTTGTCAACGTGCCTAATGTAGACAGTGCTAGGGATTGAGCCTGGGGTTTTGTGCACATCTGGTAAGTACTCCACCACATGTGCTTTATCTAGAGTGTGAAGACATATCTCATTTGTTTTTTATTGAAAATAGAGTCTTCTTACATCCAAACTAGTTTCTCCTCCTTCCACTCCCCCCAACTTTCTTTCCTCCTTCCTTCTCCCCAGATCCACTCCCTTTTATGTTCTCTCTTTTTAAAAGACCAGGCCTCTAAGAGACAAACTGAACAACAACAACAACAACAAAAAAGATACAATAAAACAAAGTGAAAGCCCAATAGGAGGAAAATAATCTCAAGAGAAGGCGTAAGACTCAGAGGTACACCCACACCCACTGTTAGGAGTCTCATGAGAACACCAAGATAACAGCTATAACATATGTGCAGAGGACCTGGTACAAACCCAGGCAAGCACCATATTTGTCATTTTAGTCTCTGTCAGTCAATATGAATATGAACCCTGCTTAGCTGGTTTGGTGGGGCATGTTCTCCTGGTGTCTTCCATCCCCTCTGACTCCTACATTCTTTCCGCCCCTTCTCCCATGGAGTTCTCAATCTCAGAGGTGGAAGACCAATAAAGACCTCCAATTTAGACACTCTCTGCCTAATGTCTAGCTATGGGTCTCTGCATGCATTCCCATTTGCTACCGGGGGAAGTCTCTCTGATAATGACTGGACAAGGCACTGATCTGTGAGTATATCAGAGCATCATTAGGAATCATTTCATTGGCTTTTTTCCCCGGACATGTTAGGTTCTCTCCTAGGTCTCTAGACTATGCAGTCTCTGGTGCCTGGCCCGATAAGTAATGTAGAACATGGGCTCTTCTGTTGGTGGGCCTCAAGTTAAATCAAATATACATTATTCTAATTGATTTTTATGACATAAAACTCCTTTATTCACCCTATGTCTTCTGTTATTGATATGTTATTACTATGCAGTCCAGTACACTATCAACAGGATGACAGCATAATCACATTTTTTTTTAACTCAGGTGACTAGAAGTTAATATTTGTACATTTACTCTGATTTTTAGAAGAGATGGGGTGAGTACCATCAGATTTCATTCCACTAGATGAAAATCTGAGAAAGAAAATTAAAGGAGATATTATTGTTTATCAAACCTGAAATATTTACTTGGAGCAATCAAAAAATTACATGTACTGAATATTGTTGGCTGTTTGTTCTCAGTGATTAGCTCTCACTAAACTATTGTATGCCCAGATAACTATTATTTATTTCAGCTTATAGGTGAGGGATCTGAAGGAGATGGACTTTATATACTTACCCAGGCCTGTTCAGGTATAAGAGGAAAAGCAGGAAATCAAACATAGGCATCTTGAACCCAGTTTCTGCAATTTTAACCAGACATAACACTATCTCATCACAACAAGAGCAGCGATAGAATCAGCCATAAGTTTCCAACCCAGCTTTCAGTAATAAAAGAAAGTTACACCTTCCTTTATTAGAGCAAAAGAAAACAAATTGCTTATATGTTGATACCATCAGAAGAGTTCTGAGTTTTTACTCTCAGCGGATCTGCTGTGGTACATTTGATAACTTTGCAGAATCCAATAACGTGAAGGACAGAGGGAACATCAGATTCAGAATTCAAGTAGGTGGTCAGTGGAAAGCACAATAATAAAACATTTTATCATCCTGAGTAATAAACACTATATAACATCAGAGTGGGCTGTGTGTGTGTGTGTGTGTGTGTGTGTGTGTGTGTGTGTGTGTGTGT
>JANHMN010000015.1:30099840-30139488 GCA_030674055.1 Rhabdomys pumilio
TGTGTGTGTGTGTGTGTGTGTGTGTGTGTGTGTGTGTGTGTGTGTGTACTCTGAATGTGTGTCTTGAAAGGCTGAAGAACTATCCTTTGATGCATTCTTTTCAGCATTCAACTTCACATTCAAATCTGCAAAGATGCTCAAGGCAAAGGATGTCCTTCCAATTGATCAGTTCATTACTGTGAAGAACATTTTTTTTTTTGTTCTTAGTACAGAACTTTTTAGAAATAAGAGTGTGGAGGGGAGAGATGCATCATTTAGAGAAAGTTCATCCAGCTGCAGCACAAGATGCTTTCAAGATTCTCAAAGCCACAAAACAAGGTTTATTGGAGCAATCGGCAATCACACCAATACATATGACATCCAATGGCATGAAATAAATATTCCTTGTATTCTTAAAATAGCATATGCTAAGCAGAAAGTCTGTGTCGTGTACTCAGGGGCAGTATATATGTGCATACATTGGCTTCAGGTTGTACAAATAATTTCAGCCCAGCTATTATGCTACTCAGAGCTCTGACCTAATTTTGCTTATAGCCATTTCAGGCAAATCTGACTAGTCACCCTGTGCATATGCCGGATAATTTATCTTTAGTTACAAGGAGCTGAGAATAAAACTGTTTCTCAAGCTTTTTGTGTTTTCTAGTACTGCAGTAGCAGATTCTTGGAAATCGAATTACTTTTCACACTAGAATGAAGAGCAACCAAGTGGATTAGGGAAAAAGGAGCAAATACATTAGACCAAATTCCAGAGGTGTTTTAGTGCTTCTGTAGTTGCTTTATTGTTAGGCCCCATTGGCTCGAGATCTAATTTTGTTTCTTTTTTATGGTGATCAAAAATATAAGAGGCATAGGGAACATACCTCCTTTTGGTGTTTAAAAAATTTCAAATTAAAAAAAAAATTTTGGTCTCTTATTTCTTCAGGCATAGTAAGCATCACGCTACCATGTGAGCCACAATCCAGTTTAGTTATTAGCTTTACATGTTTAAACAGTGTTTAATTTGAGATATGAGTATATTTTAATAAATGAGACACGATATTCAGTTGTTCCCAAAGATCGACGGGGTCCAGGTGCCTAGGCCACATTCAAGCAGACCGACTTGTCACGATTAAATGTAAGTGTTAACCATTTAAACCAAATGACATAAATCACCATGGCCAAAAGCAGACTGACTAGTTCTGCATAAGAATTAACTTAGCTGAAGAGATGGCTCAGTAATTCACAGTACTCAGGAAACTCCTAACCCCTGTAACTCCTGAGTTTTTCTCCCTTCTAGAGCCTATAGGCAGTCCTCCCCAACATAAACATATACACATTCCCATGAATAAACATAAAAGTGAAATAAGTAGTTATGAAAATCCTATCTAAAAACCACTGTACTCTATATTACATTTAGGGGTATGTGCCCCATGCACATGGCACTTAGAGAACAACTTGTGGGAGCTAACTCTTTTTTTTTTTTTTTCAAAATGGCACCTCCGGAAATACAATGTGGTATGTCTAGACTGACACCCTTCTCTTTTACCTGTTAAGCCATCTCCCCTTTCTCAGTGTACTCTGTTTATATGACAAAGGCTATGCTACAGTAATAACTAAGAGATTCCCATTTTTATTAGCAATGGTCGCCTTATCTATATTCATGATTCTCAACATTGGCTGAGCACGAAGCTCACATGCACAGCTTTTAAATTTATATTATTTTAAATTATATTTTATATTTTAAATGGTATGTATCTATATCTCAAGCAACACTGCTAGGCCATTGTTGAATGGAAATTTTAGAAGTAGGTCCAATTGTTAACTTCTATTATTTAAGAATTTTAAAACACAGCCATTAATTCTGGTGTAGTTTCACTGGAGAACAAAGTTAACCTAACCACATTTTCCTGAGGATAGAATGAACTTCAGTGTGGTTGTTTAGATAATAACACAAGGTGTCCAACTTGATTATCTTTTAAAATACTATTTCTGGTGATGTTGCTACCTTGTTTTTAATGGACTGTTCCCTGATAGCTTCATCTGAAAACAATACTTTCTGTGGTAGCAAAGAGGAATATCAACTTTATACCAAGACTAGAGCACCACCTGACAGAATCAGAAACCACTATTGTACTCTGTAAGTGCTGAAAGGAAATGGAAGAATAGATTCCTTACTTTTCTGATCATTCAAGTTAGGAATCACAAATATCTCCTTACTGCACTATCAAAATTAAACACAGAAATTGCAAATTAACTCCACTCATCTCCAAAACCACCAACCTTCTAGTTAGAAACCATAGGGAGATTAGAACAAAAATATGGCCTATCAACACACAAATCACTTTGGAACAAACTTACAATGATCTGTTCCTCCCTCGTCTACATCCTTAAAAGATATTTGCCTTGCTTACTCTTCATACACCCATAAACATAATTAGCAACAGAAACAAATAAATATTCATCATAAAAATATATATTGTGAAAAAGGGAAGCAGGAAGCCTGAGTGTCTCTGAGTCTGTTCATAGCTGCACAGCATTTTCTAAGTTCACTTAAAATAATGAATTTACAAATAAATGAAATGAACACATGTATTTGTTTCCTAGATCAGTCTGTGTATGTATAACAGCTAATACACATAAAACACTGGGAATGTCATATCTCAGAATGTAAAGGCCAAAGGCCCAGAATCAAGACATGAATAATGGTTAGTTCTGCAATGAAGCACCAGGAAAATTAGTCTCTGCTGACTTTGAGGTTTTCTAGAATCTTGGGAGTAACTTGTCCTGCAGGTGCATTCTTCTACTAGTCTTCACATGATGTGTGTGCCTCTGTCTACTCATGACCTTGCCATGAATTTAGGATCTACTTTAATCCAGTATGACTCATATTAACTTGTCTTCATCCAGTAAGATTCTTTTTCCAATGAAGGTCATAGTCATATATCTATAGGAATAGAGGTTATGGCTTCAGTACCTATTTGAAAGGGAAAAATCAGCTAAAATTGCATTGCTCCATCTATTACACCATTGAAGTTGCAACCATATCTCTGTCTTTGAGTAAAATAACCAACATTGCATTTGTTTTCTAAATGTAGTCATATCCAATTCAAGTGAAATCAAAGGAATTCCTCAGGTTTAGTCAGTCTTCTTGCTCATGTGTAGAAAACTACAGTAATTAAAGAGAATAGAATATATACATGTTTATGCATGGTGGGCAGATTATAAGAAACACTTATAGAGCAATTTTATCAGGTTTCAATCTCATTTTCAAGAAATGAACCATATGGCAAACAGGACATTTCAACGACATGCTCATTTCCCAGAGCCACAAGCAAAGCACTCACATAAATCTCAAACTCCAGACTATTTCAAATAGTTTTCCTCTGTGCTTTATGTTTTCTTTTTCCTTTCATCTCTTCCTAAGGATCTAAGTGAACCAGGATCACAGGAATGACCCTGTTTCACAGTTTTCCTTGGAAGAAAAAAGCAAGCACACACTCTACTTCTGTCTTTGTGCCAATCTCAGGCATCGTGTCTACTACGAGATGTGTATTTGCATCCTTGCCTCCAACTGCTGGCTTTTCTAGTAATAGCACACTGTCCTTATTTCTCAATATTTCTTCCAGTATTCTTTCTTCCAACCTTTCTTAGCTAGTAGGAAGCCTGAGGCATCTCTAGTCACAGATTCAATCTGCTTGGCTGAAGAGAGCAACAATCGAAACTTTGACAAGGGCTCATTTAGCCAACACTGTTCACCTAGAAGATTTATAACTGGGTAACTGCAAATAGGGCATGCATAATTCGAGCTGCTTTGCTTGTATAATCAAGATTATTGCCAAGCAATTAATTGATCTTTACTCTATTGATAAAAATTAGAGAATCAATCCCCACCATGCCAACTTAACTCTAATCTTTGTTGTGAGAAACAATATGAGGTAGTATGTTATTAACAGATTAGAGATTGTTTAGATGTTTTATTTGCCAATCAATTTAGAATGCTTTGGTTTGTGTTAGTCTTTTAGTATTTAGCTTTATTCTGAACATTGGTACCAATTTATCTTTATCTTTCCTGAAGAAAATAGTTGTGAACTTTTTGAAATAAATATATATTATTACATATTTTATTATGTGGCTATGTTTCATACATTTAAGATGCAATGTGAATTTTATTTTAAAGACATTAAGAATTTTCTCATGTTAAAGCTAAAAGATAAATTGGAAACACTGTAGACTTGCTATAAAAACTATGATAACATTGTTATCTAATATTGTGATTTATAAAGTTTAACTCAAAATTTTTGGCTCAACTTTGGAAACTTTACGAACAGTTTTTATCCAATTAAGTACACAATTGCTTTCATGTTTCATGTCATCAGTTCCCAGCACTCAAAAAGTTTTCTAGGTTTTTCCAGTTTTACCAAGACTATGTGAAATTCTTCTCTGAGGAGGTAGAATGTGAGTTTGCTCCATCTTTCCAAGACAATTCTCAACTTCCCATATGTTAAATCACTCTAAAATATAACTAATCTAACATTGTAGAGTTACTAGCACTGTTGTAGAGTTAATGCATTTGCATAAATTTTAATAATCTGACTTAGAGGTAATAGCACTAATGCTTTTCCAACAATCTACTCACATTAGCTATGCTTTTCACTTACTTTTTCTCTACATATTATGTCATGAACACAGTCTCCCCACCCTCCTCTCCTCTCAGTTCCTCTTCCACACCATCCCTCTCCCCCAAATGCACTCCTCTGCTTCCCTTCAGAGTAGAGCAGGGCTTCCAAGAATATCAACCAAACATGGCATAACAAGTTACAATAAGACTTGACATATCAAAACTGGAAGAGGCAACTCACTAAGAGGAAAAGGGTCCCAAAAGCAGACAAAGGAATCAGACGCCTATTGTTAGCAGTCTCACAAGAAGACCAAGTTACACAACCACATCATAAATGCAGAAGACCTAGCTCAGACCCATAGGGCTCCCTGATTGTCAGTTCAGTCTCTGTGAGCATCTGTGTTTTTGTTTTGTTTAAGTAATTCATCATTTTTCTTCAATTAAATAATCTGCCCAAATTAATAAATCATTTGCCAAAACATTCTAAAATTATCATGTGACTGCTCAATTTAAATTTTGTAAGCTAATTGCCTCGGATTATAATTTTCAAAAATGAACACCATGGGAAATCATACACAAATACACAGACACACATACACACACACACACACACACACACACACACACACACACACACACACACATGAAATTGTGACCCTATGATTCTGCTTTAAAAAACAAGACACTTTTATATTTTATTCATTGAAATTCTATATTTTACTGAGAAGTACCATTTTATTCGTGGTTTACTTTCTATTAAAATCAAAGTACATATGTATTGATTAGCTTTGTACTGGAGAAACTGGACAAACAACTACTTTAGTCCATTTCTAGAGTAAACTTTGCCAGTCATAAATCATGTGACCAGTGTGCATTAGTGTTTAACAGAATGAGTAACACTGATTCTTTGACCTTCCTTCCAATAAGTGAAACTTCTGCCTTAGCCTGAAAAAGCAAATAAACTCAGTATTGAGCATCCTACAAGTATCTAATCAGTATGTCTCAAAGTCGTCAGTCATCAAAAATAAGAAATATCTGGAAAATTGGAATAGCCAGGAGAAGCCCAGATAGATAATAGCTGGGTATAACGTGGTATCACAGGGGATCATGGAAAAAATAAAATAAAGTTAGGTTAAAAGAGAAAAGAATTATGTACTCCTGAAGATATTCTCTGTTGTTCCTACACAAAAGCTAGCACTGAATTCATGTGCCATTATACTTAGGTAAAGCAGTTTGGTTGCTGAAAAAAATGTAGGAATAGCCTATTAAATTTATACTGATTAGGCCAGTAGCATTGTTAACCAGGTAGTTTATTTCTACCATATATGGATTATTAATTATTACTCTTTATTGATTAAGTACACTAGGGCTTAATCTGATTTTCTCCTAAGAAGCTGACCAAAACAAGTTCAGTCATATACTACCTCGATGGGAAAGTGTAGTTAAATGATATATTTGATAAAACAGTAATACTGAACTATGGATTTAATTCCAAGGTACCATGCCTAGCAAATACACACACACACACACACACACACACACACACACACACACGTATGTGTATGTGTATGTGTATGTGTATGTGTATGTGTATGTGTATGTGTATGTGTATATGTATATGAGACAGAGAGGGAGATAACTTCTCTCCATGTTTACAGAGGTAGTATTGAGTTAACAAATTAGCTTTTCATCACTATTAATTTTCTTCTTCTCTTCCTTTTTTTCTTGTTCTCCTTTTTTCTTCTTGCTCCTGTCTTGTCTCTTTTCATATTTTTTATAAAAATATTTCAAACTTTACTTATTCATTTGTACAGAATAAGTACTAATTTGGTGTACTGAGAGACCATCTAGTGTTTTATTGCATGTGTACAGTGTGTGATGTTCAAAGAAGGGTAACCTCACTGTACAATAGAACATCAATCTAAATGTACATTCCTTATCTAAGTATAACTTAGAAAATTGTGGCTCTGATTTTCTCCTCTTTGTAATAGGAGTTTTCACTGAAGTGTAACAAAAGAAAGTTCCATAAGCTTGCTGTGTTTTCAAAATGTGAATATATCACCCAAAGAAGCCCCTAAAATGCTATTATCCACTTCCAACAGCCAGCACCATATTCAGAAGCAGCCAAAGGGAGCTACTATCTGAAACTTCACTTAGTTTCTATACAATATTACGAACATTTCCCTGTAAATGGATTTTTTTAATCCAATATATTTGTTCAGCTCTAGCTATTTTTTTTATTTCTGTCCCTGAGTTATAGTCCTTTGTATGAATGCACAAAAATATATCCCTTCTGCTGCACATTTGGGTCATTTCCAGCTTAGGACTATAATGAATAGTGTTGCTGTGAACACACTTATAATTGCCCATTACCCTCTTCTTGACCTTGCTGTACCTTCATAGCTTAGCATCTTCAGGAAAGAAGCCAAATATATACTTCCTGAAATTAGAGAGCCTGTGTGTTTGCATTAGACCATTTTAAATTTCCATAGGATTGGAATGATGCCATTTTGAAAGGGCAAAACCACATTTTTCTTGCTCTATCCAATGAGTGATGAAACTGTTTCTCTAAATGAAGGCAAGCAAAGAAGGATGGTGGCCGAAGACTGGGACTAGACTAGACTCCAGGCAACAGACAAAACTTATTAGCTGATGCCAATAAAGCTTTTACTGCATCAGTGTAACAAATGGTCCTTTAATGTCAACATATAATCCAACAAACCAAAAGAATTTTGAGCAAAACTAAATTTCCAGGATTTGACATTTTACTTAGAAAAAAATGTCTTTGAAGTAATGACCAGGTCTATTTTTCTGGTTATGAAGCCCATTTTGAAAAGGGAAGGCTGGGTTTCCAGGTCATTCTATCCACTAATAACTATAGGTGGGTGGTAAAGGGACTTGTATTTCAGTACTTATGATTGAGCAGGTGCTTATTAATAATGAAGGTGATTTAATGACACATAAATATATTTTTCTGATTTCACAATTTGTTAGTGAATATGTTTGAAATTTTTCTTGTTCAATCTGTTTAAGTCTAGAGGGATGTGTGAAAAATATGGTTAAGCAAACATAATCATGTGAAGCATCTGTCAGTCATCACAGTATTTTGGGAGAGAATTTTAGTAGGGAGGATTAAAATTTTAAGACTCTGTAATTGTCATTAAATAATTTCTATTGGTACATGAACACAAAAAAGCTTTTAAAAGAAAAAAATTGGGAGGCTAAAGAGATGGCCCATAGATTAAGAGCACTGACTACTCTTCCAGAGGTCCTGAGTTTAATTCCCAGCAACCACATGGTATCTCAGAAACATCTGTAATAGCATCTGATGTCCTCTTCTAGTGTGTCTGAATAAAGATACAATGGACCTATATACATAAAATAAATAAATAATTCTTTTGAAAAAGAAGAAAAGAAAAAAGTATTTTACAATAATTCCAATAGTGTTAAAAAAAGATATAAATCAGGAGTTCAAATTCTTCTCAGTTACAGAACTTTAATTAAAACTTAATTTACCGTGTTTTGCACCAGAAACTAAAATTGGCTATCACAACAAAAAATTTATTTCACAGTACTGGGTGAAAAAGCAATATTAGTTCAAATAAGAACCAAGTATATCCTTAGGAACACATGTCAATACAGTTAGAAGTCTTTATAGTAGGGACATTTCTAAGGTAGAGAATATTGGCCCAGATTCTGAAACTTTATCTTGTACCTCACCTCTGTAGTCGATGTGAAACACTCAGAAGAGGAAATGAGCTGTCAGAAAGATCTCAATAATCTCTCCTACCAAGTAACCAAATCAGATATTCAAGAACTTCCTTCACCCCTAGGGCACATAAAGAAAAAAGGCTAAGTTCTTGTGGAGATTACATATTTTACTAAATGGAAAAAGCTTAGAAAAGTCACAGGCAGATAATCAGCATGCAATAAATGTGAGCAGCCACTTGGGTTTTCTCCAGACTCACACTCTACCCTGCTGTGTGAGCCTGGAGATCACAGAGCATTCAACTGTGATCAGAAGTATAAAAATAAAACCCAGTGGAAAAGGGTTCTCCCAAAAGCTTCCACCACACCTTTTGTGTCTTATGTGATGTCTAAAGTCAAAGGAGTCTTTTTGACCATGTCAGTAGCATGAAGTTCTGAGAAGAAGAAAATAAAAGAAGGAAACCATGGAGAAAAAAAATGACTCAAAAGGAGAGAAATCCCCTAAGTGGATGAGCTCTGGATGCCAGCCATCCCAGGATAAGTCTTTCAACATGCACCATATGTTGTAATGAATAGTCTGTTTTACAACGGAGATAGACCAAGGGGAAGGATTAATGGTTTTTTTATAAACAGGAATTTGGGCTACACAGATTCCAAAAGGCACAGTTCTATGTCAGACTTACATATGCAGCCCCACACACATGCAAGGGCAAAATATACTTTAGAGTCTACAGGACACAACATGGATGTCCATCAACACTATCAACCATAACCTGTCCCAGCTATAATAAGAAACCTGAAAATCGATTAAGCAGTTTTTGCACCTGAACCTCACTCCTATTCACTCTGTTAAGGTAGTGTAGTTCAATTGTTCGACCTTGTTACAAATAGTTTTTGGTCCCATGATCTCCACTTGTGACAATTCTACAGTATTTAATCATGGACAATTCAGTCACTGAACCCAAAGAACAACAACACCACAGTTGGTGACAGATGAATAACAGCAATGTGTGAACATAAGCAGACCAATGGGAAAACCTACGTCTCCTCTCATGTGTTTGTCAATGTTAGGCACAGGAAGCACAGGCTGCCATCTGCAGAAGGTAATGCATCAAATGAAGGAATGGCCAGTGTCTATGATAACACAAGCCTTGGCAGATATGAAGATGGCACAAGTCCCTGAAAACATTTTAAAATAAGAACATTATGAATATCTAAGAAACACTGGAGAATTGAGTCCTCAGAAAGGTAATTTATTGCTTTCTACAATTATAACACTGACTTTAGGAAATAAAATAAAAGCATTTTATATTCTTTTACTGCAAAAAATGGTTAACATGGAAGGTCAGAGTCTTCTCTGCACAATGTAGTATTTTTGGTAAACTATTGAAATTGCACATAGTCAAATCACAAGGGAGAATAATTTTGCCTGTGTTACCTTTTGATAACAGGTGAAGGATCATTGTTTACTATCTTATATATGGACTATCCCCATGCTTTTTTTAAAAAAAATAATTAGTTACTGTATTTACTTGCATCTCAAATGTTGTCCCCCTATTCTGGTCCCCCCTCCCAGAGTTCTTCACTTCATCTGCCCTCCTTTTCACTCATGAGATGGTGTTCCCCCCATCCAAGGCCCTCCTTTCCTTCCCCAGATTTTTAAAAACATTGATACATTACATTTCTCCTCGAAAAATGATAACATGGCAATACAAACATGCTCCCAGTTAGAGAGGGCAGGAGGTGGTCAATGAGCCTGTGCATTATACTCAAAGTCATATCATGTGATAGAGAGTTACATTTCTCAGAACCTCAGTGTGAGAAGTTAGCAAAGAAAACTAGTCAATTTGTTGGGGGAAAATGGAAAAATTAAAAAAAAAAAGCCTTTAGGCTAACAGAAACTAAATTGAGCTATAAAAATATATAAAAATTAAGTTCAACTGAATGTTAACATATGATGCAGATATTAAAAATGTCAGGGTCATGCTAGAAAACAGCATTGACACCAGCCTCTATTCACTATTTCCCTCAACTCTTTATTAAAATAACCAAAGAAAACTAAACAGACAAGAAATCATTACTGAACATAGAAGCAAAGTGATTTTGTTTTGGTTTGGTTTGGTTTGGTTTGGTTTGGTTTTTTGTAGAGGAAGTTTAACCCATCAACATGACAGCTCTAGAAGAGTTCAGATCCAAAGATAAGATCTGGTTGAAATGTAAACCCACCATACACCTTTAATCCTTCTGGATGGCTGGAATACTCACCTTTAATCCTTTTGGCTCAAATTTAGTACACATCTTTAATCCCAAACAAGAATTTCTTCTAATTGAGGGGCAGACAAAATGACTAATCAGGGAAAGATCTGACAGAATGGTTCAGAGAAAGGCTATGACTAACTCTCACAAGAAAGAGAGGCTACTTAAGGAGTAGTGAGAAAGAGAGAGTTCAGTTCAGTTCAGTTTAGTTCCGTTCTGTTAGATGAGTTCAGTTTGGTGCAGTGCAGAGTAGTTGAGTTTGTAGAGTTCAGAGCAGAGCAATTCAGTCAGAACCCAAGAGAAGCAAATTTGAATGAGTCAGCTTGGAGAGAGGAGATTGAGCCAGAACAGCTGAATTGAATGAGCCAGCCAGGGTTCAGAAAAGGACAGAGTGAGTTTATCCAGCAGTAAGTCTCGGAGCCTGAAACATTTTAGGCCTAGATTAACAGATAGAGGCTAGAAGCTGAATCCGTCAAAGTCCAGGTTTGCAGAAACTTAGATTGTATGGAGGCTAGAAGCTTCCAAATCTAGACCTAGGTTTAGTTAGATAAAAAACATTGTTGACTCAGCCCAAGCCATGTATTCCTAAAGCTTGAATATGGTTCTCATCTCATCACTTTATCTGAGGAAATAGAAGCTTCATCTACATTTACATATTTTGTTTTGTTTTATATAGAGTCTATAAATGCTTTATGCTCCCAAGACTAAAAGTGTTTATTTTTTATTACTTGAATATTTTTACAGCATAGTCATTGCCCACTCCCACTTTCCCCTCCCACAGTCCTTCATCCCATTTCTCCCCCTTCCTGTCTCCAAGAGGATGCCCCCACCCAGCCAGGCCTCCACACTCCATGGGGCCTCAAGTCCCTCAAGGGTTAGGTTCCTCTTTTCCCACTGAGACCAGACCAGGAACTCCTCTGCTGTACATGTGTCGGGGGCCTCCCACAAGCTTGTGTATACTGCCTGGTTGGTGGCTCTCTCTGAGAGATTTCAGGGGTCCAGGTTGAGACTGCTGATCTTCCTAAGGGGTTAGCCTCCTCCTCAGCTTCTTTCAGCCTTTCTCTAATTCAACCACAGGGGTCCCCAACTCCAGTCCAATGATTGGGCATAAGTATCTGCATCTGTCTCAGTCAGCTGCTTGCTGGGCCTCTCATCATTTGTTTTATTGATCTTGGACATGCTGGAATAGGTAAGATGAAATCTCAAAGTAGTTTTGATCTCCAGTTCCCTGATGGCTAAAGATGTTGTACATTTCTTTAAGTGTTTCTCAGTATGACTACTTCATTTTGAGGACTCTGCTTAGTTCTGGGCCTCATTTTTAATTGTGTTATTTGTTTTGTTGATGTTTAAAATGTTTTAGTTCTTTACATATTCTACATATAAAATCTTTATTAGATGAATACTTGGTAAAGAACTGTTCTGAAGACTGCCATTTTGCTCAAATAATGATGTTCATTGCCACCTTTTCAGCTTCATTGGGTCTCTATAAAAACAAAATGGTCATATGAGAATTTAAGAGTTTTCTAAAATTCTAACTTCTGTTGTCTTGATTTGAAGTACAACAAATGGAATTTTCCACAGAATATCCATACTGTTTTTTTTTTAAATAGAAGGATAAATAACTAACAAAATGTTTATGCTTATTATATACTCAAAATATTTTATTTTAAAATATATAATGAATTTATTTTATATTTATCAATAAGACCTAACATAACAGCATTTGACTGAAATGAAGATAATCAAGTCAATTTGATTCTCTACTTTCCTATGCCACTAACAAAATGAGCCAGTGATAAAAAAAAAACTAGAATTTAAGGGATACGTAGATGACTCTATGGGTAAAGTATTTGACACATAATCATTACTATATCTCCCCAGGACCTACATAAATTTAGACACAAAATCTTGCATCGGTATTCACACTGCATCTTTAGCGAGACAAGAGGTAGAAATAGTTGAAAGTCAGGAAGCTCATGAACCAGCTAGTCTTATGTACACATATGTGAACAAGAGACCATGTCTCAAACAAGGTAGAAGACAAGAACTAACACTGAGTTTCTCCCAATACCTCCATAAGTGCTGGGATGAATGTGTGCACATATGTGTACACATGCACGCACACAAATATACACATATACATACATGCTTACAAAGAATAGAAAGAGAAAACCTAAATCTTCTATAAAGATACATTAAAAATAGACCACTCAGAAATGGCCTGTTGTGACAACGTGAAGGAAGGAACAACCACAGAAGAAAAGTAGGTAGTGGAAAGATTGGCACACCAGTAGTCTGAAAGTTATTGAGGCAATCTAGCCCAAATCCTGAGGAATATGGTTCCTGAACAGCAGGGTGTCAAGTAGAAGAACTAGTGATAAAAAATAAAGAAGACAAAAGCAATACCTGTGACCAGGATGCCTTACATAAGCTGAGAACTTTTATGCCAGGTGAGAAGGATAAAATCATATATACCATTTGTAGGGGAAATATGGCCAGGTTCATCAAAGAGCTAAGTCAGATAATGCTATCAAATAGAACATAAGATACTTCATACTCAGCTGCCTAAGGACTGATAACCACAGCCCAGGAGGAAGAGTTGAATCCCCCAAAATCACAATCTTGACTCCCACAAGGAACTGACTCCAGCATCAAATAAATCCTGCCAAGTCCTAGTCTGGTCAAGGACACAGAACTAATAGGTTTGGTTTGTTTGGGTTTTGTTGTTGTTTTTGTTGTTGTTGTTGTTGTTGTTTTGTCCTTTCCTCATGGTGTCTGAGAGAGTCTTGGTCAGTCTGGCTTCCCAAAGTAACGTGTGCCATTCTGGTCCAATTTAAGGCCTATTGCACAGAAGAGAATGCACGCCTTGTACTGTAAATCTTGAGGGACAGGGGAAATGAGCATGGAGAAGTGATTGACCCGAGGAAACAACCTACTACTCATATTTAACTAAATGCAAAGTGCAAATCTGCCTTCTAATTCTCAACCCTCATCAAAGGAGGGTCTTTTGGCAACAGATGGTGGTTAGAGACCCACAACTGCTGAGAGTGTGGCAAATAAGATCCTATAAAGTGTTCAATCCTCAATACATAACATCTAACCCCCCACCCCAAAGCTCAGAGTATGTCATAACAGGGGGACAGAAAATTGTCAGAGTCAGAGGTAAGGAAACTGTTTATGACAGGGATAATGTACTCATGAACTCATAGCATCTGTGGTGGTACTTAAGACCTACACAAGATGAGGATGAGAATGGGCTTATAAGACTCCAGCTCTATCTGGGAATCTATTAGTAATAGTTAGGTGAGGGGAGATGGTATGGCCCTTAGTAGGATGCCTATTCTCCAATAGATGGCTCCACACATGTGTGCATGCAGGCTATAATAATTGACCCCAATGCACTTTTACAGAAGAAACAATATTGAAAGAGTGATGTGGGGGACAAGTGTCTAGTAGAAACTGGAATGGTTTCTGTGTAGATGTGGTCAAAATGCATTATATACATGGACTAAATTATTAAAGAATAACTTAATTTAAAGAGAGGACAGCTGAAGAGATGTCACCATGGTTATGAACACTTACTGCTCTTTCTGAGGTTCTGAGTTCACTTCCCAGCACCCACATCAGGTATCACATAGCCACCACTTATTCTAACTCCTAAACTCTCTACTAGTCTCTCTTGGTATTACATTCCCATACGCAATGGTAAATAAAATAGGTCATGAGCCATGTGTATAATGTCAGTGCTTTGAGCAGGTTATAAAGTTGAGCAAATTCTGTTTACCACTGTAAGAAATAAAATAGCTTGATGGAGCAAAACAACAGCCAATGATAAAGAGTTAGTCCATGATGAATGGAATTTTCCCTAAGATCTAAACAATCAATGTTATAGTAATATTCAGAAATCATTTTAAATATAATTGGTGTATACTCTTTGTACAATAATACATACTGTGACATTTATGATGTATGTTGCATAACAGTATTATACTTATACTGCTTTAAATTGATTATAGGATGACCAATGAATCCTAACACACATTAAAAAGATTTTTAAGACTTTGAATTATTAAGGAAATGGATATAGAGACTTAAAATTGAAACAATTTCCCAAGGAACACTTTTTTTTGTCTGAATTTTGTTTATAAACACAAAATAATATAAGCTATTTCAATGCACTTAAGAACTATACAGGAAATTTCATGAACATGTGGCATCCCTTACTAAGAGGAAACATCCACAATGACACATCATGAGAACTTTAAGTCCTGAAACTCCTGTTCTGGGTGTTTCTAGAACCCATTGTCAGAGAGATTGGACTTGACCGTGCTTTTGATATAGGACAAGTTCTTACCATTGACATGTCACTTCCAGGCATTCCAACCTCAGGCACACTCTGAGCAGTGGCCCTGACAGAAACTGTAATCAGAGCTGAAGCAACTTGTGATAAAGTATGAGGTGTCATAAGTTTTGACATAAATCAATAGAGAAATTCCATCTCTATCCAGTTAAATCATTTATAGCTTTATTGTCTTGCAGGAAATACAGCCCTTGTCAAAAGAGGCAAAGTTCAGATCTGCTGCTATCATCTCTATGCTCTTAACAGAGCTTTGGCAGATTATTTTGGTCCAAGTATTTGCAATGACAGTTACTAGCACAAAGAATCTCATTTTAACGCTACACTAGACATAAGGTAGATCACCCAACCCATATACAACCATTTCTCCCTGAATTTCCTGTGACAGAGTTTTCCTGTTCACATTCTCTCTAGTCACAAGCCTACTAATGATTTAATGACTCGAAAGTGGAGTAGGACCCGCCTTGCCTTTTGTGGAGTTACCACTCCAGAGCTACCTGGTCCCCAACTTCCCACCTCCACCATCAAACAGTGACCAAACTTGATCAAAGAACATTCCCATCCCATGTCAGACACCAAACTAAATTTTCCTCTTCCGTCTTCCACATTCTACATCCTTGACCAATGGCATTTCCTAAAGAGAACTTGATCAAAAAAAAAAAAAAAAATTTACAAGTATCACAATTTCTGCTTTCAGCTCTGACTTGATAGGGAATCAACCTAAAACAGAGCATGAAGGAAAGTTTAAATGCTTTTAAACCAAATTAATTATTAAGACAGGCTGCTCCAATCCCTTGACATCTTATCAGCATTATTTCTGACCATCTTTAGACTCCTGGTATGAACTGCTCCAAAAATATATTGTTTCATCACTGCCTTTAAGACACTATAGTGGTTCAGTAAATGGTTGTTGAGTTTTCAGATATGTCACACTATTTATATAAATGCATGGATATGAATAAACATAAACTTTCTAGCATTTGGGGCTATTCATATGCACTAAGAATTTAACTTTTATCCAATTAGTCTAAAATGTGATAAAGATGAAATATTCTTTCAGGCCTTCCAGTGTTTCTGTCATTCACAAAACAGAAATGTAGAGTGCTCACTGCAGCCAGGTGTTGGCTAAATAGTATTGCTGCTACTTCCTCTTCTGCAGCTTTCAAATCAATGAACACCTACAGAAAAAGCTGCTTTGATTTCTCCTCCTTCCAGCTAACCTCCTAACAGCAGCTTTAATTTACATTTCAATCAAGAGAATAAATTTTAGTGCCTTTACTAGGGCCCAATGATAGAAAAACAAATAGACAGGTGTCTTTGTTAGTTGGTTGTTTTTCAATGATGCTTATATTTTAAAAGTATAAAACAAAAATAAATAAATAAATAAATAAATAAATAAATAAAATATTTTAGATCTAGAACAAGTAATATGATTTAACAGTAAAAAAGAAACAAGCTATGTCAAGCTATGCAAAGACATAAAAGAAGCCTAAATGCACATTATTTAGTAAGTGAAGAAAAATGTAGTATTTGTAAAAACGACGATTATATGCTATGATTTCCACAGGATGGCATTCTAGAAAAGACAATACTATGTCAGCTGTAGAAATGTCAAAACAACAATATCAACCAAGCAGACCTCCCCCAGAGCTCCCAGGGACCAAACCACCAATCAAAGAGTACACATGGCTCTAACTGCATATGTAGCCCAGGATGAGCTTATCTGGTATCAATGGGAGGAGAGGTCCTTGGTGCTGTGAAGGCTCAATGCCCCAGTGTAGGGGAATGCCAGGGTTGTGAGGCAGGAGTGGGTGGGTGGGTAGTGGAGTACCCTCATAGAAGCAGGGAGAGTAGGAGGGAATGAGGGTTGCGGAGGAGAAACCAGGAAAGAGGTTAACATTTGAAATGTAAATAAATAAAATATCCAATTAAAAACAAAAGGTTAGGGTTTCCCAAAGATTTTTGGAAAGAGATAGAAGGTCAGAATATGTTGAAAATCAGGCAAATGCATAGAACCTACTTGTTAATCCACAAAATAAATTATTTTCCACGTTCTCTCCAATTATTGAATCCCAAGCCATGGACCTTAGTAAACACAGATAATTTACTACCTAAGTACTCTAATAAGAATGCATTTCAGTTCCACCCTAAGAATGGAAAGATAATTTCATATCACGGCAGATTTATTATCTTTATAGCCCAAAAATGAAAATTATCCATATATATTTAAAAAAGCTAAAGTGTTAAAGAATCTATGGTATATTTTATAATAATGTATTACCTATCATTAAAAATAATGAACTTTCTATGTGTGCAACAATCTGTGCAATTCTCAAATAAATTGCGCCTACTACAAAAAAGCTATATCCAAAAATGATTCTATTTCTATTATATTCATTATAATTGTACCTCTATTATTGAAAGCACAGTTATAAAAAGAAAAATATTTGCTTATGTACAAGTTATAGACAAAAAATGAGTGTAAGCTTTCTTATAGAAAGATATCACAATATTTCTATGTGCTAAAAAAGTCTTCTATGTCCTGACTGCATCCCGGTGTGGTATCATACCTAACAAAGAACTGCAAGATGTCAAACTTGGAAGTTGAGTAACAATGAAAAATCACATTTTTATTTATTATAACTATGTGGGAATCTATAAAATAAAGGGAAGTCCACAGCCTTGCTACTGAAGCAATGTTCTTTTCTCTTTTAATCTGAGGAGAGCACTTACAAAATATAACCAATTTAAAGCTTACATTTATAATGTGTCTCTTTTACAATCTGCCAGTTAAACTGTATTCAGGAAATTGCTGACCAAAAAAAAAATTTTAAGAAAGGAAGAAACAAAGTTGATTTCTCCCATAGAATGGTTGAATGACTCCACCCATCATTTAATAATACCATTCCTTGAAATTGAAAATATTCAATAAAAAATGAGCTATTTAAAATGTAGATTTATATTATAAAAGTTTCATGTCTGCTATTATGTAACATTTTCACTGATCAAATTAGGTATCAGTAACTAAAAGGTGTAGACTATGATGTAATTCCTCATGAATGGTTAAGTGGAGTGAAAGCTTCCTTAAAAGTCGATGGTACACTGAAACAGTATTGCCATTGCCCAATTGTTTGCACATAGATGGAACTTTGCAATTAGCACAGTATACAACCCAGCCACTTTCTGAACATATATTAAGATAGCATTTCCAATCACACCACTGGAGCAATAAACTGATAACCACATCAGAGGATTATATGCAGCTCCAGCTGCAAGTCAGGTAATGAACATTAACAAGGGATGAAATGCTTGGGGGTGGGGAACATGCTGTGACCCTCTGTAAGAGACATCTCTGTCCATGGAGACAACAGAGACATAAAAACACACATCCATCTTATGAACACTAGTGTTTTGTTTCTCATTGCTTCTGATTTAGAAGTATTTCTTCTCACAATCTTAGAGAAGCACTTCTCAAGGGACAAAATTTTTAAGTGAGAAGATACATGAAAATTGCTTTATAACTTTACATGTGTTAATGATCATTAAATTAAGTTTCAGATTAATTTTTCAGATATATAAGAATTATTGTGTGAAATAAAATATATGAAATATCTGAGTGGAAATAAATATATCTAATATAAAATTTTTTCCAAAACACATTATTAATGTTTTGCCACATCTTTCAATAATGATATGAAGAAAACTTATGTCTCTTTTCTTTGCTAAGTATTAAACTGAATCAAGGGCTGGAGAGATTGCTCAGTGGTTAAGAGCACTGACTGCTCTTCCATAGGTCCTGGGTTCACTTCCCAGCAACCACATGGCAGCTCATCTAGAATGGGATCTGATATTCTCTTCTGATGTGTCTAAGGACAACTACAGTGTACTCGTATAAATAAAATAAATAAATCTTTTAAAAAACTGACTCTGAACAAATAATATTCTTGCTTCTGAACATATTCCCCTTTTTCTTGGTTGTTTAAGGAGCTCCTATAGTTTCCTTTTGAGCATGGACACTGTTCAGTATCTCTGTTACTCCAGCTGCCCAGACTCTGTCCTTTTATACTGACCAAGCATTTCAATTGTCTTGCATAAACCTACAGTGAAATTATAGAATTTCTTCTTAAAATAACCGATTTCACTTTACCTACAAGCCATTCTATAAAATTACCTTTAAACTTTAAATAAATTTATACATTTAACCAATTACTGTCGATGATTATTAAAATGCACAATTCATTCTTATTGGGTGTTTAGCTCTCCCGGAGCTAGAAAATCAAGACATACAATGAAGCCAAACTAAACACCTCATTGAAAAGTTGGATCTCAAAAATAAAAAGAATAACTCAAAGCCCTAAATATAGATAATATATATTAGATATATTCAGATATATATGATCATATATATATGATCGAAGCAAGACATGATGATGCATGCTTGTAATTCCTGCACTCAGGAGGCTGAACAGAAAGATTAAGAGTTCAAGACAAACCTAAACAACATAGCAATTTCCATACCACTCAGGTCTACAGAGCAAAACCTTCCTGCAAAAAAATAAAAAGCAATTCCCTAAGTATAGCATAGGAAGAGAGCTGAACCATCATTGAACTGCACTCCAAGAATAAATATTTAAATGTGATCTTAGCTGTCATTTCAGCAGAGGCAATTGGAAACCCTATGTTCTCGATGTCTGTGCAGGGCGATTTCCCACATCAATAGCACACATTTTAAATGTCACTGGTGATCTTTTTTATAACCGTCATACCTGATCAGCCTGACTCACAGATCTACGTGCTAGAATACTGGAGCTAGTTAAGGGAGAGATGAAGTGTCCCATGGAGGAAACCTAGAGCAATCTATCAGAGTAAAGAGCACAAGTCAAATTGTGGAAGCAATGAGGTAAAAAAGGGAAGACATGAAGCAAAGGCAATGATACTGTTTGCTCATTCGGATGAAAAGTGCTCTCTTATCCACACGCATCTCATTCCTTCTTCATAGGGAGGCTTAGAAAACACTCCACAGAAGGTGATTACAGCTCTCTGCAAAATACACCAAGTAAGTGGGGGGGGGGGGTATGTGGGGTACATACTCATAGAAGCATGAGGAGGAGGGATGGGATAGGAGGTTCCTGGGTGGTGGGGGAAATGGGGTGAGGGGATAAAATCTGAAATGTAAATATAATATCCAATAAAAATAAATAAAAAATACATCAGGTAAATAATACATGTAGTCACATATGCATACACATGTACATGTGTTTGTATACACATTCATATACATACACACATAAATATACATATTTAGTGCACACTTGAGCCATGTCTCTAGTCTGTTCATTGATTTACAATGCTATTACTGGTTAAATGTGTGTTTTTAAATAATGATATCTATCAACATTCCACTAGCACTCAAAAACTACAAGTTTCCTATGGTCAACTACTTAATATCTTATATTTTATCTAAACTCAATAAACATGACCCTATTGTATTGATTTAATGTGATACCTTCTCTTGTCATACTCCTACTTTTTGGGATTTATTTTAGTTGAAACCACTAACTCTCTAGTTACGAGAGTAAAACACCATAGTTATTCTGGCAAGTTAGTTTTTTAACTGTCAGCAGTATTATGTGCCTTCGCAAGTCAAGCTTAGCTAATTCCTTTTGGCATTCTTGCTTTCTATAAGCCAGTAATAATTCAAAGACATGAGGCAATGCAAATTTCATATGTTGTTGTATGATGTTATTATGACTCTGTTTTTTTAAACATCACTGAATATGAAAATGTAACTCAATGGATGAAAAGATACATTCATTTTTTTCTTCAATGTGACACCTGAATTATTCTGTTTTTAGTAAAGTTTCAATGTGTAATGAAGTGTGACTTGAGTAATGTAACTGGCCTCAATGAGCTGATGAGACTTTGTATTATTTCACTGTATTGCACACACATAAGGCCACCATTCCAGTTGCTAAAAATGTCCTATCCTTCATTGTTTACCTTTCCTTTTTCTTGTAACAATAAACAAAAATCCAAAGAGTTAGCTTTACTAAATATTTACATTGTCTCCATAACCATGAATACATATATAGACAAACCGAATATTTAGACACATTGCTAAGGAAAATAGAAATGTAGCAGACAAGAAAGAACATTTTAAATTCAGACACTGTGTGCTATCCCAGATCTACACAGATAGTAATAATGAATCTGATTTGGTTCTTTAAAGAAGCACTTAAAGAATTTTCTCTATGATACTATGATTCAAAAAAAGAGAAATAACAAGAAATAAGTTATAGAAACTCCTGCTAGATATCAAAGGAATTTTATTGATTATACTTTCCACCACAGTCAGTACAGCTCTTTTATGAAAACCCGGGAGGGAATTTTCTCTGTGGGTTCATTGCAAGAAACACTTATTATTGTTATCCAACAAAGTGGCTCTTTCACCTGTTCCTGCTTCTTCTCACTACTGTGAGATACAAACCAACGTCCGATAAAACTCTTCTAAACAACATGGACTTTCTGTCACAAGCAATTTTATTTAGCTGACACTATTAAGCATCTCTTCCCTGATAAGTAAAATCTATAATTCTCTTTCTAAATTTTACACAAGGCACAAATAATTAAATATGGCCTTGTGGTTCTTCTTATTTCTACAGGACACCTGTGTAATATTTTCAAAGACTTGATATTTTCTCAGGTCCTACTCCTACTCCCCTGGAATATTTCATGGGTTTTGGATGAAATGTTACTAAGCCATGCAAAAAGGCATATCTAACAAAATGTTTTTGGAGACTAAGAAATTTCTAGGTAGCAAATTTCATTCCAATCTTTGACCAAGACTGACCATGTCCTTGTCTTTGGGCTATTGCACGAGCTTGAAATTTTTCCTGTCAAGCTAACAGCATACACATGGCACTTCCCCCATCCACTTTTTTTTTTTTTTGTCATTCTGAGGTGTGACATTTTTACTCCAATTTCTGTTTACTCTCACATTCCTTGAACTTCCATGAAGTCTCAGAATCCTAAATACCAAACTCAATTTGTAGGCAGCCTAGAGGAGCTGGCCTTCTGAATTCCAGACACGTACATTTATTTGTTCAACTACTAACAATTGTCTTCTTGATGCAACATACCTTTCAAATTTTTTGCATTCTTCAAAGTAAAATCCAAAACATATTTTACATTCTCACAACTCCTCAATCTCCATAAGTAACAAGTCTATTCTTCCAGGTGCCATGATCAAATGTCCAGACTACTGACCTCTTTTCCTGCTATTCAGATATTCTAGTAATTCCAGCTTTAAAACATGGCCAATATAGTTCTCACCATATTTCTGCACACATAGCAACCAGCATCTCTGACTAAATGTTGTTCTTTCATTTCTCGCTTCTATTCTAGTCTCGGCATAATTTGCCATAGGGAAGCATGGTGAAAGTAAGTTATTATTTAAATATGAGATTAAATAATGATTCCATTCTGCGATGGCTTAAATAAGAATTGTTCCCACTGGCACTTATGTTTGACTGCTAAGTCACCAGAAAGAACAAGAGGTGTGGACCTCTTGGGTGAAAATGTGTCACTAAGGAGGGCTTTGAGGTTTTAAAAGCCCATGCCAGGCTTAGTGTCTCTCTCTATGTCTGCTGGCAGTGAATTGGGATGTAGCTCTGAGCTACTGCTACAGTGCCATGTGTTCTGTTGTGCTCCCAACGTTATGATTATGCACTAAGCCTCTGAAACTTAAACAAGCCCCCAGTTAAATGCTTTCTTTCATAAGCGTTGCCTCGGTCATGGTGTCTTTTCATAACAACAGAGCAGTGCCCAAGACAGCTTTTAACAAAGAAAACCATGTAGTAACTCTTCATCTGTGAGCTCTTCCCAGTATCCCCTAAGACTGTACAATATCCCCCAAGACTGTTCAACATTGTGGTCCCACTCTGTCTCTGAGCTCACCTTCACTTTCTATTCCCAGAAACTCTTAACCACACATCCATGCTATAAGAAGACACCAAGCCTCAATTCTATAGGATTTGTGTTCTAAATTGTTCTGCATGTAAAGATATTTCCCAGATACCCTTTGGCATTCTTTACCTCTCTTTAATACTTGTGAGTTTCATTTGTTCAGACATTTTGTTTCTATCGCATTCATTTGTTCACGTTTTAGAATATATTACATCCACAAAAAAAAAAATGACACTGGCCAAGTCAGAGACTTTCCCTTCATTCTTCTCTTAGAAAATAATTGTATTTAAAATATATGAAATATACATTGCTCAGTCTCTGTAACTGGAAGTGGAAAGGTGGCCTATATATCCATTTGAACCCCCAAGTACCCTATTTTGTACATGAAATAAAAGTCAGCATTTTAAGATTTTATATTGGAAAAGGTACAGATGGGTAGACTTAAAATGTTTCAAAATAAATATGAGCTATAGACTCAATCAAAACTAGCACACAGAGCACAGAATGGTGCTGGTACAGAAACCTACTGAGATGGTGTTAGGGACCATTCAGCACTCAGTATTTTCCCAATTAATACTCTCTGTCATAATACACTGTTACAGTTCCCTGAAGCTTAGGTTCCCAACAGTTTGTACAAATTTGCTTCCAAGAAACTTCAATCAAGAACTTCCCTGCTTCTTGGTTTATTTTCAGACTGCCTTCTTGGGCATCCTTTCATCTGTAACCAAATGAGAAACTTTCTACATGGTTTTGAAAGCTACAGCATACTTATTCAGAGGTACTTCCTTTAGCCATGAGAACTAACTTGATAAATTGATTTTAATCGGGAAAATGTCTTTGATAGCAAGGTGCATGTCAACACCACAGGAGCAATGATAAGCTCCCTGTGATATTGCATAGGATGCCTTCTATCATTGAATACTGTCTGCATCTTACCCATGACTGAATTTCACTCATTAAATCTGACCTTCAGAGACTAATTTATCTTAAAAAAAAAATCCAAACCTTTCAGCCTACAAACACTTATCCTTCAACTATCTGCGGAGTTCTACTTACAACTTTGATGTTTATTGCCCTTAGTTATTTTTAGTTTATGTTTGCTTTTCTAAGACATTTGACCCTGAATGGAAAGAGTCTCTTTAATCTTTAATCCTTAAAAGCTTGTCTATTACAGTAAAGTACTGGTAGACATTTGAAAGAATTGAAATATTCAGGTAATACCCACTATAAATCAATGAATTCAACTAGTATTCCTGCAGTCACTAATTTTATTAGATGGACATTTTATTTGTTTATATCTGTTGATATCAACTGAGAACTTGTCAATTTGTTCTTCTTCATAAACATGTTGGAACATAGTACGTTTCTCTTATCATCCCAGAGCTGTACAGTGTGATTTCTGCCTGACTGTTAAGAAAAAATTATAATACTTTAAATAAGTTTCATCCCAAAATAACACAATGTAGCAGATTAGTACATTTTGTTAAATAATTTTATCCATGTACTTATAAATGGATGAAAGAACAGATACACCCCATAGAAATGTGGTATGACTTGACCAATATATGTAATTGAAAACATATATCCATAATACCACACAACCTGTGTAGACTGGTGATACCTGAAAACCATAAAAATAATAACATACTTAATATCAAAATAACATCATGAAGTAAGTAAATACTCCCACTTGTTAGATGAGACAATTGAGGTGCAGCTTCTTAAACTTCAAAATAAGTACATTGTTATGATTGATTAGGATTCAAATTCAGTCAAACTTAAGTACTCTCCCCATAACCCAATGTAGATGAAGGCAGTCTCATAGTAATCCACCCCTAGACGGTACAATTAAAGTACTGAGAGAGACAAAATTAGTTTTCCTCAGTGATAAACCCTTCTTACTGATTACCCAATACCAAGCTGTCAGCCCTAGAATCATATACTGTATGCAACACTAAACATACACAGCAGGTGGTATTTTTATGTTTACTTTTTGCATGCATATGTAACAACAATGACTAAAAACAATAAGGCCATGGTGTCTCATTGCTATGAAGAGACACCACGACCAAGATAACTCTTATAAAGTAAAACATGTAATCGAGGCTGGCTTACAAGCCAGAGGTGTAGTCCATTATCATCGTGGTGGGAAGCATGGCAGCATCCAACCACACATGGTGCTGGAGAAAGCTGAGAGTTCTTCATATTGATCTATAGGGAGCAGAAAGAGACTGTATTCCACACTGGACAGAGTTTGAGCATAGGAGACTGCAAAGCCTGCTCCCACAAAGACACACTTCCTCCAACAAGGCCGCACCTACTCCAATAAGGCCTCCAAATAGTGCCAATCCCTATGGGCCAAGCATGCCAACACATGAATCTATGGGGGCCATATCTATCAAACCACCACAGCAATGAATTTGGGGGCAAAGGAACATGGGAGTGGTAGAAGAGAAGAAGGGTAGGGAGAAATTATATAATTGTATTTTAATTAAGTATTAATGAAAAGTAGGCAGGTAGGTGACACAGTGGCACTAATGGCTTTATAATAGCTAGGGACCTGAGCTAGCTCTATGCTACTGTTGGCTGTGATATGATGCTCCAAGAATCCCTTACCAGATGGCAATTAAATCCCAGCACTATTCTCTTAGCCTTCCCAGATTGCAGAACTGTGAGCCAAATAAAATATCTATTCCTTGTCCGCCTAAAATCAAGCTGTAGTGTCACTTATTACAACATAGCTTCTCTGATAAAATGTACTATCTTTATGTGTAAGCATGCATAGATGTGTCTGTGCATGGATGTGCTTGTGTGTTTACATATGTATGAGTTTATGGGTATATGTGTGTGCCCTTATGTATTTTTCTTGTGTGTGGTGTATGTGCATGAATTTCCCTCACTTTTCTCTCTCCCTGACTCACTGGGACCTTTCCTCTCAACAAGTGAGCCTCTCCTATAGCTACATATTTTTTCTATATGGGCCTCAAAGTTTGATTTGTTTATTGCCTAAAGTGTAGGGGGAGGGGACTGAAGCAGAGATGACTACTTTTTGGTGGATAGTTTCTTACTGAACCTGGACTTAGGTTCTCATGCTTGCACGTTAGTCATTTCACTATAGGAACCATCTCACCAGTTTCAAAAAGTAGCATTGGGAGTGTACCAGAAGCTTGACCTCATAACTAGTTCTTTTAAATTCTCTCAAACTAGTACAATCAGTACATCAAAAATTAACAAGTACTCACTTGCATAATTGCATAATTGCTACAAAACCCTCTTGATATTTGACTACATCCATACCACACTACTATTAGGTAGGTTGATCATAGTTTAAGAAATGTGGGGCCATGATCACCTGGCCCTATTGCCTTCAGACATGTGGCAAATCAGAAATGTCATGGCAGAAGGGTATAGCAAAAGAAAACTACACATTCCAAGACTGCAGAGACATGGAGCTAGAAAGCATTCAGCAAGAAGATAAATCCTTCACAGCCACATCTTGAGGCTTCACAGCCATATCTTGAAGCTCAGTCTTCTAAAAAAAAAAAAAAAAAAACCTCACCTCCTCAGAACCCATTTAGTTATGAGTGATTTAATAGCCTCGTATGATTTAATAGCCTTTTACCATGATATCACCTAGGAACCAAGTTTTTAACACATGAGATTTGGGGCATCTTATAACTAAACAATAACTTCATACATAATAGTCTTATCTAAGAAGTCAAATTTCCCCTGATGGTATAAATACAGATAGATCAATGTCTTGCTCAGCCATCATCAGAGAAGCTTCCTCCTGCAGAAAATGGGAATACATAGCCCCATAGCTGGACAAAGTGCAGAGAATGAGAAACCTCCATCCCAAAAGGGTTTGCTCCATCAAATCCCATTTCTAAGCCCTCAGAAGACACTGCAGAAGAGGAAGCAGGAAGACTATAAACTCCAGAGTGAATGGAAGATACCAAGTTTATGAAACTTCTAAACAAACACAGGAGGACCAACGCACGTATAGACTCACAGAGACAATGGCATCATGAACAGAGCCTGCTCAGGCCTGGATTAGATAGGCTTCCTGTAATGAGACAGGAAGTGGGCACAAACCACAATACTTGACCCAGGAGTTATCTCCAGTAAAAACTACTTGCAAATGAAAAATTTGTTTTTTCCAAAGAGTTTTACAACCACTCTTAAAATCAGGCCCCATGCCCAGCAGGAGATGGCCAAAACAAAATGAACTCAGTTGAATTTGGGGAGATTCTTTGTCTCATAATGCTTTGTCAAAGCATTCTCCCCAGTCATACACATCCTCTGCATACATATTATAGTGTCTGGTTTTGTGTTTATATGGGATTTGTGTGTGTGTTAACTTGAGTGTCTCTGTATCTATGTAGATCTCTTAAGCTTTGCTTTGGCTCTTTTGCTTCTGTTTATTTTGTTCTCTTCAGGTTTGTTGGGTTTTATTTTAGATGCCTGTTTGTATTCTAATGGAAGAAAGAGAAAGAAAGGTTGTGGATATGGACATGAGAGGAAATAGGGAAAATCTAAGAGGAGTTGAGGGAGAGGAAACCTTAATCAGAATTTATTATACGAAAAAAATCCATTTTCAATAAAAATAAAATGAAGAAGGTGCAATCTATCTCCTATATGACAGAGAATAATTATTTAAGACCACCTCTATTCAAGCAGCAATCTCCTTATGTTTACTAAATATGTCTATAGACTTTTTCAAAACATAAACTACTCAGACATGACTGTTAGCTCTTTTCTTCATTGGTTTTTGTAACAAACTCTGTTGTGCCCAGCAGGCACCTCTACCCACCCTTATTTTCCTTGTTAACAGAACTCCAACACGGTCAGGGAAGAGTCTCACCTCCAGGGAGTTAATCAGAATTTGTCTCAGCTATCACGATTCCATTCTGTCTTTCCCTGGACCCTTGTAAGGAGTGGTTTGGTATCGGGCACTGTATTTAATCCTTAGCACTGAGATATAAGGGTTAGTCTACTGGGGCCGTTTAGAACAGAACTGCATCCCTGGAACAACAACAAAAACAAAGAATGATAGAAAGAAAGAAAGTTCTAATATTTCTGAGTGTTACATCAACTCTGCAGATCTGTCAATACGAAAACATAAGCCTGCATTAGCAATGTTGCAGCCCATATTGAATACAGCCAAAAGTACTATAGCTTGTGTAGCTTTTGTGGCTCATTTTGCAGTCCCCAAATTCAGTGACATAATATATGCAAGACAATACATTCTGGCACCTACCTTAACAAGATTGCTCCTCTTGGTTCTCTTTATATTCTTTTACATATGTGTTGCAATCATTTAAATGGGACATAATTGGAATATAAAGTAAATGATAGAACATTTTTGATGCTCAATTAGTAACTATGGCCATCATCACAGTAAAATTGGACTCAGGTCTCCTTAATGGAAAGAATTCATGCAAATATCTTTGTTATGCACCTTTAGTTTAGAAAACTACTTAGAAGTAAGGTCAATTTTTTTTTTTTTGCAAAGCACTTATATCAATCCCTGTGAGCACACAGTTTCACTGCTCTGAATGCTGAAGCACATTGACCACCTGCAGACACTGAGAAAACTGGCAAATAGCTCCTGACAAATAGGCCACTATTCTACAGCGAAATGACACTTCGAAATATATACTGTGTCAAATAAGCATTTTTTACATTGAACAAACTACACTAAATTTTCCCATCACAGGTCAAGTTTATATGCTTCATGACATCACATGCCAGGGAAAGCTTTCTTCTTCCCTTTTTATGCAACACCCATGGAACAGCCTCAGTCAGAAATCCAAGGGAAAATTCAATGAAATGAAATGACAGTCTTAAATTAGAAAATTATTCCCCGGATAGACCTCTTGCTGAACTTGCTAGGAATATGTGCTTCAGTTTGAAGAGGTAACTATGGCCAAAGAAGATGTATGGAATTCTATCAAGGTTCCGAGGTGGGTAAACTAACGATCAGGAAATGGATTACAAGGTCAGTCCCACATGGAATTGTTAGAATGCCAATCAAGAAGGAACGACAAATCAGCATAGGTGAAACAATTTTGAATCCAAATGTTTGAAATACTGTCTAAGTTCCACAAAGTGTTATTAAGAAGGATGAATATCTGCTAAAGGTTTCATCACTGAAGTCGCTCTGGGGTTGAAAGACTCACTGATAGACAGCAGCAACTTAGGTAGGCAAAGGTTCAGAGCAGAACCTCACGGCAGTAAACATTGGCCTAGACAAAACCTCTCCTTTCTTACTTTGGAATACAACTTTAAACTTCAAAATATAGCTCCCCTCCCCAACAAGCATAGTAAGAAATGAAGCAGTAAGACTGAACCCCTTAGGCCGATATGTTTATGTTACTGACAGGAAAAGCAATTTTCACAGACACAAGAACATTAAACGTTCATTAAAAATATTTCTGTCAACTGCCCACTTCTTCAAAGTGGATTTCATTTTTATCTTGAACAGATGGCAGACCCATCATAGTGTGTTCTTTATGGCCAGAACATAAACACTGCCTGATTAAATTGTTCTGAAACCAATTAAAAACTCAGCACTTACTTTAGGAAGACATATCTACCATTAGGGTCTGAGCGGGAACAAGCCCATCAATTCACTGCCCTGTTTCCTAGGGAGGATTTGACATAGAACATGGGTTAAGGGAAGAAATCATTTACCTAAGTTTATTTCTGTTCTTTGCCAAATCAGCACTTAATTAACAGAGAAATTGACCAGAGATTAAAAACCCTTTCCTCCATAGGTATTAAAATACCTCAATTATAAAGTCATACAGACACACACACTCTTGGGCATATACCCAAAAGATACCCCACCATGCCACAGGGGCACATGTTCTACTATGTTTATAACAACCCTATTTGTGATAGCCAGAAGCTGGAAGCAACCCAGATGTCTCACAACAGAAGAATGGATACAGAAAATGTGGTTCATTTACACAATGGAATACTATTCAGCTATTAAGAATGAGAACATCATGAGTTTTTCAGGCAAATGGGTGAGACTTTTTTTAAGTAAGTTAGCAAGTACTTTTTGTAAAATGACAAGTTTGATTTATGAAGAATGTCAGCTGCAATAAAACATATTAGAATATAATCATTTTTCCAATAAATAACACAATGTTCTAGGTTCTTGTATCAAATACAGATATGGTGGCATCATAAATATGTTCTATCTATCCACAAGGCATACAAGATCAATATGCACTCACACAGGCATAAGAAAGGGAGAGGTGAAGGCATTACCACTAGCATGTGGCATGTGTGATTCCATAAACCTAGCCACCATACTCTTTTATACCATATTTTTCTTTTTGTTTTCAAACAACATGATCAAGGGTTTTATTATGCCGTTTTCATGTATGTATATCATTATAATTTGTTCATACTTTCCCCTCCATTATCCTACTTTGTTCTCTTTCCAACTCCCTCTGAATCCCTTCCATGTATGTATAGTCATGTGTTTACCTTTGATATATTTGTGAGTACCCATATAACTGTGTATTGTTAAAACTAGATTCCACAGATCAGAAAACAATGCAGTATCATTAGCAGTAAAACCTGGTGATAAACAATAATCAAATTTAGAAAGCAGCAAAAAATATGTGCTATGTTCTCAGGACCTATAGCTTAAAATTCTTTGTATTTCTGGAGCCAGATGCTTGCAGGCAACCATTGGACTGAGCACAGTGTTCCCTATGGAGGAATTAGAGAAAGGACTGAAGGAGCTGAAGGGGTTTGCAACCCCATAGGAAGAACAACAATATCAACCAACCAGATCCCCCAGAGTTCCCAGGGACTAAACCACCAACCAAAGAGTACACATGGAGGGACCCAGGGCTCCAGCTGCATATGTAGCAGAGGATGGCCTTGTGAGGCATCATTGGACGAAGAGGCTCTTGGTCCTGTGAAGGCTCGATGCCCCAGTGTAGGGGAGTGCCTGGGCAGGGAGGTAAGAGTGGGGGAGCACTCTCATAGAAACAGGGAAGGGGGATGGGTTTCAGGGTGGGAAAGCAGGAAAGGGGATAACATTTGAAATGTAAATAAAGAAAATATTCAATAAAAAATCTTTGTATTTCTTTCTTATGTGTCTTGTGTGTTAATACAATGAGTTGTGTCAATAGACTAACATTGTATATTCCTCAGTATTTTTCAATTAACAGATGTTGCTTTCAGAACTACTTGTACAATTTCCCTTCAAATTCCTTAGAGTATGATAACCTAAGCAGATTCCCAGGCCATATTGTCTATCACAATATTCTTCTGTTCCAGTATTAACGTACCTAAGTTAACACTGTAATTTCTGGCTGAGTCTCATACATGGTCTCGGGAGAACAACTGTGAAGAGAAAGCCTCTACCAGCCAAAAACTGACAACCTACTTGAAAGCCTAGAAATGCTGTGTGCTACTAATGCTTTAAAAATTGAAATGGGTTACCATCTTAGGCAAGGTTTATCCTCTAGATCAAAGAAAAGAGGGGGGAGCTGATTTCTCAGGTAGAAAGTGTCAGTTTTCTTCAAACACTCTGAAGGACAAAATACTATAATCTAGATGTTTATAAATGCAAGAAATTTGTTTCTCAGTTCTGGACCCTGGATGACGTGAGGTCAACCCTAATAAGGACTTTCTCATGTTTGACATGATGCTAGTCTATTCTTTCATGGTGAAGGGCTGAGTGAATTCCCTTGTGCCTCTTATAAATGCACTAATTTTATTCATGAGTTCCCCACCCATAAGCTTTACCCCTTTCTCCTAATACTCTCAACTTGGAGGCTAATGCACCAGTATTTGAATTTTAAGGGAACACAAATATTCCAACCATAGCCAAGCTGGACACATACTCTACTAGGGTTTTATATGTACTTCTGAGAATGCAAAGTAGCAAGTCTTTTATGCCTGTGAATGTTGACTCTATAGCTCTAGTATAAAAAGTTATTGTAACAGTTACATTACAACGATACAGCCTAATGCTATCACAGGTTATCACTTACTATAACTGGTAATAATATAACTATAGATGGTATCAAACTATCCAAAAAATAAGTTACCTCTGACTATAACTGGATATGTCTTTTCTTCCTATCAACAAGATATTAATAACAAACCCTCACCCCCAGATTACTTAAGTTCCTATGTCACATGATCTTCAGGACTTATTCTCTCTCTTTATTAGGTAACCCAATTTCCTGAGAACCTGAGCATTATTAATACAACTAAAGTACTATGTCAACATGTTTTATGAAACTTTCATAACTATTGTCTTTCTGATAATATATGTTCTTACTTTTCCCTCATGTCCTTTCCCTCTTCAAAATATCTACAGTATAGACATGGTATGACTTGGGGCCAGTGCAGCCACTATACCAGATTGGCATAAAACACCTATGGGGTCAGAGATTCAAATACCAAAAGAAGCCTCGATCCTCAGCATCCTCATTGCCCTGCTGCACCACCCCTGAAGCACCTTGCTCTAAACATTTGCTGGTAGTAAGAAAAGGCTCTGTGAGATGAGACCACAATGCTACTTTTTTTACCTAAACTAGAAGCAACTTTATCACAGAAATCTAACTGTGAGCTACCTGGCTGAACTCATGTTCAGAGGATGAATTAAGAAATGCAAGGAAGGTCCATTAACTCATAAAAGATGTAGCATTGAGAATACATTTTCTCAAAAGTACAAGAAATATGACATTAGAAACATTAACTTCTGAGTTTGGTAACATTCAAAATATAGAACCATGAAGAAAGGTAGGAGATTTAAAAAGATAACATGTTGATAAAAAAGAAAATTTGGCTTGCAGTATGAACTGAAATAAAAAGGTACTACATTCAAATAAGACAGTGAAAATATCTCTGTGAGTATAAAATTGCTTATGATCAGATAGAAAGTAAGGCAAACACTGCCAAAGATTGATTAGTGATATTACAGCTAATATGAGCAGCTGTCTGTTATGTAAAAGCAATAGAGAGTGATAAAAATGACAATAGAAGAAAAAGATATGCAACACTTCTATTCTTGAACAAGAAACCACTGTAATAGATACTAAATAAATCTGAGTTAAAACAGTGCAGCCCTGAGCAAAAGAAAAGCTTAAGTCTACAATTTAATTAACCAGCAGCATTAGTGAGTATAGGACTTTGCACTGATCTGGTGGAAATTTATAAATTCAGAGCTAAGATATGGGTTTAGTTGCTAACTTAGCAGGAAAGTTTGCTCACAATGAAAGAAAATCAGACATGAGATTTACTTAAAAATATCAGAAACCAATTGACCAATATCCACCTATGCAACTTCTGGTGGCAAAAGTTATATACCAGGAAATCCATACACAAAGTTTTTTTTTATTTATAAAGATAGATGCTAAACAGATATTTAGTAATTTAAATAAGTGTTGTGGTGGTCAGATTCAATTGCTGCTTTGCTACAATGCAGAATCACCTGATAGTGGAGTATCAGAGTGGAATTATCTTGATTCATTTGGGCTGTGTGTAAGCATGTGAAAATTTTTCTTAGTTGGGATTATTGAGATTTGGAAGACTCCCTGTGAATGTGGACAGCCCTGTTTCCTGGACAATGCTCTGAAATAAACAAGAAGGATAGAGTGACCTTTTTGTGCCTTGCTTGCGAGCCCCAAAAGACCAACCAGGAGCCTACTCTGATGCAATCATATTAGGGTCTTTATTTACAAACTTGGCTTGAGCTTGGGCTTACTCACTGCCGACCCTGACACAAGCAGCAGGATGGTTTGGTGAAGAAGCCCTGAATTCTCATCAGAACAAGGTTTTATAGGAAATGGGAGCAAGTGAAAGTGTTCAGCCTGGCAAGCATCTATTGTAAGCCGACAGATAGGTGTTCTGAAGCAAGACAGTAAAGAATTACAAATGCTCTGAAAGTACATCTGAAACAATCAGACTAATCGTTCATTAACTCTTGCTAAGATGTAGTTAGGGAGTAACTCTGAGGTATGGGTCAAAAACAAGCCATGGGGTCTTTCCTGATGCTCGGGGGTAGCTTAAGTTCTGCTGCAGGTCAAATTCCCAGGCTCTTTTTCTTTTAAGATGGAGTCTGGTCCCAAGATGAAGTAGGTTTGACCTCTCAAGCTGAAGACTAGTGTACAGGTGTTAACTCATTATTTCTTACTCTTTCCTCTGGACATGTTTTTGGCTGCTTCAAGTTCCCGCTGGCTTCGCTGCCCATCAGTGATGAACTGAGCGACCTAACGTAGACCCTGTGGGCCAAGGAAACCCTGTCTTTCTTCAACTGCTTTTCTCAGCACATTTTTATCGCAACAGAAAATAAACCAGAATACACGTCTATCGATCGTATCTTGAACCAGAAAAATTTAAACATCAGATTCTAACCATTAAAATTTAATTAAATATTAAAAGGAAAAGTAAGAATTCAGAATATCATGTCCTTGATTGGTAATATAATTATGTTCTAATCTACATTAGCGCACATGACAATATTTATTGGTTAAGCTTAATAAGAAACATTTTTAATATTTCATTATTTCCTCTAAATGCCATGAAACTTTCTCACCTGAGAAGGTTGCAATATTCAAACATATTCTCTATTATTTCTGCTTTAATGTAAAGCTCTAAAAATATTAGAATTACAGGTTTTCCTCCAGTCACCTACCGTCTTACTTTATTATTCTGGTTATAATTGACTTAACAAAATGGTAGATTTTTTTTTATATATACCTACTGGCTTTTAATGGGATATAATGAAAATCATAGACTTCTTTTTTCAGTACATCTGCACTTTTCTAGAGTAAACAATAGTTATAGATTTAACTGAAAACAGAAATGTGTTGTGTTTTCATAGGTGGTTGTCTTCAGTAAAGATTTTCATGGAAGAAGTCTAAACGGCCTTTGGCAGTGAACTGGGGAGATGAGGCTGTCAGCTCAAAGCATATGAAATTGAAAAAAAAATGGAATGTTTTTGTTATTACAGACGGTTACTTTATGAGCTCTTGAGTTCTTGACACCCTGCAGACACACAGACTCACAATGCCAGCCTCCAGCACACACTAGTAATACTGACTCTTACCTTCACCTCGGCTTCCCCATGGCCAGATTCTGCCCAGGAGTTAGTGAGAATCCCTTGTCTTGACCCAAGATAAAGCATCCAAAGTTTGACATTCTAATTCCCATTCTGCCCTTGGCTCACCAGCATTCTCTGATAAGACAGTTATCTGGCCTGTGCCTAAAGCAATCTACAAAGCAAGAATAATATTTTGATCCCAACTCTCTTGGATGCCCTAGTGGTTCACTAATAATTTATTTTGAAGCTAAGGAGAGACACAGATAAGAGCAAAGTTATCAGCACGTTCAGATAAACGGTTTAAAATCTTAGGTATCATGACTTTCTCATACCCAAATACTCACTGTAAACATTTAAGTAGGAAAAGGATGTTAGATAAACGGAACTGTGTGTTAATATTCGAGATCAGCAAACTCCTACTGAGCTTTAATACAGAAAGGTCATTTCACCTTCCCTAAGTAACTTCCTTCTGCTCTTTCATAATATACAGCAATGAAGCCACTTTTATAAAATTTAGCACCACATTCATTCACATTATTTTCTGTAATTAACTTTTGCTTAGTCACTTACATTCTAATGAGGCCATGGATGAGCCCTGTAGGTCTCTACAGATTTGTTCCAGTGTCCTTTTGAATGGTAATTTACTTACCTTATCAGTAGTTATATTGTAGTTTTTCAAGCAATGGTCATTTTTTTTTTTTTAAGAAACCAATACTACTGAAAATATGTATTCTCCCACAGATTTTTCTTTCAGATTTTTATAAAAAGATGGTTGGAATTTTAAGTCTTTGATACAATATTTCCTCAATATACTCCCTTTCTTCCCTGTTGGAATGGTAATATATATATATATATATATATATATATATATATATATATATATACACACATACATTTATATTTGGAAGTAATGGAAGTAATTGGTCTGCTCTTTTGATTTTACAGAGGGTTATAGTTAAGAGATTGTCGCAAATCTTGGAAAAGAACTTGAACTGTGGATTTTTAAACAGTGTTGAAATTGTGATAGACTATGGGTATTTTTGAAGTTGGACTGAATGCATTTTTGCATTCTGATATGGCTCCAGGCATATGGGGACCAAGGAGTCGAATGTGGTGGTTTGAATAAAAATGGCCCCATAAGCCCATATATATGAGTGCTTAGTCTTATATATGAATGACACTATTTGAGAAAGATTAGAAGTGTGACCTTGTTGGAGGAATTATGTAACTGGGTTTGAGGTTTCAAAAGCCCATGATGGGTCCAGTTCTCTCTTCTATGTATCTCTCTGTCTCTGTTTCTCTATCTATCTATCTATCTATCTATCTATCTATCTATCTATCTATCTATCTCTTTATCTCTCAGTCTGTAGACCAGGATGTAGCTCTCAGCTACTAATCCAGCATCATACGTGCTATATGCTGCCATGTTCCCTGCAATGGTGATTATAAACCAAGCCTCTGAAACTATAAGCAAACCCCCAACTAAATGCTTTCTTTCATAAGAGTGGCCTTGGTCATGCTGTCTCTTCACAGCAATAGAACAGTAACTAAGACAATGGTGTGTTGTACATTACACTATTGGAATAAAATAACAATTACCATAAGATGGAAAAATTAACACATTTGAAGACAAATTCAAAATGTATTTTAATTTGTAGACAACAGAGCATGTGGTGTTCCAATTCCTATTATGAGATCAGAAATACTGAGAAGTATTGTATAGATTTTTCTGAGTATTAAAGATCCAGTTCTTTTAAGTCCTTACTAAACTGTCATGCATGTGATCGTGTTATCAATTGCTATTATTCTATTATAACCATACACATTAATCCTAGTTCGCTACTGTATATACATAAGGAAAACCTGATGTTTATTGTATTTTCAAATAGTTTTTAGAATTCATAATAATACTTCTAACATAAGATGATCTGCACAATTAATTAATTGATTGTTTATTTCCTTTTGTGCATATATTATAGCATTGCAATGACTTTGATCTCTTATTCTTGCTAATGGGGATTTTATATCCAGGTTTGGTTTTCATGTGACTGGCATGTGATTATATTCAGTGCACAGTACACTTAGAGCTGTTCTGTTGTGTCTTACGTTATAGCACACTCAATGGGATTTTTGTATAACTGGAAAGGGTAACTTTTAGATGGTTGCTGTAGGAAGACGTGGCAAATGAAATATAAACTTTACTAAATTAATAGGAATGAAGAATTCTATGTATTATGATATACCTAGTTACATCATATCGTGTAGATAGATAAGTGGATGAGTGGATGGATGGATGGATGGATAGATGGATGAATGGACAGGCTGTGGTAATCTACACAGTAGTCATTCAAACTTTTACTATCACATCTTTGAAATTTAAAAAAAAAAAAAAAGCTGAGTATAGTACAACATATATATCCCCCAAAGATTGAAACAGGAAAATCATGAGTTTGAAGCCTGCATGGGCTGCAAATTAAAACACTATCAGCAATATCAATATACTCACTTAAATTTTCAAAAAATAATAATAAATACAAAACAATGGACTAATACATAGTAAATGGTTCCTCTGATAAAGGAAGACAAAGAATGGATAACTAAGCTTGCAGTAGAGCTGAGGGTGTTCTGCTGTGGCTTTCTGTATCTTCTGATCATAATTTTCAGTCTTAATTCAAAATCCATAAGAAGAGTAACATGAAATCATCAAACAATCAGTTGCAAACTCAGACCTTTATTTCTGCCACTCCTACAGAGCATTACTTTAAACCAAAAGTGTGCCTTGCCTTGCCTTGCCTTGCCTTGCCTTGCCTTACCTTACCTGAACACTGCCCAAGTGGAATTTCAGTCTGTTCTAGGTCCTGCCTCATACAACCTTTGTCATATTTCTGTATTTAGTTGTATCCTTGAACATTTATTATTTTAAAAGTGTGACAGTCTTGGGGAGAGTTTAGTTGGTGTATTTGTTTTGAGTGATGGTTAATCTTGTCAATTTGAAGTAATTTAGAATCACCACAGCACATGCCTTAGAATACATTTGTGAAAATTTTCTAGATTAAGTTAACTGTGGTTGAGAAGACACACCCTAATTATGGGTACCACTGTTCTCTGAATTGTTATCTAGGGCTGAATTCATCTTTCTCTACTTACTAAATGTGGCTGTCATGTGATGAGTTGCCAGATGTTGCTGCCACCATAACTTCCAAAACATGTTGGACTGTACTCTCAAACTGACCCAATGAAACCCTTCTTCCTTAAGTTCCATTAGGAAGGTATTCTGTTGCAACAATAAAGACAAATAACTGATATACCCTGTAAACATGAAGGCCTGAATTGACATGAACTCAAGTAAAAGAGCCATGCTGTGTCAGACATGGTGATAACATCTCTAATCCCAGCACTTAGAAGATAGAGACAGGCAGATTGCTGAGTTCAAGGCCAGCATGGCTTACATAGTAAGTTGAGGACACACAGGGCTACTTAATGATACCTTGTCACTGTCCAAATATATTCAAATATATTTAATACCAAATAGAAAACATGGAAATATGCTCAAGAGGCATCAACAATATTTTGTAAGGAATTAAAGAAGAAATTTGACATGTACTACCAAACTATTTTATCATTACCAAAGAGGTGCTACACTTTGTAAACTTATAATCAAACAGAATAATGAAAAAACAATCAGTGAATTTTACAGACACTAAATAATAAAGAATTATTAACTGAAGTTAAGCACTACTCAAACAATAAGACAAAATAAAATCTCATTTGTACATCAAACTGAACATAGACAATGTGAAAGTTAACAAGATATCTCAGAAGAAAAAGTAAGACAATAGAATAAAGGGATATTCATGAATACAAAATTACCACCACCAAGGGAGTAAAATACAAAACAAGACACAATACATGAGGTCAACCTGAATTAGAGGTCAAATGAGTGCAGAGAATGAAGACAAAGATTATGAACTTCTTAGAGGAGACAATGGACACATCAGACAAAAAGGTATGATCCAGCTAAAGAAAATCAATTCCAGGGAAATTGTGCTCTCTGTCCTATAATGGAGTGGGGAACAGAATTCATTTTTCTGTATTATGAGAACTTTTCCAGTTTAAAAAAAAATGCCTCTTCCAACTCAATGCGTCTATGGTGTTTTCAAAGATACAATAAACTGTTGAACAGAATCATCAAAAGTAAGAGATGTTCTGGAAATCTTTCTAAATTTTACAAGTAAAGACTGCTCAATGGGAATTTAGTCAGAGAAAAAAGAATGAATGAGTGACGGGAGGGAGGGAGGCATCGATTGTGCATCGGAGCAACTCTTACAGCTAATGAGGAAATTTGACTGTAGACAGGAAACATGGATAGCTTCTTCCACTGTTGTTCATACTGCTAAATCTTTTTTCTTAAACCTTGCCCTAAAGACAGGCATATGCAAGCTCATAAACATTTGCCTGAAATTATTGTTTAGATGAAATACAGACATTTACGTTTTAACAGTGAGTAGAGTTTTACATACAAGATGGAGAAAACCAACAGGCAAAACACCAGATGACGAAGGGTTAGTAGGTAAGCTATTGCAGAGAAGTCTATCTTTATGCTAAGCAGACCACAAAAGACAGACAGACAGACAGAGAGAGAGAGAGAGAGAGAGAGAGAGAGAGAGAGAGAGAGAGAGA
>JANHMN010000015.1:30139498-30173952 GCA_030674055.1 Rhabdomys pumilio
AGAGAGAGAGAGAGAGAGAGAGAGAGAGAGAGAGAGAGAGAGAGAGAGAACACTTTGTAAATACATTTTTCCTGCCAGTTATGGCACTGTACCCTTGCAATCTTGACACCTGGGAGACTTAAACATAGAGTTTTGAGTTCAAGGTCAGCCTTGGCTACATAGTTAAGACCTTCTCTGAAAATTAATCAGTGAATCTCTACAGAGAGAGATAGAAATGGAGATGGAGGGAAACAGACAAACAGACACAATTTTGGTAAGGACTTTAAAAAAAAAAAGATGTAAGTTCATTCTATTGTGAGATCGAGTATATTTCTGCTTTTTTAGATCAAATCCAGACATCAGGTCATAAAGTATCCAAGTCATTTGCAGCTCTGAACAAGAGTGTTCAGAGCCTCCCTATTTAATATATTTTTCTTTCCTTAGACTGACTAGCTTCTCAAAACAAAAAGACAGAACTGTCCTTGCAGTTTCCCATTCTTTACTCAGTTCTGTGTAACTGGGTGTCCCAGGCTACCGGTCCCAGCCCTTGTCTTCATCCATCTCACCATCACACATGGCGTAAGTGAATGAAAGGTGTCCTGCCATGTGACTGGCCACCATTACCAAGTGTAATAATAACTGTAAGGGTAGGTACCAGAAAGGGAGTTAAACCTGGAGTCTAGAATCTGTCCTTAAATCAAAGAAACAAAGAATTACCTTTGGAAGGACAATTAAGGGGAGACATTGTCTAAATCTACATGACAAATCATCTCTGAGAAGAAGATAAGGAAGTGCCCAAAACATATACAACCAGCCTTAGGCTGCCTTGATGTGTTTCTGGCATGTGGTAGGAATATAAACAACTTACATTTTTAAGGATAAAATGTGATTGTCAAGAAATAACATAAATCAAATATTGTTTTAAACATGATTCTGTGGTGGAACTACATAACTCCTACAATCATATTCATTAAAACAAAAAGATTTTGAAATAATATTAGATGTCATTGGTGTACAGTAAAAGCCAACACCTTTATAGCAAATGAGGTTCCCTGAAAGTTTCAGTTAATCTGCTAACACCAAGTGAGACATAATGGAAAGCTATTGACCTGAACAAGGTAATGATTTTCTAGATCAGCGCACAACTACTTAAGTGTAATAAAAATAATTCCAGGTCGTGTACTAAACCTAGGAAAATTTGTTGTCTGTGATATTGGATTTTGCATTTGACACTGAGAGGTCAGAGAAATAACAGGAAAGCTACAGTTGCAGTTTATCCGTAAATTATTTTATACTCATGAAGGTATTGCTTCATTGCCAAGAATATTGCCTAATATCTAACTGAAAAGGTCAATGAATTAAGTTGTTCCAGATGGATATCTATCTGATATATAATAGTGCACTTCAATATTTAATATATATATGACTAAATACATATAGATGACTAAAACACATATGTCAGTAGCATTGTGACACTTGTCAAATTTTAAATCGCAAATACTTTCATTATTCATATACTGATTTATGGCACTAAACACAGAAAATCATTACAAAACCATCAAAATAATATGATAGTAAAGACGGAGTGAAATCATGTACTATCAAGGGCTCAGCTTTAAATAATTTGTATAGTTCAAATACTGTATGCCACAATGAGTTAACACTCTTCTTTCTTTCCACAGAGTTTGTTAAATACAAAGGTGTACCTCTTAGGAGTTCATAATCAGTCCTGAGGCCAATTATTGACTTTGGTATTGTCATTAACGGCATTTTTCCTAATCTTGATGTCAAGATTCTCTCTCTTTCTCTCTCTCTCTCTCCCTCCCTCTCTCTCTCTCTCTCAACCCAATCCAAATAGTCCTTTAATTTCACCTAGCTCTCCAATACATTATGGCTACCCATAATTTGAATACCCTTACATCTTATTCGCTTAATTTCAAAATGAAAAATTTCCCATCACATATTCTAATCAATATTGCATATATTTTCACTATTCTTACCCATTGCTCTGTTTTTTGTTTTTCTCTGGCTAAACCAACTACGAATTAAATTAATCTCTTTCCCACTTTCCCATCTGCACTGGAGTGGGTGAACCCAAACGAAGAAAATTCCACATCACAGATTTATATTTATTAGAGTTAACCAAGTCTTAAATGCTTTTTGGAAATTTTATTTTTTCTTTATTCTGCTTATATTCTACTTCTCTTATTTTCTTTCTTCTTCTATTAACAAATATAATTTCATCTATCTTATTTCCACTTTCAATAGAAAACTTGGTTTCTTCCTCTTTTTAAGCTATGTAAAGAATATTTTCAAAATACTATGGAATTGTTCTGCATTCTCTCTCTCTCTCTCTCTCTCTCTCTCTCTCTCTCTCTCTGTGTGTGTGTGTGTGTGTGTGTGTGTGTGTGTGTGTGTGTTTAATATATTCTGTGGAATCCACAACTGTGTGTTTTGACTAGGTGTGGTTTTATGTAGTAGTCTCCATCTGTTACAAGAAAAGTTTCTTTGAGGAAGAGTAAGATTAGTGAAACTAGCATTGAGTAGTTAGCAATGTTTCTAGTACCAGATATGGTTTCCCTCTTCCAGAGTGGGTGTTAAGTACAATTAAGGATTGTTGGTTGCCTCCAAGATGTGTGTACCTCTACTATACCCTAGGGTCATCATGCCATGGTGGTCATGGGTGTGGTTCAGTAGCCCTATTGCTGGGTAGTTGGTTGCCTTCTGATAGCATGAAAACTAGTACTTAGGACGAGGAAATTCAGAGCAGTTCCAGCTCAAAGATAACTGGGCCCTGTTTCTGAAGGGAATCTTCAGCGTTAGTCTACGTCTACACAATACTCCTGTCCATAAGGCTTAGGAAACATGTCAAAAGAGAGGGTAGAAAGACTGTAAGAAGATCAGAGAGTTTGTTGTAAGACTGAGTCTCTAACATCAGAAGTTTCACCCATAAGTTTCATTCTCACTAGCATAATGGCCAAAAGCAAGCTGAGCAAAGACAAGACCCATAGACATGCCAAACTGAAGAGGGAGAAGACCTCAACCATAGAGGCAACTAAGGAAAGGTGAAAATGATCTTCCCCAAGTAAGCACACTAATTAGGTCACTGCCAAAGGGTCATCCCTGAAAACATGCATACAAGTAACATTATATGAACTGAACTGAACTGAACAGGTTATATTTATGAATAGATAGATAAACAGATAATAGATAGATAGATAGATAGATAGATAGATAGATAGATAGATATTTAAATCTTTAATACATACAAATAAGAATATATATGTATATATAACTACATGTATAAATGTAATAGCAATGAAACAAGAGGACTCGATTTGAAGGTAGGCAGAGAAAGGTATATGGGAAGGTGTAAAGGGAGGAAAAAAAGGGAGAAATGTTATTATATTTATATGATGTCAAAATTAAGTAAAAAAGATAGTCTGTGTCATAGAGTATTTCAACTGTACAGGAGTTTTCTAAGTGTAATATATGATTTCATCCTAGCTTTGTTAAAATGTCTTCACTAAGCCTTCTCAGCTTCAACCTTAAATAAACTACTCTTGCTGCTCTCTATAGATGTTTATATTATGCAGATTGCCCTTTCTCACACCCACAGTCTGCCTGTTTCCCGGGAGGTCTGCTGTAACCAGGGACACAGGAGGCCTGTTCTAATCAGGGACACAGAACCCTTTCCCCTAACCAGAGACAGCACTGGCTGCCTCCCAGGAGGCCTGCTCTAACCCAAGTCACAGAGCTCTACCTGCCTCCAAGGAAGGCCAGACTCTAGTCAGAGACACCCAGGCCAATTTATGCCAGAGATGGTGAGAGGCAATCACAGAAACATAAGTAACAGAAGCCAATGTATGTTTACACCATCAGAACCCAGTTCTCCCACCACAGCAAGGCTCTACCAGCAACCGACTGAGACAGATACAAATACTTACAGTCAATCGTTAGACTGAGGTTAGCAGGAGACTCCTATGGAAGAGTTAGAGGGAGGACTGAAGGAGCTGAAGGGAATTGTAACCCCATAGGAAGAACAACAGTATCAACAAATCCAGACCCCTCAGAACTCCCAGAGACTAAGCCACCAACTGAAGAGCATACATGAGCCGGTCCGTGGCTCCTGCTACATATGTAACAGAGGACTGCCATCTCTGGCTTCAGTGGAAAAGGACATGCTTAATCCTGCAGAAACTTGAAGCTGCAGGGAAAGTGGATTCTACTAGGGGGAGGTAGGATTCGGTGGGCAGGTGGGGGAGCACCCTCTCAGAAGCAAAGGGGAAGGAGGGTAAGGAGAAGAACTTGTAGAGGCAGGACCAAGAAGGGAGCAACATTTGGAATGCAAATAAATAAAATAATTAATAAAAAAATAAATAAAAAGATGATTATATGATTTGTGGGCTTTACATTCTTGTGTAATTTTTCCTTTGCTATACCACCAGTCTTTTCATGTACGACCAAATTATTTTATATGCTTATATTCTCTCAGTGCTATGTATTTAAATTAGACAATGCCTTTCCTTCCACAATTGAAATGCAAAGTTTTTTTTTCTTTCCTTTGCAACAAAGGAATTATTGCTTTAAGTAATCATTTTTAACTCTTTTTAATCCTTTTTAAAATCTGGTCTAAAACACCAGGACTCAACAAATCATGGCCTCCCCTCCCCTCTTATATTCCATTCCTGCATGATCCTGCCAGTCTCAGGTTTATAAATGTCATTTCTGTAACAAAAATTATTAAATGTGTATCTCCCATTTCAAATAGCTCCCTAAATTCTAGACTTATTTTTCCACTGTCTATTCAATATCCTTGTTACAGACTAATACTCTGTGTCTCCCCCATCAAAAAGCTATATGCAATGTTGAGATCATTACCCTGAAGTAGATATATTTGGAGCATGGTCTTTAAGGAAGTTATTAGGTTAAATAGGTCCCAAATAGGGCCTTGATATGATGGGACCCTAGAGAGTTTGCAGATTTCCACTCGTCACAAGATACCATAGAAAGGCCCACACACGTAGAGAAAAGGCTTTATCCACAAGCAAGAAAGCCTTTCTCATTAACCAAATTCACCATAACCTCCAGAATATAAAGAGTAAATTTCTGATATTTACACATTCAAACTGTGGTGTTTTGATATGGAAGCCTAAGAGTGTTAGAATAACCCCATTTGATTGTTTAGAGAGAAGAGTAAAAGCTCTCTCCTCTCACCCCAAAACCATCCTCATCTCAGGAACTTGTAAAACGGGAGACAATTAAACAAAGGGTAGGTACTTTGCAGGGAGAATGTTTACCAAACAATATGTGTTTCTACATTTTTTAAAAATGAAACTTTAGGAAATACAAGTTATAAAATATGTTATTCCATCAATATTAATTTTCTAGCTTCAATGAACACAGCATAGTTATGTAATGTGTTAACATAAAAGAAAAAAATGTTGTTGCATGGCATACAGGGACCCCTTAGATTATTTTGTAACTCTTTAGTAATATTAAAGTTATTTTTGAAATAGAATAGCAAGAAGAAACAAAAACCACATCACTTCCCCTGTGCCCAAGCCTTCCAACAGCTTTGAGTCACTCACAGAGATTGTAAGATACTACAGACATATGTAGTTGCTCATTCTCTATTCTCTCTTCCAACCACATCATCCTCTTTGTCAGGAATTCCTTTGAAACAAAGAATTATTGTTTAAAGTAATTATTTTTTTTAATTTTTTTAATCTTATTTTCAAATCTGGTCTAAAACACCAGGACTCATCACGGCCTCCCTTAAAAGCCTAAAAGCCACCTAAAAGCCTTCACTCCTGTGTCCTCTTCCTGAAATCTACTTTCCCAAAATACCTACATGGCTAATTCCCACAACATTATAAAACTCTCTCCAACCATACGTTCACCTTAATTCCTTACCATCCTACCTGATACTGCTCACTGCAACCCACTTCAGAGCCCAGAATTGATGATTGCCTTCCCTTTTCTGTTCTAGTTTCTTACCTTTTCTACAGGACTTCTTGACTTCCATTGGGCATTTCGTTGACTTAGTTAGTGCTTTTATTGTATGGTAGGTTTCCACTCACTAAATTGCAAATTTCCTTAAAGGCAGAAAGCATTACCTACTAAGTTCTCTGTAGTTCCCAAAATTTCCAGGAAAAAAAAATATTCAGAGATAGAGGAGCCACATAGAACATCCAAATGAAAGAATTCTCAAGTACATTGACTCAGTACATCTTTTAAATCATATATTGGTACTAACATTGTTTTTTTATTCTGTTACTATCAGAATACCTGTAATGTATAAGTAAACATCCATATTTTACCGACATATGATACCTATATACATATATATAGATAGATAGATGTCCCTCAGCAGAGGAAATGTTACAGAAAATGTGCTACATTTACACAATAGAATACTACTCAGCTATTAAAAGCAAAGACTTTATAAACTTTGCAGGCAAATGGGTGTAACTAGAAAATATCATTCTGAGTGAGGTAACTCAATCACAAAATAACACACATGGTATGTACCCACTGATAAGTCATTATTAGGCAAAGAGCTCAGAAAACCAAAATACAACTCACAGACCACATGAAGCTCAAGAGGAAGGAAGACCAAAGATGGAATGTTTCAGTCCTACTTAGAAGTGGGTACAAAATGATCAAGGGACGTAGAGGGTGGGAGGGACTTTGGATAAGAGAAGAGAGGAAGGGGGAAAAGAGGAGAAGAATCAGGTATGGGTGGAGATGGGGGAGATGTATAGAGGGTCCAGAAATTGAACAGAGATGTGTGGCAATAGGGGATGAGGAACTGGGGGCAACAACCAGAAATTCCCAGATGCCAGGAAAGAAGAGCCTCTGAGGATCCCACAGTGATGACATTAGCTGAAATACCCCACAAATGGTAGGGAGAGCCTGTAGAGAACATATTCAGAGGTTAGGCATGGCACCCTGGTTGACTGATGGGACCACCCACCCATCTCCAAAATTTTAACCCATAACTGCTCCTGTCTAAAAGAAATACAGGGACAAAGAGTAGAGCAGAAACTGAAGAAAAGGACATCCAGAGACTGCCCCACCTGGGGATCCATCCCATATGCAGTACCAAACCAAGACACTATTGTTGATGCCAAGAAGTACTTACTAACAAGAGCCTGATACAGGCTTCAGGGAGGATCTGCCAGACCCTTACCAATACAGATGCAGATGCTCACAGCCAACCATCAGACTGAGCACAGGGACCCCAATGGAGGAGTTAGGGGAAGGATTGAAGGATCTAAATGGGCCTTATCTGGCATCAATGGGAGGGGAGGCCCTTGGTCCTGTGAAGGCTCAATGCCTCAGTGTAGATAAATGCTAGGGCAGTGAGGTAGGAGTGGGTGGGTGAGTGGGGGAGCACGCTAATAGAAGCAGGGTAAAGGGGGATGGGATAGGGGGTTTACAGAGGGGAAACTGGGAAGGTAGATAGCACTTGAAATGTAAATAAATAAATAAAATATCCAATTTAAAAAAAAGCTGGCATGAAATCACAAATTCAAGGCCAACTAGGAAAACATGTCAGGAATGTATGTATGTATGTATGTATGTATGTATGTATGTATGTATAAATAAATAAATCTTTTTAATTGAGTAGTCCCTGCTCAGTCTAGATGGGCAGCCCCCTACCAGAAGCAATTTGTCTTCTTAATAAAATTTGACAATGCCTGTGCTGCATTCCCAATAATGTTAGGGCTCAAATACCCTTGTCTTTATAGTTTATTTTAAACAATGCATTGCACTTGATGGGCTAATGAATGTGAGTCCTGTTTTGGTTTTTTTTGGTTGGTTTTTTTTTTATTTCCTGACTTGACTAACCAAACATAAAATTAGGCCCTGCAGTAAGGAGTATAATATATCTTCAAAGATGTTCACATGTCCATCATGAAAGTCTACGCATATGTTACCTTACCTGGCAAAAGAACTCTGCAGATAAGACACATGGATTACCCCTGGGAGCCCAACATCGTCACTGAAAACCTGAAAGTAGAAAAACTTTGCTGGCTACAAGAAGTCAAGGGTGAGAAGGCAGAAGAGATAACCGAATAAAACATATATAAACGGATTCTACCTAGATCCTTCAAAATGATCTGGAAAATCCGCTAAACACTATTTAGTTCTGCTCCCCCACGTGTGCATGTATGTACAGCCATTCAGTAGGGCACAGGAAGCCTACCCATGCCCATATCCTCAAAAAAAAATAATAAGAAGAATCTCGCTCTCCCAGCAATTAACCACACCAAGAACTACTCAGCTTATTGACAGGTTAAATAGTAGGGCCTGCAGAGCAACATCCTCGTGTCTGCTAAAAATGTGGCTAGTTTGGTATTGTGAAGGTTGTGTTCAGACAACCGCAGCTGTTGTAAGATCATGAGAATCTAGAAGAAATCATTTCACAGCATTCCTACCTCTGACTTCTACATTCTTTCCACCTCTTTTTCCATAATATCCCCAAGCCTTGGTGATGAGAAGACCATTCATACAGATGCCCAAGTGAAGGAGGAATATGGAGGGAACAGAAATCGGGGGTGGGTAATAGATATTACCATACTTCATTGTTTACGTGCATGAAATTCTAAAAATGTGGAAAATTGTTTAAAGAAAAGTACATTTTACTATGAGATGTCACTATTTTAGTCATTAAAGCATTTATTTAAATGACTGTATATACATATACACATAGGCACACACATACATATAGACAAAACAAACTTTTCTAAGTCTTTGGAGACAGACATCCATAAGCTGAGAAATACAAGCACCCTCTGGAAGCTGAAAATGACTCCCAACTGAAAGTGCAAGAAAGACTTGGGTCCTTCTAGTGCCAGTGTCTAAACTGACTACAGACTAGCTGAGGCTAGGAACACATTCTCTCCCAGAACCTTCAGTTTTCAGTATTCTATTAGGGTACATTGTGTGACGGTATCTCTACTCCTGGGCGTATACCCAAAAAATGTCCCACCATATAACAAGGACACGTGCTCCACTATGTTCATAGCAGCCTTATTTGTAATAGCCAGAAACTGGAAACAACAACCCAGATGTCCCTCAACCGAAGAATGGATACAGAAAATGTGGTTCATTTACACAATGGAATATAACTATTAAAAATGAGGACATTATGAAGTTTGCAGGCAAATAGATGGAACTAGAAAATACTATCCTGAGTGAGGTAACCCAGTCACAAAAGTAGATGCATGGTATGTACTCACTGATAGGTGAAGGTGGCTCTGTATCGTCAGTTGTTTGCTGTACCAGCGGAGAGCTAAGTACTAGTGGATCTTGGTATTGTTGTTCCTAAGGACAATCACTGGTATTTCAGTTCTGTAAACATTCTCCTTCCTTACTAGCTGATTACCTTTAATAAAGACCTGATGGCCAATGGCTGAGCAGGAAGTAAGGATGGAACTTCTGTGCACAGTCTCTGGGAGAAGACAGATGTAGGAGATTTGCCAGAGGGACGTGGAGGTGATGAGGTGATAGGTTGTGAATAATAGCAGAAAAGTGAGAAACTAGCCATGTGGTAGGTTGTAGGCTAGTTAGTCAGGTTAAAGTTAGATTGAACTGACTAAGAGTCTACCCAGCTAAAGGCCTATGCTACAATTTTGTAAACATTCACTTTCACTGCTAGCTGATTGACTTTAATAAAGAGCTGTCATTATTTAACCACTGGCAGGTTCAGAAAGTCCTGCTATAGGATACACAACAGGGAAAGCAGCTGAGCCTACTGGAAGCTGACCTGAATAATGTGAGTTCATAAATTTTGTTGTTTTAGGTCATTAAATATATGGTCATTTATCATGGCCACAATAGAAAATTAACTCAAGTTGCTAATGCAAATGGCTTCCTCTGAGCTATTAGCTTCTTCAAGCACTGTTAGTGACTCTCAGAAAACAAAAATGCATCCCAGAAGGGAAAGTGGGAAATTAGAAAGTTGCTTTAATGGATAGGGAACCCTCCAGAGAGGGAGAGCAAATCCCTGTCTCTTCAGCATGTGCCCTTTATGTTCATTGCAAGTACAATGTTTGAGCATGGCTAATATTTTATGTATTGGCTAATCAAACCTGTATGTTAGCACCCAGAAGATAATGATGGCTGTGTGGGTGCCCTTACTAGTTTAATGGCAATGTTTATAATCATGCAATCTTGTAGCCATTCTCAAATACTACAGACAGGAGTACACATCATTACAATGCTTTTTAAAAAACATTTAGATAGTGTACATTACTAAGAATCTTTTGTTTTATAAATATATTCATAAACACTTGCAAAGATCTATCTATGGGTTCAATTTATTCATGATATTGTTAAACATTTGACAAGCAATATATTTAACAGCATAGATTAACCCTTTTTAGAGTCATGGGGAAATTAGTTAATGTACGTTCCCAATATTTCCTTAAGCAATACCAGCACTGATAACACTAACAGTTAACATAGAATAATTTACAATTACTTATAAACCTAAAATATTTCTGCAGATAGAGACGTGAATCTACAATACAGAATGTGTTCGACGGGTAAGTCACCTTCCACCTTCTAGACTGAGCTGTAGATGGGAAGAACACATTCCAGACAAATAGTGAGATGCTAAAAACACATAATAATCCATCCAAAGATTACAAATTGTCATCACCAGCTACCACCTTCAGTGAAACAATCTTCTCTCAGATGAGCCTCTTTCTTATTCCCCTTTGCCTGCCTCTGCCTCTCTCTCTCTCTCTCTCTCTCTCTCTCTCTCTCTCTCTCTCTCTCATCTATCTCTTCCTCTCCATCCCCTTCATCCTCCTTTTTACTCCCTCCCATCCCTGACAAGAACTACATTTTATGGCCACCTGTATTATTCACAATAATTCCCATAACTTGATCACATTGCTGAAAATCTGTCCAAGTAAAACAACATCTCTATGGGTTTAAGAGACTAGGTCATAGTATCTCTCATGGTGTCATGGTAGCCATTCTTTAGCCTAGTAGAGAGGTTGTATCTTCAGATCCTCGGTGTTCTGTTGTTATGACTTTTATTATGCCTTTTACCGAATTTCTTATTCTGTTTAACACACTTAACATGAAGGGCTAAAAGGTGCCAAAACGGTTCTTAGTGGGCTGTTTTTAACCTAGAGTGTGCATGCCAACCTGAGTTAGTTCAAATAGATGTTCACTCAAAACAGAAGAAGCAATGTCATCAAATGCAGTCTACTTTGGGTCACATTCTAGTAGAGGAAGATCTGAATTGATGGATCCCTGAGACATGGTCATACTGGGATCTACACGGAACTGAACATTATAAAGCTGAACACTGTATGAGTGATGACACATGTTGGTTAAAATAAAAAGATTCCTCTGCAGTTATCTTCCCACCACACAGATTCATCTTCAGTGAGTGAGAGGAGTTGGTAGATTCTACACCAGATCTTCAAATCCCATCCACACTGTGCTTCTGTGTACAATCTTCTCCCCTTTCTTATCAAGCCTCAGGCTGAGATTTTCCTCACTGTGTGTGGCTGTCTTGATGTTTCTTAAAGTTATTTAACACAGTGGTCTTTTCTCTTTTCTTGGGCCATGTTTCCCCCATAGCTGGTGGCCAAAAAGACCTAGGCATCTTTCTTCCCTGGGAAGTTTAAGGCTCATTCTTTAATCGTTCCTTCTCCTTAAACCCAAGAGTTTATTTTACATGCTCTCTGGCTGTTTTAATTAATCTACTCCCTCAAGGACTCTCCCAACTGATCTTTCTTCAAGGGCTAGTTTCTCATTTTTTTTTTTTTGAGATTTCCCTCAGATCTTCCCAGTCTAAACTCTGTAAAGAGTACAGACGTTGGGAACTAAATCCAGAAAAGCTCTTTTCACTTGTTATTTTTCTCCTTCTTGCATTACTTCTTGACTCAAAAGAGACTGAGCAGGCTCTTTGAATAGAGAAAAAATTATCAAGGGAAAATAAAGTTTGTAAATAGTTCAAAAATATTTGCCTTCTCACACTTTACTGCCCATATAATGATCAAGAATCTCAGTTCTATTTTTTACATTTTATTTATTTATTTTGTGTACATGAGAGAGGAACACATGTGCCTTAGTACACATGTGAAAGTCAGAGGACAACTTCCAAGAGTCAGCTCTCTCCTTCCACTATTGAGTTCTATAGATTGAAACCACACCATCATGTTTGGTGATCACACCTATATCCACTGAGCCATTTGGATAGCTTATAAAGGATGTGACTTAGTATTAAAAAGAATTAAAATGTAATATGAATTCTATGGAACATATGAATGTTTTACCTTAATAAAAACACTTGTTTCCTACATGCAGTTGCAAAGCATGAGAAACAAAGCAAGAAAGTGGATATACATCTGTGAACATCTCATACTCTAGCTAACCAGACAGTACTGTGTAAAGTTAGAGCACTCTTTTCAAGTTCACCAATAAAGAACTTAATATTTAAGTCATTTGGCCAAGACAAATGGGGAACAAAAAACAGAATCCAAAGAAATTCCTTAGTTTGTTTTTTACATTCTTCATTCAGCCAGGAGATCAAAAGGCATCATTGGCTTCATAGAGATTTATAACAGTGAAACACTTATCTCTGTATCTAATCTGCATAGATTTCTATACTTCTATACTGTGCTGTATATTATGTATTATATTTTTTTTCAAAACACAGAGGATTCAGCCATTCTCAACACATTTCTTGGAGCTCTAGGGAATCTCAAAGTTTAAATAGAGCCCTCAAGATATTTATAACACATGATACGTCAAAGTCAAACCACAGGCAGACTAAAATTATTATGTTCAGTAAATTTCAACTTGTATATATTTTATCCTCTGTTTCATAGATTCATATATATTAATCTGTGCTTACACTTGTGTTCTATAACCAAAATATCTCATTATGTATATACAAATATTTTAAAGACCTGAAAACTCCAACATTTGAAACATTCAGATTCCAAGTATTTAAGAAAGTAGTTACTAAACTTTTATTTTTCTTTGACAGTACACAAGTGTTTCACATATAGGATTATTTTAATCTGCATACTATTTTTGAGACAAGATCATAGGCTAACTACTCTGGATAAATTATTTCCCCAAACACATCAGAAATGGAGTGTTGTTTGCTCAAATTAGTTGAGCAACTCAGATTTTTAAAAAAATATGCAAGTTCAGAAGGATGGCTCAGCAAATAAAGTTACCTGCCACCAAGAATGATGACCTCAATTCTATCCCTGAGACTCACATACTAGAACAAAACTGACTCCTACAAGTTTTTCTCTGATTTCAGCAGGTATGCTCTATTATGTATGTGTGTGTGTGAGCACATGTACACACACACAGAGAAATAAATATGCATCACCTTTAATTCATGTAAATCATTTATGAAAGGTCAGATTTAATTGATGTAAGTAAAAGCCAACAAAGATTTTTTAGACATTGGGCTGAAGTTTCTTCTCAGCTGCTCAGTTGCTGTATTTACTCAGGATTCAATTTAAAAGCAGTGAAACTTAAATAATGGGTTGAATGTCTCCCATCCACTGAGAAAGATTTTATAGCTTCCATAGCAGTGTAACACTGATCCTAGGTAAGGTTTCTACATTTAGTGCCATTAGATTCTCCAATTTAGAATGAAGATTGGCAATCTATGAGGGTAAAGGTATTTGAGATAATAAATTAGCCAACTGGACTTGAGGTATGACTACACAGAATGCCTATGGAGAGAATACTCCCGTAGCTACACAGAATGTCTAGAGAGAAAGAATACTGCCGTGTCTACATAGAATTCTACCATATGACTTTGTCATATTATTTAAATTTCTATGTATAAAATAAGATTAAATATCTGTACCCATAGACAATGAGAAATTAGTGATTTGCAAGAAAAGCAACTGCAAGAGTGAGGATAACAAATTAAGCTCTCAATAAATCTAGCAGTTATAGTGAACAAAAGATTTGTATTTCACACTTGATTTCTGGACCTTGGAAATCTGATGAGGACTATGAGAGCCACATTCACCTACTTAGTGAAGTTTATATTATTACCAATCTTGGTGGGAGACACAAAAAGAAACCAATAAATGTTTTAAGACAACCCTATTTATATAAGTAAAAAGACAACAAGTATGATGATTAAGATGGCTGCTTGTGGGCAGCTCACACAAAGGAATAAGATATGTCTGTCTTTAGAGCGATCATGGAGATGCATAAAGCATGAAAATGAGACATACATATCAAAAAGAGGTCACAAAGTCAGGATATTCTGAACAAAGAGGATTAACATGTGAAAGACCCAGAGAAGTTGAAGCCAATTAGAATCTGGCATAAAACAGAATTTAGATTTCATTAGAAGAGCAAAAGAGAAATGCTGAGGGTTATGAGTAGTTATTTGATCCTTTTCTTTAATTGCTTTCGTTTCTGTGATAGTGAGAAAAGGAAAAAGTATAGAAGGGAAAAAGGAAAACCATTGCGACTTTTCCAACAAGAGATGAAAAGGAGTTGGGTTAGAATGATGGCAACAGATACAGATATGTATAAACAGCATTGTAACATGACATAGAAGTAACAATGGGAATAAATGATAGCAACCGTCATGCATCTGTAAAAGAATTATCATGCCTTTCTGTATGTAGAAGATGTGTCTAACAGAACTTTAAACTTACATCAATGAAGGCAGTGCTCAAAGTCTGGCTGCCATGTGAACACTGGGATATGAATTGTGATTGTGTAAACAAGTCACGTTTAATTCAATGCTTCCCATGCCAACATACAGTGGAACACCATGACATGTTCAGTGGGTGTCTACTGGGAGTTTTCTTTGTGCAGCATCTTGTGTTTTGTTTTATTTAGGTCTCGTGAGTTGCCAAAGTTTTCATGCTGTATTTTCTTTCTATCATTCCTTTTTTCTTTAGGCAGGCTCTGAAGGGAAATCGGTTCAGGATAATATGTTACTTTCTGGCTTTATACTTGAAGCAAACCTGCTTGTTTTCTTGCCATACTCCCCAAAAGGCAGACTGCTTTCTGAAATGTGTGAACTTTTGATTGAGGAAGGGAAGTTGAACTCTTATTCAGCTAACCTGCTTGCTCACAAGAAAACTCAGGACTACAGGATCATCATTTTAGAGTATGCTGGTTTCCACTTGTAGCAGAGTTTTTCCTGTAAGGAGAAACCTTCCCACACATGATTTTTTTTTCAGTGCTGATAAAACTCCAGTCTTTCTAACCAAGCAACCAACTTTCAGAATTTGGCAGTATATTTCCCTAAACACAGTCTTCTGTCCTCAAATCTCTGGGTGATAGGCTCCCCCAGTGCTATAAGATTTGTAACAGCATTGTTGAAATGTATTAGGAAGAGGCATTCCTGGGGACAGTACAGAAGTGAGGTTTTCCAAATCATATTTAGGTAAGGTGGGTCACTCCAATATCCTACATCCAGATATTCTGAGCAATGCAAATTTGGAAATTGTGTACAATTAGAAGCCTTAGATTTACAGAGAATGACCTAGGAGTGTTAATCAAGTGGAACAAAGTTCCAAATGAAGACAAAATGGAAAGAGTGAGCCGAGTCACTTTGGTAATAGTATTGCTATAACAACCCAGTTTTATTAGATGCCCCGAGTCTAGTTCTACATCTGTTTTCTGAAAAGATTTCAAAAATACTGTTTTAAGTGGCCAGTTCTGTAGGCTGGCATTGTGTGTGTGTGTGTGTGTGTGTGTGTGTGTGTGTGTGTGTGTGTGTATGTATCATATGCCCAAGAAGACTAGCCCCTGTACCTTAGTAAAACATTTGTAAAAGGGGGCTTACAAGAAATAAATGAAAGAGAAGGGGTGAAATTTTTCATAGATAGTCATAATATTTTTTTCTTTTTTTCCCCGAAGCCTCTATTTTTCCAGCATTAAACAATTTCCATTTCTTGAGTCATAAGGAGAAGATCAGATATGATGATTGATTGCATAGTATCCTAAGGTGCAACTAACACTGTAGGGAAGAGCTAAGATGGCATCCCTAGTACTCAGAAGTGACCAGCCAGCCCTGGATATTATGAGATAGTCTTCAGCTAACTTCTTAAATCACAAAGGTGCTACATTTGTTTCCATACGTTATCAAAACCCCACCATAAACTCCCAAGGGTATGATTCTACCACAGAGTCATGTTTGACTTACTCATGTCAGTATTCTTCATGAATGAGAAAGGGTTTGTCAACTGTTGTAATTACCAGATGATGTGAAATAAGGTGGATCACTAACAAAGCTTAGCTGCAGCTTTGAAATTTTCCACCTTCAGGCCCTAATTCCTTCCAACTCTTCATATTGGCAGTTGTGTTTATATAAGAGGCTTATAAATAATTACCCAAAGCTTACAAAGGCTATACAGATAACTGTGGCACTTTGACTTATTTTTTTACTCCTCCCTGAATGGCATATGCAAACTGTCAGTGGGACTGAGGAGATGGGATTAGAAAGGAAACATGTTCTATGATTTTCTGTCCTCAAATCTTTCCATCATCTTAGTTAGCAGCAAGCTGAACATCTTCACACCCAGCAGTGTAGTGGTAAATGTTTTATAACCAACTCTCCCCAAAATCAAGCAACCTTTACTGGTAGTATTTGACAATTTTTTTTTTGCTGTGGATTCTCTCAACAAGGCCAGCTTCAAGCTCCCAACATGATACCATTGATCATGGAACTGGGACAAGATATGCATGAGCAGCTCAGAGGATCCCCACTAGTACCCTTGCACATCACCCAGTATGTCTTACTGTCAGGCAGCAGGAGCACTGAGGACAATACAGATGAGGATGAGAGCCCAAATTATAAGCCACCACGTTGCTTGCTATTAACATTTGCCACTTCCACAGCTTATGCAATAAAATCATTAACCCCTAGATAATGCTGTCACACTGTGACTAGCTATCAAAAGCCTTTTTTTGTACATAATTTTTAAAAGTTCATTGGAATTGAAACTCGTTTTAAGCATTTTGAAGCTTCCTAAATTATATAGCATGAAAAACTGGAACCTTCACTAGATTAAAAGAGGCCATTTACTACCAGCTATGGTGTATAAGTAACAATGAACAATCAGTGGAAAACACTGAGTTATTTTGCCCTTTTATAAATATAGCTGTTATGCAAGAAGCTTGCCATATCTGAATCCTTCCCCTCATACTCTTTACCTAACACTTTGACAGTTCTCCAGGTCCGCTGCAAACAGCAAGTCTAATCTTGAACAAAACTGGGATGTTGCACCTTTCCAACAACTCGTGTTCAATTACTACTGAGTGTAATGATATATCATCTCCAATAGGTACTTACTGCCTTTGGAAGGCTCAGAGATCAATTTCCTACATCAACCAGAAGAGTAAAATTGTTCCTAAAAGAATACTCACTCCACTGTTTACCTTGCCTGAAAATGTAGGCTCTTTTCTAGCTTTAAACAGTAAAAAGTAGAGGAAATTCATTTGGAGGAAGTGATTCCATCACTCAGCATTTTAATAATTCTTTTTTAATGTCTACAATTTCTAGCCAGTGTACATAACTACATCACCTCTGGTTTTATTGCTACTTCTGGGTCCTTCTGTCAGTGTCAAAAACCTAGTCACGTGGGGCTATTCAAGTTTAAATTGACTCAAATTAAATGAAATTAAAAATTCATTTCCTAGCTACCCAGATCATATTTCCGAGTGATCATTTGCCACAGATGATTAGTGGCTGCCATGTTGGACAAAGCAGACATCAATCATTTCCATCACTGAAAGCGTTCTTCTGGATAGCACTGGCTGAGTTGGTTCAGCTCCGTTATACTAGAACTATAAAACATAGAAAAGGGCTGGAGCAAAAGAAATTGTCATTTACCTAAAGCTGCTACTGTGTTCAGAAGCTAAGAACATGCAGAACTCAGTATTCTTGGGGGCATATGAAATACTTTCCTTTCATAATTTTACTGGGAGAAATAGAGGAAACATTTATCAAGACAAATTTAACATTAATTCCCAAGCATGGTATGTGTGTCAGTGGGAGAAGTAAGATTCTAGAAACGCAGCATTGATTTCTTCCCTTATTTTACAGTTCTCCTTGACCTTGGTATATCAGAAATATTACAAGCTCTGCTTTAGTGTTTCACAGAAAATTCTCCACATCCTCCCCAATCCCTCAGCAGCTCACTGTTTCTCTTCAAAATCTTGCTGCTGTCCAGCTGAAAGACAAAGGGTATTTGCAGAGCCTCTTCTCTTTGGGACATTAGTAAAGGAGAGAGAGCTTTGCTTCTCTGACAAGCAAAAGCTAATAATTGTCCATGAATTTGAAAGATCCAGCACACCTCCTAAGAAAAAGTAAAGGTTCAGGCTTCTGAATTTAATTTTGCAAAACCTCAGTTGGATTAATTGACAACTTGTGCAACAACAACTCTGTCCTTGGGCCTGATCAGTTCCTCCCAATACAGCTATCACAATAGAGACAACAGCAAAACCAATGCAGTAGAAGCTGAGACACAGTGTTTGTAGTATATCCAGCTGCCTGAGGCTCATAGTTCATTGTAGAAGTAGGATGTAAGATAAAGATATACATGGAAAATCTTATATGCACATTTTGTTCTAGATAAGCTAAGTTTGATCGTATAAGTTAAAAATGACATACACACCACCACACGGATACATACATACATACATACATACATACACTTACTGTACTTACAAACATGACACTATTACCCAAAGTAAAACATTCCTTTCCTGCTGGAGTTATCTTTGGTTCATCTCTTCCTCTTAGGCCTTTTGTGCCTGGACCTTTTCAACTGATGCTCTTTGTTGCCTGGCTCCAACTTACCCTGTCAACAAGGGATGTAGTCTCACCATCAGCCTCTGAGAATGCCTGCTCACAATTTCCAAAAAGGATCTTTCCTCCAAGGCTCATGGTACTTTACCTAAGATATAACCATGAGTAACCCCAATTTCTTAAAAGAGATGATTAGAGAGTCATTCACAACAGTTCTTAGTTTGCTTTGCTTAAACTATAAGGAAATCATGAGATTGCCTGGTTATGTTTCACCTTTCCTTGTTTTAGTTACTGCATTTGATGTTTAATTTTCGTCTCTTAGACTTAAATGATCAAAGTACTTTCCAAATAAAATCTAAAGTATTGTGTTAATTTTTGAGTCCTAAAGTCATTATCATGATTTAAAAATCATTAACACCAATTACTCAATAAGTGTTTAAAAGAAATTCTATTTTTTTCCCCAAGTCATGTGTCGTGACATTTTAGGGCTGTTGTTTGCCTGTGTGCAGTTTACAGGCTGGTGATAGCACTAAACTGTTTTTCTACCTGAATTTATAAAAACAACTTATATGCACTTGCTGTCCTAGATAAGCTAAGCAAAAGCAACATTTAGTGACACGTTACTCGAACTTCTCCAGGGGTCAGGAAGAAACTACAAGCAACTTTCATTTCTTTTCCCCTATTTGTTCTGTCATCCGTAAAATTTAGCTGCAGGAAAGAGGCACCTTTTCCCCATTCATCACTGTAAGTTAGGGAATAATTTTATTGCTGTGAATGTATTTGGCAGTTCTCCCATCTCAAAGTAGACGATGGTAAGCAGACCCATTTTCTCATAAGATGTATGCTTCTGTATCCTCAGCCAATATTCCTTAGTCTGCTGAAATACATTAAAGCATGGGGAACATGAATAGACCTGCCTAGCTGTGTCACAGGAGTGGATTGAACCATAAGGTATATAGGACATAACTCACACATAGTATAGTAAATAACTTCAGAAATAGACACTTCTTTTCTGGAAAGCAGAATTTTAAAATAAACCAGAGGCAACAAGCCACTAAATGATCAAGTCAAACTAGAAGCTGCACCTCATATAGTGACCAACCCAGACAAACAACAAAGCCTTTGTGTAAGTTTAGAAATGTACAGGGAAACGAAACGAGCACTAAGAAAATATAATGCAGGATTTGCAAGTACTTAAAATCTACATTAATACAATGTAAGGAGAAACAGCTTCTTTGTACAAATTTCATTGTATAAATTTCCCCCTTTTATAAATAAATAAATAAATAAATAATAAAAGGAATCACAACCACTATACCATGTCTTTGAATAAATTCCACATATATGTATGTCTGTGCGTCTGTCTGTTTGTTGCTCATTTATGCTTTCCTGCTATACAGTATGCAATACATTCTTTTGAATGTATCTCACAAAGAGGTCTTGGTGTATCATCTGTCATCTCACCTGACAACAGCAGTCTTGACAAGAAGATACTATAGTATCTCAGAAACTGAAGCTAGCCAGGAAGTCAGGAAAGGAGGCCTTGGTGAAAGATACAGTAAACCACAGTGCCATTGCCAGCATCCTCTACACATCAAATCAGTATTAGCTAAGTAATTGAGACTTTCTAAGGATTTGGTCCCATTGAACTCAACCATCCTTCATTCACTATCACAGCACTTCTTTTCTTCATAGTTCTGCTCAAGATAGAATACTGTATTGGTCAACTGTGCATTTACTTGCTTGTTGTCTCTCACATCCTGCTAAAATGTCAACAACATAAAAAGATCCTTGCCTGCCTGTACCCCTACTGAACTGTCTGGCATATGACAGGCACTCTGTGACACTTGAATGAACAAATGAATCAACAGAAAACCATCTACCCTGGCAGAGCTGGGTGGATCACTGTGTTTCAGTTGTTTTCTGTCTGTGCATATTGTTGAGTAATACAATTTAACTACTTGAGTTGCGTGTGTCCGTGTCAGCATTGATTGAGAGTTTTGATTACTGCCTTCTTGGGTGGGTCAGAAGCTCTCAGGAGATATCACAGGATCATGATAAATGTCAGAAAAACTGGAATCGTAATTTTATTGGCCTAATCTATCCCTTTTCTCACATCCTAAGAAGGAAACTTTTTTACATTTTCTTTTATTTTTTACCTTGTACTTATCTACACAGTCCCTCTGTTACAGAGAAGGAATTAATACCAAGCAACTAAAAGGAAGAGAATGAGGTCATGGGGATGATTCTAAAAACAGATCTCTTCGTGGCTTGTATGCACTCTGTTCTGAGGTGTAGGAAGTACATGTCTGCCATCATCACCCTATGCATCATGGTCGTTCTTTGACAATATGGTAAGAGGCAAGTACTTGATATATAGATTCTGGTTTATCTAGCCTTGGGTGAAAACTCACAGCATCAACACAGCCAGTGTGGAAAACATCCTCAAAGTATTAATGAGGCAGGACCTTGATGGACAGACCGGAGGAGGAGAGGATGCTGAGGCATTGCTCTTCCCTTGTACCTAATGTTTGCACTGTGTTCCTTCTCACTGAAAATGAGAAAATTAAAAATTAATGCTTTTAAATGAATGTCCTAAAGAAGTATATTATAAAAATTATCTTTTGTTTGTTGGTTGAGAAACAAATTAAATGGCATGATTGTTTTCCTTTTAATATGAGTTTAATATTTATTTTTCTTTTTATTGACTAATTTTGCAAATTTGGCAATTTCATACATGTATGTCATGTATCCCAACTACTTTCTTCCTATACAGTCTCTTCTTCCCCCCCCCCCCCCCCCACTTATCAACAGCACATTTGGTCCTAACAGCCCCTTTCCCAGAATCATGACTTTTGGGTTGGCTTTGTGACTTGTTTAGTTTAAGTTAGGGTCATCTCCATGACCAATGGGTTGGAACTCACCAGGATGCTAAAAATAATGACAGATTAGTGTTCATCCTTAAAAGGGACATTTGAACCATTCCTTTTAGGGTGCAGCAAACGCTATGGAGGAAGGGGTTTAAAAAATCATATGAGTAAGATAATATAGAAAGGAACTAGAGAATCCCATCTTCCAGGCAAGACACAAGCATTAGCAGCACAAACACAGCAGCTGCAGGTTCTGCACTAGCTCTCAACAAGAGAGCCCTTTCAGGAGTTAAGAGAGAGAATGGTTTGGAGAAGCTATCCCTCACTGTTGAATTATGTGTTACCAATAGATTCAAGAAGAGTGTAAGTCTTGGCCTTCAGCTGTATACCAACTGATAATCCCCAACATGGCTTGTTTTTTGTTGGTTTGTTTTTTTAAGATAATCTAGCAATTCAAAAAGAATCTAAGCCACTTCTAACCTTAAAATCATAACAAGATGCCCTTACCATCTTGGCTCCTATGTCTGTCATTTGAATATATTGTATTTTCTTCTTTCCAGGCAATTTTCTGGGAATACTGAAAAGTTTCGTTCTATTTTATTCAATGTCAGTAATCTTATATCTTGAAGCAATAAAACGAGTCATTATAAAATCAGGGCTGCTTGGAATGTTTTAATAAAAGTCTGGCTGTGTCTTCTCATCAGAGTCACTTAGAGTTATTTGTACTGCTTCTGCTGTGGTTGAACATTGTTAGACCTTAGTACAAGCAATCGCTTTCCTTCATCAATTCCACATCCAACTGCTTCCCATGGCTCAGCATTTTCCTCCATACCTGTGACTAGATTTCCTGGTGTTTTTCCAATAATTATAGTGTTACTTCTGCATCTTTTTCCTCTCTTCTCACCTTGTTGACACCATGCCTTTAACATGACCTCTGTTTCTAGCAGAGCATGAATTCTTTAAAAGCAAGACACTCCTTTACATAGTTTGATCTCTGTGCACTGTCTATATAAATGAAACCCAGGGTTAATATGCAACAATTATAACCTCCAGTTTGCTCAATTTGTCTCTGATGGTTTAATATGTTTGTGATAATTAGATTTGCACTGAGAGGAGAAATATAGGAAGGGCTTTAGGCTAACCATGAACATTGTCCCATTATTGGACATTAGCTGTAACAATTCTAGGCTAGATCTTAAGAAATTAACAAAAAACCCTGAGCACTTTCATCTCTGTTTTTATTATATCTAAATGGATATCTATGTTCTTTGTAATTTAATCATCTAGAAATTTGCTGCTTGTATCCTAGAGCCACTTGGATGAAGTTATTATCTCATGGCATTTGTATTCCCACTACTAGTTGCTACTACAGTACTAAAGAACCATTTCATCCCTTGCAGTCAGCCAAAGTGCTAACATCTTCAAGAGAATATTCAAACATTGGCTGGGGAACTACAACAGCAATTACGGTAATCTTCCAAGTTTGTCAAATTGAACAACAGGCCTTGTATGTTGAGCCAAAACACCTTTTGTTTTCAAGCTTATCACTCCAGGAGGAAAAGGAAATGGTAGCTTCAGACAAGGTAGGTAGACAGGGTCAGGTTCAGGGTTCTGATATATAGGCAAAAAAATTAAATAGACTAATTTAGTTTGGGCAGAAAAATGTCCCTCCACTGTGAAAGTTATTTGCCACTGAAATGAAATATAAAGCAAAATATCAATGCAATATCTATAAGACTTTAGGTTTTTAAATGTTACATTGAATTCTCCAGAGGCCATCACAGTCACAGAACAAAGAAACTCTCTATAAAGAAGAACTCTATAATTCTAAGATTCTAATAAGAAGTTACCTAAAACTAGTATCATCAAAGACTGGTATAAGTCTTTGAAAAAATATTATCCTAGAAATGTAAATAGAAAAAGTTACATATGTGAATTCAGAAATTCTTTTAAAATTGAACTTAGTATTCAGAAATACAACCTTAGTTTACATGAATAGGTAGATAGATGGACAGATAAACCGATCAGCAAATAAATATGGAATCAACAGGATCAATTAGAACTGGACTCAGAAATCCTAGTCCTACATAGCCATTCCCAAAACAAAGTATTTGCCCACTGTGGTCCATGCTCTCTAAAGATCAAGATACAACCTGAGTATTACAAGGAAATCATCTATGTGCATTTTAAATTTTAAATTAAACTTTAGTATTAAGTTAAAACTGTAGAATTTTGGAGGAAGAATATTGACACGGTTTTACAAAATGTTGCAATTTTTTCCCTATCTTCTGAACTGCTTTTCTCTTTTGTGTATACAATACATGCATGAACAAAGCCAGCCATGGTCCTAGATTACAAAAGAAAGGACAATAATCCACGTCACCTGGATATAGTACGGGTGTTTAGAATATTACTTATCAATAACACCTCCTACATTATAAAACAAAGACTCTCAAGTGCAAGAAACATGGAAATCTCTTTCTTTATTATTTCAAGTGAACATTTTGTTAACAACGCCATGAAAGGAAGCAGCTTCCTGGGTTTGTACAGTAAAAAGCACCAAGAAGAAAAAAATAGGTCAGCAGAGCTAAAATTTACTCATTCATTTACCTATGTGGAAGAATCTGGCTGTTCATGCTCTGGCTCCCACAATTATTTTCTGCCAAGAAGAAACATGTAGAATGTTCTCTCCAGTCTCATGACAGCCCCAAAGAGAACTGTTATCTACAGCCACCATGGCACTTCAAATGACACTCAGCTGTTAGGCATCTGTTGGGGCACTATGTAAATGTCCTGCCTCTGAGACGAGGTGTTTGGTTTTATTCTTCTATAGTACCTTTAAAGGCCAGTGTTTGCCTTGTAGCAGACTCTACAGGCAAGGAACATGCAATAAAAAATCATTTTCTCCTCTAGAGCTTTCCTAGTTCTGAAAACGAGTTCCCATCAGTTAAAAAAAAAAAAAAAAAAAAAAAAAGTTTGCCTCTCTTCAGTGCATCTCACAAGAGCAGCTGAGGTAATGAGTGTTCCTTGCTTGCAGCTATCTTTCCAAAGGCAGCCACCAAAATAAGGGAAAACGTTCATCAGTGAAACTGTAAGTAAGAAAAGTAGATCTATTGAAACCTTGGAGATGGGTTCGGGATGACTGAAGTTGAATAGACACAGCCAAGGCTGGGGGCCATCATGATGAGGAATATTAGAAGTAATGTCAGAGATAAAGGTTCTTTGATTGTGTGTTTGGCCTAGAGCTCACAGACTCCTGCCATTAAAAATCCTACAAAGGACTATGAAATTGAGCATTTGATTATTTTTTTTAATTCACCATTTTGTACAGCATGTTTCTGAGCTACTTTATATGGTAATTCTGAAAACTGTGCTCTAAAAAGTACAAGGATGTAAATTAGAAAGCAGTAGAGCTCGCTCTGGCTCATAAGCAGTTCATTGCATCCAGATGATCCAAAACCCCGTTGTAAAACAGTTAAATGGGTGTGAAAATATGTGTCATAAGACAGATTGGGATGGCTCCCATGTAGAAAGGGAACTGACTTATTCCCAAAGGCTATGATGACAATATTCAGATCTCGTGAAGCTAAGTCACTTGCAGGCTATGTTGTCTCTAAAAGCACAAATACTACAGAGAACAAGAATTTAACATGTGGCTAGGACTCCAGACTTGTCACCCAGTATCTGAATGTCTCTAGCGCTGACACAGCAGTTCCTCACCACCTACATCCTTTAACTCCACACTTACCGTTCCTGAACCTTGCCAAACTCACCCTGTCTTCATGTTGTTGTGATTCATCTGTATGTTTTATCACCCACCAATTTTTTTTTCATTTTCTTGAGTCATGGCTCTCTCCTCCTCTCTGTCTGTAGTCTAGCTATTGAACACCAAGACTGATTCCAGAATTAGGCTAGCAACTGCTTTAAAGCAAAATTATTCCTTTACCCTGGAAATAGAACATTTTAGCCAATTGAGAAATGTACTATCTCCTCCATGCTGAAAACATACCATTATTTTTACATTTATTGTCCCTCACATTTTCTCTTTGGATGATGGCTAACAAAGGAAGATTTATTTATTTATTTATTTATTTATTTATTTATTTATTTAAATTAATTTATTTACTTTACATCTCCATCAGGGTTTCCCCTCCCTCCTCTCTAAGATCAAAACCTTAAGTAACAGCTCATGTTGGCAAAGATATAGAGCAAGGGAACACTCCTTCGTTTCTGGTCAACGTGTAAACATGTACAAACTGGTACAAACTTGTGCAACCACTTTGAAAATCAGTATGGTAACTTCTCAAAAAGTGTTGAATAGTTCTACCTCAGGACCCAGTTATACTACTACTGGACATGTGCCCAAAAGATACCCCACCATACCACAAGGACACTTGCTCAACTATGTTCATAGCAGCTTTATTTGTAATAGCCAGAAACATCCTAGATTTCCCTCAACTGAATGAATAAAGAAAACGTGGTTTATTTTTACAATGGTTATTAAAAAGAAAGACATCATGAAATTTGTAGGCAAGTAGATAGAACTAGAAACTAGCATCCTGAGTGAAGTAACTGAGACCCAGAAAGACATACATGGCATGTACTCACTTATAAGTGAACATCAGCATAAAGTACAGGATAGCCATGCTACAATCCACAGAAACAAGGAAATTAAGTAACAGGGAAGATCCAAAGGAGGATGAGTAAATCTCACTGAGGAGGGGAAATAAAATAGACACATGGGGTAGATGGAGGGAGGGAACTGGGTGGGAGAGGGTGTGGGGAAGGGAACAAGATGGATCAAGTGTGGGGAAGATGGCAGAAGAAAGAACTGAAAAGAACATTTTTTAACCTTCTTGAGCTCTCACTGAATTTTTGTTTTGTTTTGTTTTGTTTTGTTTTGTTTTTTGCATTTGGTTTTGGTGGTTAACATCTAATAGGAAAAACTTTAAATACTGTATGTGTGTCTAAATATATATCAGAACAACAACCCTTTTTTTCACGTTTTCTTGGTGCAAAGGCAACATGTATTCACCAGAGATTGTGTTTTGAATTTTCAACCTTCGTCTTTCCCTAGATATCTACTGTGGGTGGTGCCTGAAGCTCCACTCACCCTTATGATGGTGGGAGTAAATAACCAATATTCTAGAACAAACTGCACTACTAAGCAGTGGTGTTCAATAGCTGAAATATATTGAATCCATTTTACTTATCATATTTTCAATTTAGGATAATTTGTTATAACGTGACCTTATTGTAAGCAGAGGAACATCTCTGTCTTGATTTTTTTCAAAATACCAGGAGCTGATTTTGCTGTGTGAGATCACTCTAAAGATGCTACAGATGCCATCACATATTTAACTCCCATTCTCAGTGGCTTTGTGTTTTCCTTTGCAAATTCGATTAAACCTTATGCGATTTAAGTGGCATGCTAAAGGACCATAATTCCTCTGCAGGAACTAGATGCCAGCAGCTACGTTGGCACTTTCAAGCAGAGAAGGACAGCGGAGTTCCTGCTGACACAAGGCAGAGTCAAGGAGGGTGATTGACACTAAGAAGATTGTGGTTGAATTTTGGAGCTAGCAGCCAAATGAATATTGCAGATAAACACACTGTCAACTTTATCCTTACAATCCTGATATTGACTTTAGTTCTAAACTTGGAAAGCTGCACTTAAACACACAAAGCTCTTTTGAAACGACATTATTTGAAAGGAGTGAAACAATAATTGATCTTGTAACAAAATTCTATTTGGATATTCACTGTGGGACAGACAAAGAAGTATTTAATTTTCATCGTATAAATTTAATCCTTATGAAAATGTTGAAGTCACTATAGCACCCACATTTACAGATGTAGAAATTGAGGCTATGTGAAGTCAGATCCATTGGGCATTGTGACCTAAATTATTCTTCCCCTGCTTCCAGACTACACATCCGTAGGCTGTGCTTCATTCATAGAGTTTTCTATTAATTAATAGTCAGGGCTTTTACTGATAATTACTTTTTATATGAAACCAGGTATTTATAAGTATGCAAAGCAAGTTTTAAACAAAGTGCAGTCCAAAAAAAAAAAAGCTGGTGAACAATTGCATTTGATCTGAAGTAAAATGAAAAATAAAGCTAATAAGGGGTTCTACTGGACTGGGCCATCATTCAAGTAGTGGCCATGCCTTCCCTTCTCCTCTCAGATACCACAGGCTATCCCACCAGTCCTCTTTAGGACAGGTTTACCCTTCAGTTCTTTGGACAATTTTCAGCACAAGAGATGCTGAACAAGCAACTTAATTTTAGGAAATATAACACGGTGACAAAGAAAGTAAACTAATTAATTTGTCCACTATAGACTATCATTATTTATTTTTAATTAACAAAGATCTCTGGGTTATAATTGGGATTTTTCTACCCCATTTGTTTAAGGCCTGTAACTGTTCTCTTCTCTTGACTAAATCTTTGTGTTGACACAACGTTGTTATGAACACTGTGCTGACTTTCGGTTCTTATTCTCAAGGAGTACAACTTCTGACGTCTTCCTCTGTGTGAGTCCTTTCCTACTTTAATGGTGCACCACCATGTCCATGTTTCTCATCCCTCAGCTCTTCTCTGCTTCCTTCTGCAGGCTGCTCTACTGTGACTCACCCATCAGATGTGAAATTCCTCAGGCTTTGCTTCCAGTATCTCCTCTTCTCCTTCTATATACTCCATTCAGGCCTTCTCCTTCTATATACTCATTCACTGAAACTTTGAAATCTCAATCTTCAGTTTGGAATTCCATATAGTTTAGATCTATATATCAAACTGTCAACCAGATGGCCCAGACAATGACATAGACACTTAAGCATTTTTTTATTTACAATATCTACTTATCTTTACCCAACTCAGAAACCTGTTTGTCTCCAGAGACTTTGTGTCCATGTAACATGACCTCCTCATTCTCCCTCATCCCCTTGTCCATTAAACCACCATCTTATCATCTTCTGTATACTAGACCTCTGAAATGTATAGACTCTATCCTCCTCATTGTCTTTGACGAAGCCCAATGTTATCTACTCTCTAGGCTACTATAACCACCTGGATCCATGGTCTCCATTATTTTTACTCCCCTTAAAATTATCATACATAAAATTATATAATTTCCACATTCGCCAAATACTAGGGATAAAAGCAGAGCTTTAATAATTACAGAAAAACATCACATATTAGATTAACTCATGAAAACAAAGCATTTGTTTGGACTGTGAGTACAAAGATGTCTTCTTAAAGTACCTTTCTCTCAGCACCATATCTGTGCTTAGAACTTACCCATTGCCTTCTTATATAGACTCTTTCTGGCCTGACTCTGCTTGGCTTTCATGCCTTACCTTTCATTCCCTTTGTCCTTGCACGTAACACTTCTAATTTCTCCAATTTTGCATGTTCCCATTTTGGTATAAAATGGGCTTGTATGCTTGATTATATTTTGCCAGAAGGCTCTTCCACTACTCCTTTGTTTCTAAAATTCTACAAAGCCTTAATATCTCAAGTTAGACACTACAACCATAGAACAGTTTTTCACAAACCCAAGAACTGGTAGCTTGTTCTTTCTATGTACTGTCTCACTCCTGGTACTCCTTATCCACACACAAGCACTGGATGTGTTGAGTGCTTTGTCCCTATGACACCATACAGATTCTATGAGCTTCTGTGTATAAAGTAATTAATATCAGAGAAGTAGGGTATGATGGAGGGGATAATTGTCTTGATAGTCATTTAAATTCCTGTTTTCTGTTTATTTGATGTGCATTTGGAGAGTTAGATTTTCTACAGTTCCTCACAAGTTACATTTAAGTGACACTAATGCACTAAACCAGTGATCAATGAACAGTGTTGGTTAAAAATCTTGTCAGTAAATAACACAATCATTCACTCTTAATACATATAAATTTAATGTTATAAAATAAATTTATTCCTTCTTAGAAATACATGTAATCAACTTTAGAAAACAAAACTTTTTTGCAGAAATAAAGAGGTCTTCAAGTTTTCTGGATGTCAAGTAACCATCTCTTAATATCAGTTGGAAGATAATTTTTAAATGGGTTTGAAGGTGGAAATTTCAACAGGTGACTGCTGTCATAACACCAGGCTGAGCCTAACACAAAGCTTGACACACAGCAAGTGCTAAGTAGTATGGAGAAAATGAATGCTGGATTGCCTGGGTGGGAGAATGATCCAACTTCTGGGATGTGCCATATCTAATAAGATGTAGGAGCACTCACAAAACGAATCATCCCTTCAAGGCAAATATCTCAAAGACATTTTAAACAATGGTAAGAACAAAGTCAGTACTTTGGCAAACGCATTATTCTTTCTGTTAAATCTAGGTGGAATTTTGATGATACAAACATCTCCAAAACCTTTAAATATAATTGTCAATATAGTCCAGAGGTTAGATTTAAGAAGACACCTAGTTCTGCAGCATAAATTAATCAAAATAGTTATAAAGGTTTTCTGAATCATAGGTTTTCCCTGAGATTTATGTTACATGTTTTTTAGACCAAACCATGCCATCAGAGCGACAGGTATCATCTGTTTACTAGGAAAAAAATAGTAGTTTTGCATCCTGTTCGTTTCCTAGTAATAATAGTAAATTATTCGTAATATACAAACAACACAATGCTCCCGTTTCCTGGGAGCGAAACCATGACACCATCCAGCCTAATGAGAGTGGAAAGTGGCATGAGTTAGAGGACTGTTGTAGATGTCACAGACAAACAAGCATTGTCATGTGAGCCCTGATGCTGTGACCGAGCATTCAGCTGGCAGTTTTTCAGAATGGAAGAAATGAAAGGGACCCATTCCTACTCTTTTCTGATTCTTGAAGACAGAAGATGGCAAACCCGAGAAGCTCAAATGATTAATGAATTGATTCCACTGTTCTGACAAATATTAAAATTGCTCTAAAACACTAAGCAAGACTTTAGATCTGTCCTAAATAAGTTCAAATTTATCCTTCTGTTATTTAAGGAGCTTCGGACATGTGGCAGGCTTTAAGCATATAATGCTAGTAAATGTACAATTTTTCAACCACTACCAAGAGGCAGTTATAAAACATGTCCCACACTCCATAAGATAAAGGCCATGCTGTATGCAGACATTTCTTATTGTCAATCCAACTCCCAGGCCACTGTTAATCTACTTTGTCTCCCTCATTTGCCTTTCCTGGACTTGTCTTTTATATGGACTCAAAAATCTATGATCTTTTATGTCTAAATTTTTCTACTTAGTACATATTGGGGGAAAGGGTCATTCATGCTGTAGTGTTTTTTATATTAGGTAATAATAAATATTTCTGCTCTGTTTCTTTTATTATGTAATAACAATGAGCTACATGGATGTGTTGCTTTTTGCTTTTTTTTTGACTGTTGGTTAATATTTGGAGTTTGTTCCTCCTTCTCTGGCTAGTAAAATTAGTACTGCTAAAACACACTTATATACAAATCTTTGTATGGATGTCAATTCTATTTCTCTTAAGTAGATAAAAAACATTAAATCGTTGTGCTTGCTGTGGTATGTTCCCTTTTAACCTTTTACACATTATGATTTTTTTTCCAAAGTGGTCCCAGTATCATCCTAGTTAACATGAAATTTCAAAAGGAAATTACAATGATTACTGGGCTTTAAACATGTCTAGGTATCCTAAACAAACTAGACACTAAAACTTAAATGAGTGTTTATTTATGAATAAACACTAAAAAAGTTAAATACAAATTGGCTATTTTTAAAAAATGAGTTGATGCTACAATCCTCAGACCCAAAGAAGCTAAGTAACAAAAGGGATCATGGTGGGACTTGTGAATATCACTGAGAAGGAAAAATAGACTGTACATCCTGGGTGGATGGAGGAGCGGACTGGATGGGGTGGGAGTGGGGATAGGAACAGGAGTGATCCAGTCAGGGGAGGATGGAAAGAAAGAGCACTGGGAAGCACAGCTGGAATCTGGAGCATCTCTGGGACCAGCTAGAAATCCAGGATAATGGAAACTCCCAGGAATCTATGAAGGTGATCCTAGCTAAACCTCCTAGCAGTGGGTGATATGGAGCCTACCCCTGATACTGCTCATGATATTCTGCTATTCTTGCAGACAGGAGCCTAGCAAAACTGTCTTGAGAGAGACTTCACACAGCGAGCGAATGATGGAGACAAATGCAGAGACCCAAAGACAAACATTGGGTGGAGCTTGGGAAATCCTGTGGAAGAGGGGAAGCAAGGATCGTAGTTAGAGGTCAAGGAGACCATAAGAAAACCTACAGAATCCACTAACCTGGGCTCATAGGAACTCACGGACACTGAGCTACCAACCAGGGAGCATGCATGGGATGGACCTAGGCCCTCTACAAATATGTTACGGTGTAACATGGTCTTCATGTGGGATTCCTTAGAGCAGAGACTGTCTCTGACTCTGTTGCCCAACTTTGGGACCCTTTCCTCCTATTGGGTTCAGTAGGAGAATATGTACCTAATCTTCCTGCAACTTGTAAGCCATAGCTGGTTGATATCCATGTGAGGCCTTTCTTTTTCTAACGGGGAGGAAGAGTGGATGGGGGTCGGAGTAGTGGGAGGGAAGGACTAGGGGGAACGGAGAGAGGAAAAACTGCAGTTGAGATATAAAGTAAATAAGTTAGTTAATAAAAAACTAGACGAATGAGTTTGGAAATATTCTGGGAAAAAATATGAAAGCATTCATACTACATGTGTGTTATGAAGAGCTGGAGCTAACAAGCAGTAAGGCTGTATGACGTAGAGAGACCCTTCAGTGAGTCACCTTAGTGAACACACAGAACAGAGTTTTCAGAATTCTGTGGCATGCCTCTGACAAACCTTTCATGTGAGAGGCTCTTCGGGGAACCCAGTACGGATAATCAAAAGACAAATGAAATGAAGCAAGGTTCACAGGTGAGCAGATCCTCTCTCCTCCTCGGGTGAGTTCTACGTTGTCACCATCAAATGAACCAACACATAGCCACTATGTTAACCAGGACTGAAACGTTCAGCTTTGACCAGGATGATTTTTCTATTTTTAAGTGAATCCTTGTTTAATGAAAGAGCAACACCGCTCCCTAGTGGACAATTTGAGAATTTAGGTCTTTCTGTCTAATGTGGCATTTACACAATAAAATGTTAACAGATATATTGAACAATAGCTACAAAATAAAAATGTTAACAAGTAGTTGTTATTTACCAATGAAGCCCATTAAAAACTAAAAAAAATTATCTGATCTAGCATGGAGACAGGGAAGAATAGAGTAACCATAAATACATTTTAAAATAAATACGGGAGGGAGCAAGGAGGCAAACTTCTAGAGACACGGAGAATGCTCAGTAAGATGATTAAAAACGTGGAGGTAACATAAATCCTCAACTCCGTACGAATTGTCATAGCAAATTCACTCAGCTGAAAGAAATTAGTGACGGGATATTTTCCATCAACAGCCTTGTGGCAAGGTGGCTTCTCTGAAGCGATCCGAAGACTAAAAGTGGTTGTGTTTCTAAACTACATCATTTTCAGTGGGCAATTATACAGTTCTTAAATTCCCATAAAACAGCTTGCAAATTGTACAGATTTTACTGTGAGTTTATTAAAAATTCTAGGGAATGACAGATTTGAGACTTACAAGTGCGCTGTAAAGTAGCTTTTATTAGGATTCAGGCCCCTGCACAGAAATTAAACAAAAATAATACTAAAGGATTCACCATTTTCTAGACACTGATGGGGATTTGCTATAAACGATCTTGTCTGGCCCTTTAAATAGTCCCATGTTGTACCCTCTCTTAGAGGTAAGAATGGGGCCTCTGTGGCAGAAATGGGAAAGCTTAGCTGTCAGGCAGGAAGTCAGACCCCCCCCCAAGTCCATTTTTTTACTGCTGAATGAAAATAGAAAGCCAATAAAATGTAAAGTAAATGTGCATTAAGAGGAAATAGATATTTTCTACTACTTTTCATTGTTTATTTGTTAATTTTCAAGAAAATCGGAATGTACTGGTAGGACAAGGACTGGGGTATCAATTAGAAGTCTAGAGCTCTATCCTGTAGTCTCTGCCTTTACTTCCATTTTGACTTTACAAAGAACCTTTCATTGAAGCCACATGCTTCTTTACCCATATTCCTACTATTAAAGCCATCCGGTGTTGTACTGACATTACCTGGGATAGGGTACTGCTATACTCTGAAGTGTGTGTGTTTCATATGCACACTGTGAGACATATTTATTTATACTTAAATAAAAAATGTGACCTCCAACTTCCTATTAGAAGAAGTACACCAGAGACAGCTGGAGATCATATGACACCATATCTCCGACACTTCTACCTCACTTACTACATAAAAAGGGGATGGGGCAATGTTGTCCAGTTTCCTGCCTGTTCAACATGTAATGTGCTTTCCCCAGTTACTGAAAATTATGGTTGTTTCAAGATTTTGATATCACAAATGGAATTCTTATAAACATTTACATACAAGCCCTTTGGTGAACCTGTGTTTTTATTTCTCTATCCTTCCTATGAGTGGGGTAGTGACATCATAAAATAAGTCCTCATGCAAATATATGCAGTAACAATAACAAGAGACCATGAATTTGAAGGGCAGCAGGGAGTATTGCATACAGGGGCTTTGGGGGAGGAAGAGAAGTTGTAATTATATTATAATCTAAAAAATAAAAAGTTAAAAATAGTAAATCATATATGTTTTTTCATCATATTTACTATATATCAATGGATAGATGATGATGGTAGATAGATAGATAGATAGATAGATAGATAGATAGATAGATAGATAG
>JANHMN010000015.1:30173962-30186166 GCA_030674055.1 Rhabdomys pumilio
ATAGACAGATACATAGATACATAGATAGATACATACATAGATACATAGATAGATACATACATAGATACATACATAGATAGATAATAGATAGATAGATAGATGATAGATAGATGATACATAGATAGATAGATAGATAGATAGATAGATAGATAGATAGATAGATAGATAGATAGATATTCTAAAGACTCATATGTCAAAGGTTGATCCCCAAAGCAGCAGTACTCAGAGGTGAGACCTTCGGAAGTTGACTGAAGCAGGACAGGTGTGACCTGATTAAAGGACTAAGCCATTTATTAAATGGACTCACAACTTAATGACATTCTAGCTTCCTTTCTGTTTCTGTGACAAAACACCCTAACTGAAACAACTTAAGAAAGACAGGATCTGTTTGCATTTACAATCCCGTGTCACAGGAAAAGTCAAGATAATGGGAACATGAGGCAGTCAGTTGTGCACACCCATAGTCAAGGGCAGAGATAAGTGAATATATTCGTGTCTACATTCTCAATTGCTCTCTTCACATTAGTGTTCAGAGTCTAGTCCATATGATGGTGCAGCTCACATTCAGACTAGGTCTTCTCTCTGCAATTAACCCAACTAAGAAAATATCCTCACAAGCATACACACGGGCAAACCTGATCGAGGCGACCCTTTATGAAGACTCTCTTCTCAAGTGGTCCCAGGCTCTGCCAAGTTGACAATAAAACCGAGCATCGCAAAGGGCTATTGGGAGTACGATAATGCTTGAGGGTTTTGTGAGAGGATAGCTATCACTCCAGCAGCTATCCACAGCGCTGTAGTTTGCTTGCCCCTGCAGTGTCCTGCCTTGCATAAACCCAAAGTCAAATGAGCCAAGTGACTGAAAAAGAGCCTTAGAAATCAATAGCTGAAATAAATCTAGGCTCTCTGTTAAAGTCATGTCTCTTTTGTTGTTACTGTTGATTTTTGTAATTTAATTTTTATTCACATTACATCCTAATCGAAGCCCCACACTTTTTCCCCTCTTCTCACAGTCCCACCCTTACAAATTCTTCCCCGTTACTCCCCTTCTCCTCAGAAAAGAGGAAAACCTTTTACATACCACCCCACTAGTTCCAGCAGGACTAGGCATATCCTCTCCCACTGAGGCCCAACCAAGAAGTCCAGGTAGGGGAAGGGGATTCAATGGCAGGCAAAAGACTCAGAGACAGCCTGAATCTAATTGTTAGGGGACCCACATGAAAATCAAACTGCATATCTGCTACAAATGTGTGTGGAACCTGGGTCCAAACCCTGCATGCTCTTCGGTTAGTGGTTCAGTCTCTGTGAGGTATTCTGGACCCAGGTTAGTTGACTCTGTAGGTCTTCTTGTGGTGTCCTTGACCCCTCTGTCCCCCTCAATCCTTCACTAATTCTTCCACAAGACTTCCTGACAACTAAACATCAGGGGGAGCTCATTCCCCTAATGTCTGGCCGTAAGTCTCTGCATCTGTTTCCTACAGTTGCTGGATGAAGCCTCTCAGGATACAATTCTGCTAGGTTTCTGTCTGCAAGAGCAGGGTATCATTAATAGTGTCAAGGTTGACTCTTTCCCTTGGGATGTCTCAAGTTGGGCCAATCATTGGTTGGCCATTTCCTCAGTCTCTATTTTATCTTTATTCCTGTGCATCTTGTAGGCAATACACATTTTGGGCTGAAGGTTTTGTCAGTGAATTCATGACCTACTAATAATCTTGAGTGTTTTTTTATGTGACTTTTAATTACTAGTATAATATTTTTTAATAAAATATATTTTTCCTACTTTTTCAGGCTTTTTTCTTTGTATTAAGTTCTGAGATATCTTTTTATATTATTGGATATTTTATTTGCATTTCAGATGTTATCCCCTTACCCCATATCCCCCTTCAAAGAACCCCCTATCCCATCCCCACTCCTCCTGCTTCTGAGGATGTGCCCCCATCCACCCCACCCCCACTCCCACCTCCCCACTGTCTAATTCCCCCACATTTTGCATCCAGGTTTTATGGGACCAAGAATCTCCTCTCCTTGCTATGCCCGACAAGGTCATAAACCCTACATATACAGATGGAGCCATTAGTCCCTCCATATGGGTTTGGAATCTGGTGGTTTAGACCCTGGGAGCTCTGGTTTGTTGGTATTATTGCTCTCCTCATGGGGCTGCAAACCCTTTCAGCTCCTTCAGATCCTTCTCTCTAATTCCTCCATTGGGAAACCCTTGATCAGTTCAATGGTTAGCTTTGAGCATTCGCCTCTGAATATGTCAGACTCTGGCAGACCTCTAAGGAGACAACTATATCAGACTCCTGTCAGCATGCACTTCCTGACATCCACATCAGCTTCTACCTTTGGTAACTGCATATGGGATAAATACCCAGGTGAAATAGTGTCCAGACAACCCTTCCTTCAGTTTCTGTCCCACACTTTGTCTCCATATTTGCTCCCATGAGTATTTTGTTACTCACTTTTTCTAAGAAAGACTCAAGCACCCACACTTGGTCTTCCTTCTTCATGAGGTCTGAGAGATGCATCTTGGGTGTTGTGAGCTTCTGGGTTAATATCCAATTACCAGTGAATGAATATCATGTGTGTTCTTTTGTGATTGAGTTACCTCACTCAGGAAGATATTTTCTAGTTCTATCCATTTACCTAATAATTTCTCAAATTCATTGTTTTCAATAGCTGGGTAATACTCCATTGTGTAAATGTACCACATTTTTTGTATCAATTCCTCTGTTGAAGGACATCTGGGGTCTTTCCAGCTTCTGGCTATTATAAATAAGGCTGCTGTGAACATAGTGGAGCATATGTCCTTGTTATATGTTGGAGTATCTTCTGGGTATATTCCCAGGAGTAGTATAGCTGGGTCCTCAGGTAATGCTATGTCTAATTTTCTGGGGAATCGCCAGACTGAGTTCCAAAATGGTTGCACCACCTTGCAATCCCACCAACAATGGAGGAGTATTAATCTTTCTCCACATCCTCACCAGCTTCTACTATTATCTGAGTTTTTGATCTTAGCCATTCTGACTGGTGTGAGAGAATCTCAGGGTTGTTTTGATTTGCATTTCCTAGATGACTAAGGATGCTGAACATTTCTTTAGGTGCTTCTCGTCCATTTGAGATTCCTCAGTTAAGAATTCTTTATTTAACTCTGTATTCATTTTAATAGGGTTATTTTGGTTATCTGGAGTCTAATTTCTAGAGTTCTTTGTATATATTGGATATTAGCCCTCTATCAGATGTAGGATTGGTAAAGATCTTTTCCCAATCTATTGGTTGCTGTTTTGTCCTATTGACAGTGTCCTTTGCCTTACAGAAACCTTGCAATTTCATGAGGTCCCATTTGTCAATTCTTGATGTTAGAACATAATCCATCGGTGTTCTGTTCAGGGACTTTTCTCCTGTGCCCAAGTATTCAAAGTTCTTCCCCACCTTCTCTTCCATTAGTTTCAGTGTATCTGGTTTTATGTGGAGGTCCTTCATCCACTTGGACTTGAGCTTTGTACAAGGAGATAAGAATTGATCGATTTGCATTCTTCTACCTATTGTCCTCCAGTTGTTCCAACACCATTTGTTGAAAATGCTGTCCTTTTTCCACTGGAAAGTTTTAGCTCCTTTGTCAAAGATCAAGTGACTATAGGTTTCTGGGTTCATTTCTGGGTCATCAGTTTTATTCCATTGATCTTCCTGCCTGTCTCTGTACCAATACCATGCAGTTTTTTATCACTATTGCTCTGTAGTACAGCTTGAGGTCAGGGATGGTGATTCTTTCAGAAGTTCTTTTATTGTTGAAAATAGTTTTCACTATCCTGGGTTTTTTTGTTATTCCAAATTAATTTGAGAATTTCTCTTCCTAACTCTGTGAAGAATTGAGTTGGGATTTTAAAGAGGATTGCTTTGAATCTGTAGATTGCTTTCAGCAAGATGGCCATTTTTACTATATTAATTCTGCCAATCCATGAGCATGGGACATCTTTCCATCTTCTGAGATCTTCTTCAATTTCTTTCTTCAGAGACTTGAAGTTCTTGTCATACAGATCTTTCACTTGCTTGGTTAGATTCACACTAACGTATTATGTATTATTTGTGACTTTGGTGAAGGGTATCATTTCCCTAATTTCTTTCTCAGCCTGTTTATCCTTTGAATAGAGGAAGGCTACTGATTTGTTTGAGTTGATTTCATATCCAGCCACTTTGCTGAAGTTGTTTGTCAGGTTTAGAAGTTCTCTGGTGGAAATTTTGGGGTCACTTAAGCATACTATCATATCATCTGCAAATAGTGATATTTTGACTTCTTCCTTTCCTATTTGTATCCCTTTTACTTCTTTTTGCTGTCTAATTGCTCTGGCTAGGACTTAGAGTACTATATTGAATAGATAGGGAGAGAGTGGCCAGCCTTGTCTAGTCCCTTATTTTAGTGGAATTGCTTCAATTCTCTCCATTTAGTTTGATGTTGGCTACCGGTTTGCTATATATTGCTTTCACTATGTGTAGATATGGGCTTTGAATTCCTGATTTTTTTTCAAGACTTTTGCCATGAAGGGATATTGAATTTTGTCAAATGCTTTCTCAGCATCTAGTGAGATGATCATTTGGATTTTTTTTTCTTTGAGTCTGTTTATATAGTGGATTACACTGATGAATTTCCAAATATTGAAACATTCCTGCATTCCTGGGATTAAAGCCTACTTGATCATGGTGCATGATTGTTTTGATGTGTTCTTGGATTCCGTTTGCGAGAATTTTATTGAATACTTTTGCATCGATATTCATAAGGTAGATTGCTCTGAAGTTCTCTTTCTTTGTTGGGTCTTTGTGAGGTTTAGGTATGAGCATGATTGTGGCTTCATAGAACGAATTGGCATTGTTCCTTCTGTTTCTCTTTTGTGGAATAGTTTGAAGAGATTTGGTATTAGGTCTTCCTTGAAGGTCTGATAGAATTTTGCACTAAAACCATCTGGTCCTGGGCTTTTTTTTTTTTTTTTTTTTTTTTTTTTTTTTTTTTTTGTAGGGAGACTGTTAATGACAGCTGCTATTTTTTAGGGGTTATGGGACTGTTTTGATGGTTTATCTGCTCCTGATTTAACTTTGGTACCAGGTATTTTTCCAGAAAATTGTCCATCTCATCCAGATTTTCCAGTTTTGTTAAGTATAGGCTTTTGTAGTAGGATCTGATGATTTTTTTGAATTTCCTCAGTTTCTGTTGTTATGTCTCCCTTTTCAGTTCTGATTTTATTAATTTAGATACTGTCTCTGTGCCCTCTGGTTAGTCTGGCTAAGGATTTATCTATCTTGTGTATTTTCTCAAAGAACCATCTCCTGGTTTTATTGATACGTTGTATAGTTCTTTTTGTTTCTACTTGGTTGATTTCAGCCCTGAGTTTGATTATTTCCTGCAGTCTAGTCCTCTTGGGTGTATTTGCTTCTTTTGTTCTAGAGTTTTCAGGTGTGCTGTCAAGTTGCTTGTGTATGCTCTCTCCAGTTTCTTTTTGTAGACACTGAGGGCTATGAGTTTTCCCCTTAGCACTTCTTTCACTGTGTCCCATAAGCTTTGGTACAACAAGCCTTTATTTTGTTAAATTATAAAAAGTCTTCAATTTCTTTGTTATTTCTTCCTTGACAAAGTCATCATTGAGTAGAGCCTTGTTCAGTTTCCATGTGTATGTGGGCTTTCCAGGTGTTGTTGTTGTTGTTGTTGCTGCTGCTGTTGTTGTTATTGAAGACCAGCCTTGGTCAGTAGTGATCTGATAGAATTCAAGGGATTATTTCAATATTTTTTATCTGTTGAGGCCGGCTTTATGATCAATTATATGGTCTTTTTTGGAGAAGGTACCATGGGGTGCTGAGAACAAGGTATATTCTTTTGTTTTAGGATGAAATGTTCTATAGATATCTGTTAAATCCATTTGGTTCATAACTTCCATTAATTCCACTGTGTCTCTGTTTAGTTTCTGTTTCCATGATCTGTCCATTGCTGAGAGTAGGGTGTTGAAATCCCCCACTATTATTGTGTGACTTGCAATGTGTGTTTTGAGCTTTAGTAAATTTCCTTTTATGTATGTGGGTGCCCTTGCATTTGGAGAATAGATGTTCAGAATTGAGAGTTCATCTTGGTAGATTTTTTCTTTGAGTTGTATGAAGTGTTCTTTCTTATCTTTTTTGATAACTTTTGGTTGAAAGTCAATTTTATTTGAGATTAGAATGGCTACTCCAGCTTGTTTCTTGGGACCATTTTCTTGGAAAATTTCTTTTTAGACTTTTACTCCGAGTCAGTGTCTGTCTTTGACACTGAGGTGGGTTTCCTGTATGCAGCAAAATTCTGGGTCCTGTTTTTGTATCCAGTCTGTTAGTCTATATCTTTATATTGGGGAATTAAGTTCATTGATGTTAAGAGATATTAAGTAAAAATGATTGTTTCTTCCTGTTATTTTAGTTATTAGAGGTGGAACTATGTTTGTGTAGCTATCTTCTTTTAGGTTTGTTGGAAGATTACTTTCTTGCTTTTTCTAGGTTATAGTTTCCCTCCTTGTGTTGGAGTTTTCCGTCAATTATCATTTGAAGTGCTAGATTTGTGGGAAGATACTATGTAAATTTGGTTTTGTCATTGAATATATTGGATTCTCCATCTATAGTGATTGAGAGTTTTGCTGAGAGTAGTAACCTGGGCTAGCATTTGTGTTCTCTTAGGGTCTATATGACCTCTGCCCAGGATATTCTAGCTTTCATAGTCTCTGATGAGAAGTCTGGTATGATTCTTATAGGTCTGCCTTATATATGTTACTTTACCTTTTTCCCTTACTGCTTTTAGTATTTTTTTCTTTGTTTTGTGCATTTGAGGTTTTGATTATTATATGAAGGAAGAAATTTCTTTTTTGGTCTAGTCTATTTGGAGTTTTGTGGGCTTCTTGTATGTTTATTGGCATCTCTTTCTTTAGAGTAGGGAAGATTTTCTCTATAATTGTGTTGAAGATATTTACTGGCCCTTTAAGTTGGGAATCTTCACTCTCATCTATACCTATTATCCTTAAGTTTGGTCTTCTCATTGTGTCTTAGATTTCCTGGATGTTTTGGGTTAGGAGCTTTTTGCATTTTGCATTTTCTTTGGCAGTTGTGTCAATGTTTTCCATGGTATCTTCTGCACTTGAGATTCTTTCTTCTATCTCTTGAATTCTGTTGGTGATGCTTGCATCTATGACTCCTGATCTCTTTCCTAGGTTTTCTATCTCCAGGGTAGTCTCTCCTTGAGATTTCTTTATTGTTTCTACTTCCATTTTTAGATCCTGGATGGTTTTGTTTAATTCCTTCACCTCTTTGGTTGTGCATTCTTGCAATTCTTTAAGGTATTTTTGTGTTTCCTCTTTAAGGGCTTCTACCTGTTTACCTGTGTTCTCCTGTACTTCTTAAAGAGAGTTGTTTATGTCCTTCTTAAAGTCCTCTATCATCCTCATGAGAAGTGATTTAAATCTGAATCCTGCTTTTCCAGTGTGATGGGGTGTCCAGGATTTGCTATGGTGGGAGAACTGGGTTCTGATGAAGCAGGTTACTTTGTTTTCTGTTGCTTATATTCTTGCACTAGCCTTTCACTATCTGGTTAACTCTAGTGCTGACTGCACTCATTGTCTCTGACTGGAGACTGTCTTTTCAGTTATCTTGGTTGTGTCAGAACTCCTCAGAGTCCAGATGTCTCTGTGATCCTGTGATCCTCTGATCCTGTGATCCTGAGCTCCTGGGTGGAAGAGCTCCTGGGACTCAGGGTGCCTCTGGGATCCTGAAATCCTGCTGCTCTGAGTGCAGTGGTTCCTCAGCTGCTCCGAGTGCAGTTGTTCTACCACTGCTCTGCTACTTTAGGAAGGTTCAAGATATGGTGTCTTCATGGGAGCAGACTAGCCAGGTGTCTGCCCCAACCAAAAGGCCTGAGATATCTTTTGTGTTCTAAATGCAAGTGCTTTATCAGGTAAATGTTTTATTTTGTTCTTTCAACTCCATTTGTTTTTTTCTGAAATCTTCTTGAAACTAATAATGGACCGCCTTTTTCCTCTAATGAGTTATAATTTGAGTATTGTATTTAAGAACTATTTCCTTGGGCTAAAAATTAATACTGTTTATTAATTATGCTATACTGTCTTCCAATAATGCTGATAGTCACATTAATATTTAAGTGTACGAAGCACTTCAACGGTTTAATGGTTCTCAGACCGTGTGCAGGTGTATCTTTTCTCTGATGAATTGTGTTTCATTGAAATTTCAATACTTTGTGTTTTCTTATAAGTATTGGAAATGTCTATTTAAAGCTATTTATCTGACCTTGACTTTATTTTGGTAAATAGATATCTATCAAAAAAAAAAAAAAAAACCTATCCATTTCTTTTAGATTTTCCAGTTTTGTGGAATATGGGTTTTTGAAGTATAACCTAACGATTCTTGGGATTTTCTCAGTGTCTGTTGTTCCCCCTCCCCTTTTATTTTTGATTTTGTTAATTTGGATATTCTCTGTGTGTCCTTTAGTTAGTTTGTATGTTAATTTGAATGTTGTATTCTTTTATTATTTCTTTTTTCTTTTTTAGCATAGGATGATAGACCAAATAACAAATAGGTAACTTAGGCAGAGGGAAGGAGGGATCTGGGTGGGAGAGGGAAAAGGGAGGAGAAGAGGGGGAAGAAACAGGCATGGGGGGAGAAGAAGGAGAGAAGCACAGAGGGCCAGGAGAATAAATGAACATATGCAGCTGCTGGGGTGGGGGAACCCCTAGAAAGTCCCAGAGACCTGGAATGTAAGAGGGTCCCAGGACTCAATGGGACCCTCAGTCCTAAATACCCAACAGTGGAAAGATGGAACCTGAAGAGACAACCTTTAATAGATAGACAGGACCCCCAGTGGAGGGATAAGATCATCAACCCACCTTCAAAATTTTTGTCCCTGAATTGTTCCTGCCTAAAAGAAACAAAGGGATAAAAATAGAGTAGAGACTGAGGAAATACCATCCAGTGACCACCCAACTTGGGATGTATCCCATGGGTGGGCACCAAGCCATGACACCATTACTGCTACTATATTGTGCTTGCAGACAATTAGCCTAGCATGGTTGTCCTTTGAGAAGCTCTACCAGCAGCTGACTGAGACAGATACAAATATTTACAACCAACCATTGGCCTGAGGTTGGGAACCCCTATGGAAGAGTTAGGGGAAGGATTGAAGGAGCTGAAGGGGATGGCAACTCCATAGAAAGACCAGGAGTGTCACCCTACCCAGACCCCTCAGAGCTCCCAGAGACTGAGTCACCAACCAAAGAATATACATGGGCTGGTCCATGGCCACCACTGGCACATATGTAGCAGAAGACTGCCCTGTCTGGCCTCAGTGGGAGAAGATGCACTTAATCTTGTAGAGACTTGATGTCCCAAGGAAGAGAAATGCCAAGGTCGGGGGAGCATCCTCTCAGAGGCAAAGAGGAGAGAGAAAGGGGTGAAGTAGAGGGCAACATTTGGAATTAAATAAATAATTACAAGTTTTTTAAAAATTAATTCAGTGGCTTTTTCTTGACTTAAAAAATCTAATGCATTTTGTTTGTCCAATCTATTGTTTTTATTAATCATTTTATTTGTTTACATTTCAAATGTTATCCTCCTTCCTGGTGTCCCCTCCATGGACCCCCATCCGACCCCCTCCTCCCCTTTGCCTCTAAGAGAATGCTCCCCAACCCTACCCCCCATCCACTCACCCCTCTAGCATCCACAATCTCTGGGGCATCAAGCCTCCACAGGACCAAGTTCCTCCCCTCCCACTGGTGCCAGATAAGGCAATCCTCTGCTACATATGTAGCTGGAGCCGTAGACTGGCACAAGTATACTTTTTGGTTGATGATTTAGTCCCAGGGATCTCTAAGGAGTCTGGTTAATTGATACTGTTGTTCTTCCTATAGGTTGCAATATCCTTCAGCAACTACAACCCTTCTCCTAACTCTTCCACTGGGGTCTCTGTCTCTGGGTTCAGTCTAATGGCTGGCTGCAAGTATCTGCATCTGTATTAGTCAGGTGCTGGCAGAGCCTCTCATAGGACAGCCATACCAGGCTCCTGTCTGCAAGTACATCTCAGCATCAGCAATAGTGTTGGAGTTTGCTGTCTGCAGATAGAATGGATGGCACAGTGGGGCAGTCTCTGGATGACCTTTCCTTCAGCCTCTGCTCCATTTTCGTCAATGCATTTCCTTTGGACAAGGACAATTATAGGTTAAAAATTTTGAGATGGATGGGTGGCCCCATTTCTCCACTGGGGCCATCCCTATGTACTAGAGGTGGTCTCTACAGGTTCTATCTCCCTGCTGCTGGATCTTTCCACTAATGTCATCCCCACTGGGTCCTGGAAGCCTCTCTCATTCCTGGTATCTGGGACTTTCTAATGGTTCTCCAAGTACCCCACACCCCCACTGCTACTTATTGTCCAGTCAATTTTTAACTCATCCCTTAATTCAGAGATCTGCTGAAATGTTGCTCTATTAAAAACATCCACCCTGTTATTAGCCTTTATTCATTCTTCTTTAAAACCTTATTATTAAGTTCCTAATTTCAAATGAGAAATGTTCTTCACACCAGTCATTATTCTTTTCATGCTTTCATGCTCTGCAAACACACACACACACACACACACACACACACACACACACACACACACAAACACCATGAGAAGTAAAATTAGTATATCCAGTTAGAAGTCATCTAACAAAAAAAAAAAAATGGAAAGGCTCAAAAACTTGAAGCACTCCACACCCTGGGCATTTCAGATAAGGAGTATTCACCTTGTGTCTATTCAGTCAATTTACTTGCTTTAAATGTCTTTCATAATCACATTCCCAAAAACCTTTTCTGACACAATTGCTCCACAAAAACATACCCAGTGGAACACTGACTGTTTGTTTCCCACAATACATGCTGTCTTATGTCTTTAATAATCTCTTTCTTCTGACAAGAACATCTGTCCACTCATCCTTCTCCTGCTTTTGATAAAGACTTCTGTTCATTCATCCTTCCCTTGCTTCTGATAAGAACATCTGTCCATTCATCCTTCTCCTGCCTCTTACCAGAACATCTGTTCATCCATCCTTCTCCTGCTTCTGATGAGAACATCTGTCCATTCATCCTTTACATGCTCTGACCAGAACATCTGTCCATTCATCCTTCTCCTGCTTCTGACCAGAACATTTGTCCACTCATCCTTCTCCTGCTTCTGATAAGATCATCTATTCATCCATCCTTCTGTTCTGACCAGAACATATGTCTACTCATCCTTCTCCTGCTTCTGATAAAAATTTCTGTCCATTTATCCTTCCCATGCTCTGACCAGAATACCTGCCCAATCATTCTTTGCCTGATTTACTTTATGTAAAATCCCATTCAATCTTCAAGGTCTGAATAAAATATACATTTCTTGAGGTCCCATAAAGAAAGAATTTCTCCTTTTCTGTTTGTGCCAGCTAGTTATTATTCTCCCTTTGTATTTATTGCATTTTATTTTTTCTCATAACTATTGCTTTTATTTTTTTCTGTTCCCCAATATAAAGACCTTGACAGCAAACTGGTGCCAGAATTATCATTGTGTTCACAAAGTCAGTGCTTAAGGTCTGCTATGAACTCAATGTTAGTGTCCTCTTAAAGTTTACTTGAAGATAATAGAGATGATGTGGGAGCGGCAGTGGGAATAGTAGTAGGGATGACTCCAGGGATGATGGTGGGGATGATGATGGGGATGATGGTGGGGATGATGATGGGGATGATGGTGGGGATGGCTTTGGGGATGATGGTGGGAATGATGGTAGTAGGTAAGACCTTTGAGGTTTGATGATGTGATGAGAGAAGAACCCTTAAAGGAGGGATGAATTTCTTTATTAAGAAGAAAGGTAGGGAGCTGGAGAGATGGCTCAGCAGTTAAGGGCACTGATTGCTTCTCCAGAGGTCCTGAGTTCAATTTGCAGCAACCACATGGTGGCTCACAACCATCTATAAAGAGATCTGATGTCCTCTGCTGGTGTGTCTGAAGACAGCTACAGTATACTCATATACATAAAATAAAATAATAAATCAAAGAAAAAGAAGAAGGAGGAGGAGGAGGAGGAGGAGGAGGAGGAGGAGGAGGAGGAGAAGGAGAAGGAGAAGAAGAAGAAGAAGAAGAAGAAGAAGAAGAAGAAGAAGAAGAAGAAGAAGAAGAAGAAG
>JANHMN010000015.1:30186176-30206633 GCA_030674055.1 Rhabdomys pumilio
AGAAGAAGAAGAAGAAGAAGAAGAAGAAGAAGAAGAAGAAGAAGAAGGAGAAGAAGGAGAAGAAGACCTTAGGAAGCTGACTCTTCTACCATGTAAAAACATATCAAGAAGACTTCAATTTTGAAAAAATAAAACATATACCAGGTCTGAGTCTGTAACTACTTTGATCTTACTTGGTCTATACACCTTAAGAAAAAAACAATCTGGATCCTGTGCCACAGGTCCTGGAGCTGATTCTGTGCTGCAGAGCTCTATACCTAAATACCTCTGGGAGACAGCTGGTCTCTCAGGACTGTTGGCACACCTGTGAGCACAAGTAAGACCACCACTTCTGCTCCGAGGAACCTGTCCAGAGACCTCAGAACACAGGAACCAAGGAAAAGCCTGGGACAGGATCTTTCAGGTTTCCATCTGTGTCCCAAGCTGACACTGTGCCACAGCTCTCCATATCCAAATTCATCCCGGAGAGAACTGGTCTTCCAGGAGACACCCAGGCTTGCAAGAGGAACAAGTCACAGTCAAAGAGAGCAAGATCAGCTTACACCAGAGATAACTAGATGATGAGAGGCAAGGGCAAGAACATAAGCAACAGAAACCAAGGCAACATGGCACCACCCGAACTCAGTTTCTCCCACCATAGCGAGCCCTGGATACCCTAACACACCAGAAAAGCAAGAATCTGATTTAAAGTCACATCTCATGATGATGATGTCTTAAGAAAGACATAAATAACTCCCTTAAAGAAATACAGGGAAACATAGATAAACAGGTAGAAACCCTTAAAGAGGAAAAACAGAAGTCCCTTAAAGAATTATGGGGAAACACAACCAAACAGGTGAAGGAATTAAACAAAACCATCCAGGATCTAAAAATGGAAACTGAATCAATAAAAAAAATCACAAAGGGAGACTACTCTGGAGATGAAATCCTAGGAAAGAGATCAGGAGTCATAGACTCAAGCATCACCAACAGAATTCAAGAGATAGTGCAGAAGATAACATTAAAAACATTGACACAATGGTCAAAGAAAATGCAAATTGCAAAAAAGCTCCTACCCCAAAACGTCCAGGAAATCCAGGACACAATGAGAAGATCAAACCTAAGAATAATAGGTATAGAAGAGAGTGAAGATTCCCAAATTAAAGGTCCAGTAAATATCTGCAAAATAAATGTAGAAGAAAACTTCTCTAACCTAAAGAAAGAGATGCTGATAGACATACAAGAAGCGTACAGAACTCCAAATAGACTGGAACAGAAGAGAAATTCCTCCTGTCACATAATAGTCAAAACACCAAATGCACAAAACAAAAAAAGATATTAAAAGCAATAAGGAAAATAGGTCAAGTAACATATAAAGGCAGAACTATCAGAATTACACCAGACTTCTCACCAGAGACTATGAAAGTTAGAATATCCTAGGCAGAGGTCACATAGACCCTTAGAGAACACAAATGCCAGCCCAGGCTACTATACCCAACAAAACTCTCAATTACCATAGATGGAGAAACCAAGAAATTCCATGAAAAAAAAATTTACACAATATCTTTTCACAAATCCAGCCCTACAAAGAATAATAGATGGAAAACTCCAACACAAGGGGGAACACTAACTACACACTAGAAAAAAACAAGAAAGTAATTTTTCACCAAACCTAAAAGAAGATAGCCACACAAACATAATTCCACCTCTATCAACAAAAATAACAGGAAGCAACAATCAATATTCCTTAATATCTCTTAACATCAATAGACTCGATTCTCCAATAAAAATACATAGACTAACAGACTAGCAACAGAACACAGCATTTTGCTGCATACAGGAAACCCACCTCGGTATCAAAGACAGACACTGACTCAGAGTAAAAGTCTAGAAAACCATTTTCCAAGCAAATGGCCCCAAGAAACAGGCTGGAGTAGCCATTCTAATATCAAATAAAATCAACTTTCAGCCAAAAGTTACCAAAAAAGGTAAGGAAGGACACACTTTACTAAAGATCCAAACACACATTGCACTTCACACAATAGTAGTGGGGGACTTAAACATCTCACTTTCATCAATGGGCAGATCACGGAAACAGAAGCTAAACAGAGACACAGTGAAACTAAGAGAAGTTGTGCTAGATATTATAAACCTTCTTCTTACTCTATTTGGCAAACTAATCATACTGAGATTCAGATTATTTTACAGAACATTTTCTTCCAGTTTTACTTTCAGTACTCAACCTTTTCTTGATTTTTATGCAAAGATAATTTACTTTTTCCTTCAGGAAAGGAACTTTACTTTTTATCCGGGATCCTCCCTTTGTGTATTTTCCTTTATTAATCTGAGTTTGACCGTTTTGTTGTTTTGGGTTTTTGTTTTTTGTTTGTTTTGTGTTGTTTTAGCATCATCTGTACGTGGATGATTTTTAACTTTAGTCATGAATTTTTCCTTGAGGTTTGAGCTTTGAGTTTTTGCTTTTTGCTCAACATTCTCATTTGGAGAATCAATATACGGTTCAAATTTTAAAAGACCAGAAGGGAAATCTTCACTGTGTGACACACCCTTTTTAGCACATATTCATTTACATCTCAGGACTTTGTAGGCACTTTTGTTCTGTAAATTATTTGGTCAAACTCTTTAGGCATTAGCATTTTTCGCCTTAGCACTTTCCACACATTTGTTGCTAAGTATTATTGCCCAAAATCCTAAAATTTTTTCTGTGTACTTTGGTCTCCCAAAGTATTGTTGTTGTTTTCAGACTAAGTATCATCAGATCTGCTGCTCATGAATAAATCGCCTTCTTTAGACCTTTCTTGCCCTTAACATCTTTTCTACAAAATTTAGTTTTATACCATGACCTTTTATTAATCTGAGTGCCATTTATTTTTTTCATTTAAAACTCTCTGCTATCTTCATAGAATAAAATTAAAACCCTCTGCTGTGCTGACTGGGTCCCAAAATATGAATAAGTTGTCCATCCTTTGCTTGAGTAGTCTTCTCTCCACTCACTATTTCTGACTCAGATTATGACTGGGTTTTGCTTACTTAATATATTACATTCTTTGCATTTGCTAAGGATCAGAACTGAAATGTCCTCAATCTTAAGGGCCCCTTCCTAAAGCTCCCTGTAGATTCTTCTTGACCACTTATGTCTTAACTTCAAAGCTGTTTCCATTAAGAAGAAATGCTGACCTTATATCCAATGAAGTAGCTTATCTCTGCTTATCCTCTACCATATTTCTAAAAAGTCATATTGAATAGAGCCCATCACAGAATTGATGCTCAATGATTTTTCATTAAGTGATTCTTATATTGTTCTAACTTTTGAACATATGTATTAAAGAAAACTTTTTTAAAAAATAGACTATATTGTTTTAGTAGTCTCTAGGACATCCCTGACTATAAATGTGACTTTTATACACCAGATATAATTGTCATCTTGGAGGCTTAATGCTTAAATAAACTCACTCTTTCTTTTTTTTTTCTTTTTTTTTAATTGGATATTTTATTTACATTTCAGATGCCAATCCCTTTCCCCATTTCCCTTCCCCAGAAAACCCCTATCCTATGCCCCCCCCTTTTCCATTTGGTTTTTATACACTTTTTTAAATGTTAATCAAGGGCTTTGTAAGTATGGTAATGCTCAATCAGAAGTGTAACCTAATACCCAATCTAGCTATGTAAACTATCTTTGACTAGTGGAGACACGTGAACTTCTGCCTCCATGCCGCCTCTCTCTTTCTCTCTCTTTTTCTCTCTCATTACTGAGCTTCTCATCTACTTCATCTTCTCCTCTCCTTACTGCATCTTTTCCTCTCGGTGCTCCTTTCCCCTTAGCTCCTCCTACATATTACCCTTCCTGTTAAAATAAAGCTTTTCTCTCAGAATACAATTAGAGCACAATTATTTCTATTTGTACCAGTGAGATACAAGATAGTCTTAATACCCAGTCCATCCTTTTGCTGACTAGCCAGAACCTCTGTCGTCTCTCTTGACTAGAACACTTAGTTTTGAACCTGGCTTTTTCTTGGCTTTAGAATGAATGTCAGCTGAGAACCCTCCACTCAGATCTTTTCTCTCAAAGTAAATAGCCTGGATTGGCTATGAGTCTATAGGTCTTCAATGCCGTCAGAAATCCAGAATGACTAAATTAACTGAATTTATGGGAAGCAATAAGCATAGCTTCTAAAACTTAGCCAATTTATAGAGACCGCTGAACACCTGGACAACCCCTATACTACCGAACGTTGGAGCATCAAATCTTCAGCCTTCTGGCCCAAACTCATCTGACAGACTTTAGTGCTGCAGAATTATTAAGGGCTGGTTACTCTGTCTAGGCAGATATAATCAGTCGACTATTCTGCAAGTGTGTCCTTTTCTGTAGATGGAGAGAGGCAATTCTTGCCTGGTGGCTGTCTCACCACAACAGGAGTAACTCCAATGATGCTCAATTTCTTCTTAGAATCCAAGACAGGAAGCTGTCAGGAGCAGACAGGTCTCTAATCAAAATGAACATTAATATAGAAATATTTGTGATGTCAATTCTATGGATTTCTGACATTTTGAAATCCAACTATCCATGTAAGGTAACCTGGACGGCTGTCTGTTATCTTCTCTCAGCTATTTCTAAATGAAATATAGAAAACACCCTAACAATAAACTCAAAGTCATGAATTTGCTATAGTCCCTTAACTCACAGGCTAGTCATTCCAAGTCAGTTAAAAAAGTTAAAGAAGGACTGGGTCTAAGTCTTGTATTTCTAAATGTGTTATACAGGCACAATGCCCATGAGAGTATCTATATTCATTTCACTTTCATATCGATGAGAAACTTATACCAATGAAAACCTAAAATTTGAAATCCAAGTGAATTTTGTACCATTTAAGAAATTATAACTTCATCTTGATACTAAATTATACAGATTTCTACCAATAGGTTATGGCTATGCCATAAATCCTAGCTAATCCTCCCTGTTCCAACAAAATTACTGCTGTTCCCCAGAGAGACAGCCCCATATTAACCACCTTAGTCCCCAAGCCCAGGGAATAGGGGCACTGACTCTTCTTTAACTTCTTCAAGCTGATTACGGGCATCGAGACATCAGAAGAGGGGTGGAGGGAAGAGCAAATTGATAAGCCTCCCACGCTGTGTCCTCACTGCATCCAGATGGAACTCCCAGACACAGGAGATTTGAATAGGTCCGCTCATTTTGCTTGATGAGTAGATACACCAAGGTTGTGCATTCTGCAATATACAATTCTCTGGACAAGTTTTAGTATCAAGAAAAAAAAATTTTTTTTTCCTAGAGGGCTGACATTTTTTTTTAAGGATGTTGGTTCTAACAACTTTTCCCCCCTTTTATGTAGTTGGTTATAATATTTATGTTTCAATTTTTATCCTCTTATCCCATTTCCCCAACCACCCAGGAACCCCTTATCCCATCCCCCCTCCTCATATCCCTTCTATGAGGCTGTGCCCGCACCCACCCCCAACCCCCACTACCCCCTCCTCACCATCACACTCCCCCCCTTCTGTGTTGATTTTTTATGGGACCAAGAATCTCCTCTCCCAGCCATGCCCAACAAGACCGTCCTCCCCTACATATACCACTAGAGTCATAGGTCCCTCCCTATGTGCTCCCGGGCTGGTGGTTCAGACCCTGGGGGGGCTCTGGATTGTTTGGTATTGTTGCTTTCCTCTTGGGGTCACAAACCCTTTCTGCTCCCTCAGTCTTCTAAGTTCTCCCTTGGGAAACCCTTGATCATATCAGTGGTTACCTGTGAGCATCGTCCTCTGAATGTGTCAGTCTCTGGCAGATCTCTAAGGAGACAGCTATAATATGTTCTTGACAGCATGCATTTCCAGTCTTCTACATCAATGTCTAGCTTAGGTGACAGTACATGGGATGGATGTCCAGGTGGAATGGTCTCCTGATGGCTCCTCCTTCAGTTTCTGTCCCATGTTTTGTTTCCATAATTGCTCCCTTGAGTATTTTTGTTACTGGTTCTAAGTAGAACTGAGGCATCCCCTCTTGGTCTTTCTTCTTCATGAGCTTCACATGGTCTTAGGGTTGAATCTTTGCTATTCTAAGTTTTTGGGCTAACATCCGCTTAACAGTGAGTAAATACCATGTGTGTTCTTTTGTGATTGGGTTAACTCACTCAGGCTGGTAATTTCTAGATCCATCCATTTGACTATAAATTTCTCAAATTCATTATTTTTAATAGCTGAGTAATACTCCATTGTGTAGATGTACCACATTTTTTGTATCCATTGTTCCATTGAGGGACATCTTGGTTCTTTCCAGCTTCTGGCTATTATAAATAAGGTTGCTGTGAACATAGTGGAGCATATGTCCTTGTTATATGTTGGAGCGTCTTTTGGGTATATGCCCAGGAGTGGTATAGCTGGATCCTCAGGTAACACTATGTCCAGTTTTCTGAGGAACCGCCAGACTGATTTCCAGAGTGGTTGTACCAGCTTGCAATCCCACCAGCAGTGGAGGAGTGTTCCTCTTTCTCCGCATCCTCGCCAGCATCTACTATCACCTTAGTTTTTGATCTTAGCCATTCTGACTGGTGTGAGATGGTATCTCAGTGTTGTTTTGATTTACATTTCCCTGATGACTAAGGATGTTGAGCATTTCTTAAGGTGTTTCTCAGCCATTCGAGTTTCCTCTGTTGAGAATTCTTTGTTTAGCTCTGTTCCCCATTTTTAATAGGGTTATATGGTTTTCTGAAGTATAATTTCTTGAGTTCTTTGTAAATCTTGGATATTAGCCCTCTATCGTATGTGGGATTGGTTAAGATCTTTTCCCAATCTGTTGGTTGCCGTTTTGTCTTATTGACAATGTCCTTTGCCTTACAGAAGCTTTGCAATTTGATGAGGTCCCATTTGTCAATTCTTGATCTTAGAGCATAAGCCATTGGTGTTCTGTTCAGAAACTTTTCCCCTGTGCCTAGGTATTCGAGGGTCTTCCCCACTTTCTCTTCTATTAGTTTCAGTGTATCTGGTTTTAAGTGAAGGTCTTTTATCCACTTGGATTTGAGCTTTGTACAAGGAGATAAGCATGGATCGATTTGCATCTTTCTACATGTTGACCTCCAGTTGAACCAGCACCAATTGCTAAAAATGCTGTCCTTTTTCCACTTGATGGTTTTAGCTCCTTTGTCAAAGATCAAGTGACCATAGGTATGTGGGCTCATTTCTGGGTCTTCAATTCTATTCCATTGATCTTCCTGCCTGTCTCTGTACCAATACCATGCAGTTTTTACTACTATTGCCCTGTAGTACAGTTTGAGGTCAGGGATGGTGATTCCCCCCAAAGTTCTTTATTGTTGAGAATACTTCTCGCTATCCTGGGTTTTTTGTTGTTCCAAATAAATTTGCAAATTGCTCCTCCTATCTCCGTGAAGAATTGATTTGGAATTTTGATGAGGATTGCATTGAATCTATAGATTGCTTTTGGCAAGATGGCCATTTTAACTAAATTAATCCTGCCAATCCATGAGCATGGGAGATCTTTCCATCTTCTGAGGTCTTCTTCTACTTCTTTCTTTTGAGACTTGAAATTCTTGTCATACAGATCTTTTGCTTGCTTGGTTACATTCACTCCAAGATATTTTATATTATTTGTGACTATTGTGAAGGGTGTCATTTCCCTAATTTCTTTCTCAGCCTGTTTATCATTTGAGTATAGGAAGGCTACTGATTTGTTTGAGTTGATTTTATATCCAGCCACTTTACTGAAGTTGTTTATCAGGTTTAGGAGTTCTCTGATGGAAATTTTTGGGTCACTTAATTATACTATCATATCATCTGCAAATAGAGAAATTTTGACTTCTTCTTTTCCTATTTGTATCCCTTTGACTTCCTTTTGTTGTCTAATCGCTCTAGCTAGGACTTCCAGTACTATATTGCATAGGTAGAGTGAGAGTGGACAGCCTTGTCTAGTCCCTGATCTTAGTGGGATTGCTTCAAGTTTCTCTCCATTTAGTTTGATGTTGGCTACTGGCTTGCTGTATATTACTTTTACTATGTTTAGGTATGGACCTTGAATTCCTGCTCTTTCCAGGTCTTTTAACATGAAGGGATGTTGAATTTTGTCAATTGCTTTCTCAGCATCCAGTGAGATGATCATGTGATTTTTTTCTTTGAGTTTATTTATGTAGTTGATTACATTGATGGATTTTCAAATATTGAACCAACCCTGCATTCCTGGAATAAAGCCTACTTGATCATGATGGATGATTGCTTTGATGTGTTCTTGGATTCGGTTTGCGAAAATTTTATTGAGTATTTTTGCATCAATAGTCAAAAGAGACATTGGTATGTAGTTCTCTTTCTTTGTTGGGTCTTTGTGAGGCTTTGGTATGAGTGTAATTATAGCTTCATAGAATGAATTGGGTATTGTTCCTTCTGTTTCTATTCTGTGGAATAGTTTGAAGAGAATTGGTATTATGTCTTCCTGGAAGGCGTGGTAGAATTCTACACTAAAACCATCTGGCCCCGGGACTTTTTTTGGTGGGGAGATTTTTGATGACTGCTTCTATTTCTTTAGGGGTTATAGGGCTGTTTAAATGGTTTATCTGCTCCTCGTTTAACTTTGGTACCTGGTATCTATCTAGAAAGCTGTCCATTTCATCCAGATTTTCCAATTTTGTTGAGTATAGGCCTTTGTAATAGGATCTAACAATTTTTTTAATTTCCTCTGTTTCTGTTGTTATGTCTCCCTTTTCAGTTCTAATTTTATTGATTTGCGTGCTGTCTCTGCGCCCTTTGGTTAGTCTGGCTAAGGGTTTGTCTATCTTGTTGATTTTCTCAAAGAATCAGCTCCTGGTTTTGTTGATATTTTGAATAGTTCTTTTTGTTTCAACTTGGTTGATTTTGGCCCTGAGTTTGATTATTTCCTGCCATCTACTCCTCTTGGGTATATTAGCTTCTTTTTGTTCTAACCCTTTCAGGTGTGCTGTCAAGTTGTTAATGTACGCTCTTTCCATTTTCTTTTTGTGGGCACTTAGAGCTATGATTTTTCCTCTCATTACTGCTTTCATGGAGTCCCATAAATTTTGATATGAAGTGTTCTCATTTTCATTTAAATCTAAAAAGTCTTTAATTTCTTTCTTTATTTCTTCCTTGACAAAGTTATCATTGAGTAGAGCATTGTTCAGTTTCCATGTGTATGTGGGCTTTCCATTGTTTTTGTCCATGTCAAAGACGAGTCTTAGTCCATGGTGGTCTGATAGAGTACAAGGGATTATTTCAATATTTTTGTATCTGTTTATGCCTGTTTTGTGACCAATTATATGGTCTATTTTGGAGAAGGTACCATGAGGTGCTGAGAAAAAGGTATATTCTTTTGTTTTAGGATGAAATGTTCTATAGATGTCAGTTAAGTCCAATTGGTTCATAACTTCTGTTAATTTCATTGTGTCTCAATTTAGTTTCTGTTTCCATGATCTGTCCATAGCTGAGAGAGGGGTGTTGAAATCTCCCACTATTATTGTGTGGGGTGTAATGTATGCTTTAAGTTTTAGTAAAGTTTCTTTTATGTATGTGGGTGCCTTTGCGTTTGGAGCATAGATGTTCAGAATTGCAAGCTCCTCTTGGTACACTTTTCCTTTGATGAATATGAAGTGTCCTTCTTTATCTTTTTTGATTACTATTGGCTGAAAATTGATTTTATTTGATATTAGAATGGTTACTCCAGCTTGTTTCTTGGGACCATTTGCTTGTAAGATTGTATTCCATCCTTTTACTCTGAGGTAGTGTTTGTCTTTTTCACAGAGGTGCGTTTCCTGTATGCAGCAAAATTCTGGGTTGTGTTTATGTATCCAGTCTGATAGTCTATGTCTTTTTATTGGAGAGTTGAGTCCATTGATATTAAGAGATATTAAGGAATAATGAATGTTGTTTCCTGTTATTTTTGTTATTATTGGCGTTGGAGTTGTGTTTGTGTAGGGGTCTTCTTTTAGGGTTGTTGGAAGATTACTTTCTTGCTTTTTCTAGGTTGTGGTTTCCCTTCTTGTGTTGGAGTTTTTCCCCAATTATCCTTTGAAGTGCTGGATTTGTGTTAAGATATTGTGCAAATTTGATTTTATCATGGAATATTTTGGTTTCTCCATCAATATTGATTGAAAGTTTTGCTGGGTATAGTAGTCTGGGCTGGCATTTGTGTTCTCTTAGGGTCTGTATGATATCTGTCCAGGATCTTCTGGCTTTTATAGTCTCTGGTGAGAAGTCTGGTGTAATTCTTATAGGTCATCCTTTATATGTTACTTTACCTTTTTCCCTTACTGATTTTAGTATTTTTTCTTTGTTTTGTACATTTGATGTTTTGATTATTATGTGACGGGAGGTATTTCTCTTCTGGTCTAAAGTATTTGGAGTTCTGTAGGCTTCTTGTATATTTATGGACATCTCTTTTTTTAGGTTAGGAACGTTTTCCTCTATAATTTTGTTGAAGATATTTACTGGCCCTTTAAGTTGAGAGTCTTCCCCTTCATCTATACCTATTATCCTTAGGTTTGGCCTTCTCATTGTGTCCTGGATCTCCTGTATGTTTTGGGTTAGTAGCTTTTTGCATTTTGCATTTTCTTTGACAGTTGTGTCAATGTTTTCCATGGTATCTTCTGCACATGAGATTCTCTCTTCTATCTCTTGTATTCTGTTGGTGATGCTTGTGTCTATGACTCCTGATCCTTTTTTTAGGTTTTCTATCTCCAGGGTAGTCTCCCTTTGTAATTTCTTTATTGTTTCTACTTCCGTTTTTAAATCTTGGGAGGTTTTGTTTGATTTCTTCTGCTGTTTGGTTATTTTTTCTTCCAATTCCCTAATTGATTTTTGTGTTTCCTCTTTAAGGGCTTCTATCTGTCTGTCTGTGTTCTCCTTAATTTCTTTGAGAGTGTTATTTATGTCCTTCTTAAAGTCCTCTAGCATCATCATGAGAAGAGATTTTAATTCTGAGTCCTACATTTCTGGTGTGATGGGGTGTTCAGGGCTTGCTATAATGGGGGAACTGGCTTCTGATGTTTCCATGTAACTTTTGGATTCTGTTGCTTATGTTCTTGCGCTTGCCTTTTGCCATTTGGTTAATGCTAGTGCTCCCTGTACTCTGTCTCTGATTGAAGCCTCCCTTTCCAGTTATCTTGCTTGTTTCTGGTCTCCTTGGGGTCCCAATGTCTCTGTGATCTTCTCTAGCTGCTCTGAGTATGATGATAGCTATAGGATAACTCAGAATATGGTGTCTCCTGGGTAGCAGTCCAGTTAGTTGTCCACTGTTCTGGGTGTAATGTCTCTTCCAGGATGTCTCAGGCTAATGTGTCCACTGCTCCAAGTGCCGTGGCTCCTCTATTATGTCTCCTGATATGTTGTATGCCGCTCTGAGTTACTTTGGTCCTCTGCCACTCTGGGTTCAGTGGATCCTCTACTGCTCTGGGTTCCTTGCACCCTCTAGGGTGGGTCAGGAGGAATCCGGTGCCCCCAGAATCAGACCGGGAGGGTGTCTGCTTCGGGCCTCAGATCTGGGAGAGAGCAAACTCACTCTTTCTAAAAAAAGAGAGAGAGAGAGAGAGAGAGAGAGAGAGAGAGATGGATAGATAGATAGATAGATAGATAGATAGATAGATAAGAAGAGGAAAACCTCAAAAACAAACAAACAAAACTATACACACCAGGCATGGTAGTGTGACAATGGATACTAGTACTTTCAAGATCAGCCTGGGCTACATAGTGAGTTCCAAGCCAGCTGAGGGTACACAAGATGCTTCTTCAAAACAAACCAACATATGCTCAATACATGACATATACTTGTATGAAATTGTCCTTATATAACAGTACCATTTATACACAATAAAAAATTTTAACTAAAAAAATCTATTGTTTATAATCAACTCAAATTAATTATACTATTTTATTAAAACAATATGAATGGGTTAAGAAAAAACCATTAGTTTTAGTTAGAGCTTTTATTGCTGTGATGAAACATCATGAACAAAAGTAACTTTGGAGGAAAGGATTTATTTCAGATTATAATTCCATATGACAGTTTATCACTGAAAGAATACAGGGCAGAAACTTATACAAGACAGGAACCCAGAGGCAGGAGCTGCTGCAGAGGCCATAGAAGAGTGCTGCTTACTGGCTTGCTCCCTATGGCTTGCTCAGTATGGATTCTTATTGAACTCAGGACCATCAGCCCAAGGGTGGCACAGCCCACAATGGGTTGGACCCTTTTACATTAATCATCAATCAAGAAAAAGCATGACAGATCTTCCTTTAAGACAATCTAGTAGAGGCATTTTCTCAGGTGAGGGTCTCACTTCCAAAATGTCTGTAGCTTGTACTAAGTACTTAAAAATAATTTCTTTATAGTCTGAAAGACCGTATACCTTTTTTTATCAGAACTGGTTGACCATTACAGAAAATAATGTTCATCACTAACTACTCTGAATTAATTTTAGATATGTGAATATCTGCTAAGTTAATTTATTTTAAATCTTTAATAATTTAGAATAGATTTGCTTAGGCTTTCCTTAATTTTTATAATTTGAAAGATATGTAAAATTTATTGTTTGGTAATAAGTCATAGAAAGAACTAGGTTTCCAAACAATTCTATTTATTTATGGGATCACAGGGCTCTGTCTTCAGATAATTACATTCTTTGCCAAAAGAAATCTAATAATGAAAACACACCTGTCTTTCATGATCTTGCATCAAAGAACAATAGTAAGTATATCTATTTTAGATATCATGAATCAAAACACATGATTCAAAAATCCATTAAAGTGCTGAGAGAAATCTTGCATCTCTACCAAACAATAAAACTTGAAAACTCTGAGACAGGTGGTACCACTGGAATAGACCTAGCCAAGGGCATGGAAGACCTGTACAATGAAAACACTGAAGGGGAGGGTGAAGAAGATCCTAGAAGATAGAGCTACCTCCAGGTTCATGGTTGACTCATGGGTGGAAATCATTGTTACTACGAAAATAGCCGTGGTAACAAAGCAATGTACAGATACAACTCTATCCACATTTTTTAAAATATCCAAGAAAATTCTTCACATAAATTGAAGAAAACTATTTTAAAATTAATATGGAAATGCAAAAGATGCAAGATAGCCAAAAACAATCCTGAGCAGTAAAAATAATACTAACGTAGTAAGGGATCATGCTGGTTTAGTAAAGTGGAAGTTGTAGTTTCTTCTTCAATCTCACTAGACCTAGGTCATTGGCTAGATTTCTAGAACCAGAATGTTATAATTGTTCTTGTTGAATGTTATAAGTCTAATGATAGAGCTGTTGGTTATTAGCAAATTATGTATGCCAATATTGTACTCTTAGGGTTATCATGCCATGCTAGTTGTTTTGTGATTCATAGGTGTCATAGTTAAGTAGGACTGTACCGTGAAAGTTAGTCCGAAGGCAGGAGGCTTTCAGTTCTTTCTAGCTCAGTGGTCTCTGGACCCTGTGTCTGAAGTGTGTGCTATTTTCAGTAATATATATTTAGCTTCCACCTCCTTGACAGTAACAAAGAACAATAATATTAGCCTATAATATTTGGAGAGTCTCTTTGACAACCATGATCAATAACTCATAAGAGAGATGAAAAATAATGAAGCATGAATAGCTAAATGATGTGGAAATTAGTGGACAGGGTAAAGAAGTATTGGGAGGGATATAATGTTAAAGAGCTTTGAAAAAGCCAGTGCTCTTGTCTGCCCTCCAGAACGTAATGACAACACCCTATTACTAAAGGCATTATATGCTAAAGCTATTTGTAACCATGGTGGCCCAAAATGTATAAATGTATGTAAAAAGAGAGAGAGAGAGAGAGAGAAAGAGAGAGAGAGAGAGAGAGAGAAAGAGAGAGAGAGAGAGAGAGAGGGAGAGAGAGAGAGAGAGAGAACAATCTTTTCAGCAAAAGTGCTGGTACGAGGGAATGGATCCATGTGTAGAAGAATGTAACTAGGCCCTTATGGATTACTTTACCTCTGTCTTCATTTTTCCATAACAACAAAAATCATGACACTTACCAGAAAATACTTCAAGGCCTGAGCGTAGGCAAGGCATTTCTGAAAATTATTCCAACTGCACAAAAATTAACCCTGGGGGTTTATGGAATTGTCTAATATTAAACAGCTCTGAACACTAAGGGAAAAAATGACAGATTGAAGAGAAGTCTTTGCCAGCTGGTTACCTGACAAATGATTGATATTAAGAAAATAAAGAATATTAGAATATGAAGAACTCCAAAAAGGAGACACTGAAAAAATTAGTAATCCAATCAACAACGATTTGGATGACTGAACAGAGAGATGTCAAAAGACACTTTACTAATGGCAAATAAGGAGATAGTCTTTGCAGAAATGTAAATCAAAACTATACTGAGACAACTTATACCCCAATCAGAGTGGCTAACAGCAAGGAAAGAAACTATGACACATACTGACATAGCTTACTGTCTATGGGTATGTAAATTACACAGCTGCTATGAAAATCAGTAAGAAGTTTCCTCCAAAGACAAAACAGGGGTCTGAATTAGCATACTGCAGAGGTGCTTACATCACCTTTATAATGTGTGATGGTCAAGTCATAGAGTCAGCTGTGATACCACCAATGGATGCATGGATGGAAAGAAAAAGTGTACACCATGGAGTTTCCACCATAAAAAGAAATCTGGTCAGTTTCAGAAAAATGGGTAGAACTGCAGATCATAATTTTAAAGAAATTAATCAGACACAGAGAATAAGACAAATATTGAGCTTTAGTTTTACATGCACAGTCTAAATTCATATAGTGTCTGTGTGCTCACAAGTGTGTGTGTGTGTGTGTGTGTGTGTGTGTGTGTGTGTGTGCGCGTGCGTGCGTGCGTGCGTGTTGAATGTAGAAAGATACTATTTGGAAAGAATAAAAAGTGGGAGGAAGAAGGAAACAAGACAGTATACTGAGGAAACAGATATAATCAAAGTTCATGTAAAGCATATACAAGATGTAACAAAGAAACCATTACTTCATACAACAAACTTTTTTAAAGCCAACCTTGGCAAAACTCATTCAAGAAAATTTGGTAAAATCATGTTCTTCTTTAGAATGGAAACATCACTGGAATACATAGATTATTTTCTTTGTTAAATATACTGCCCCTAGATTCACTTAACATGAGCAATGTCTCCGGTATCTAAGGACGTTAAAATAGTTTGAGAACTATTCCATTGAATACGTATAGCACATTTAGCTGTTTGCTTGCATGATTCCAGACATTTGGCTTGTGGGAATGGTGCTGAAATTAACACCAGGGTGCAAAACACCAGACCAAGTGAAAAGTAAAGACATAAAACTAGAATAATTAAAGTCGAACTGTGAGTTGACTTGCCTTAAAATGTTGTGAGGTCTCTTTGAGGAAGATATTTCCGGCTTGTGGTTTTATCATTCATATACATCTGACCCCATAGGGAGGTAAAGCAAGACTTATCCCTCTTCCCGCTTCTTACCATATTACTAGTAATGATCTTTGTTCCGTTCCTTTGACTTTCAAGCGTTATGACAAAGCAGTGTCTTTCCGCAGTCATCACAGTCACTGACAGCTGACTCAGTACATAGGAGGGTGTCTGGACTGACTATGGGGAACTTTCCTAAGCTTTTGTCTTGTCATTTGTAAACAGAGAAACATATACACAGTCTCTGACCTCGCATTAGGAGCTAACATCTCATAGTGTAATATGTTTATAAGCTGAATGCAGATACCAATCACAATAATTAATAGTAATCTCAAAATATTCAGAAATAATGTCAGCTTTCAAATATAAATTATAGTCACCTCCCCTAGAATAACTTTGCTTTTTTAAAAATGAAGCATTTTTCAGGTGTTTATATTTTTTCATAGGTTTGTACTGCTTTACAGTTCACTGATTTACAGCCGTAGCCCAGGCTAGTTATGTAAATAAATATGAATTGGAAAACAGCAACATACCTTTAATCACATCATTCATATATCATACATTATTCATATTACCTTTTCACTTTCATGGCAGAGCAAATAATTGCAACAGATCTCAAGGGCCAAGAAAACCTAAAATATTTACTACCTGACTCATAGCAAAAAAAAAATACCAATCCTTGACAATTTACTATTGCTAATAATATGAATTTTGAGTTAAATGTAATGTTTCTGTGAATTCTGGTGCACGGGGTTTCATAATTTCCAAACTCCCTGTCACACAGCCCTGAGTTTAGTAATCTGGTGCATCCTATCTGGTAATATTTTCATTGATCAGCAGAGGGCAGGCTTGATCCAACGAAGCTGCATACGCACAAATAGCCTTTTATGAGTCAACCTGGCAAAGTTCGTAGGCTGTTACGAGTGAGTCTTCTATATCTTTAATAGCAGTGAAAAGAATTAGGATGGCACAAAATTAGTAATGGCCTGTCCTGTTACTGATACCTGCATGCTCATCGGACAGGAAATGATTCCTCTACCTAACCTTCTCTCCTCTTGGTCTTAATTTATAGGGACACCAAATATTTCAATTAGCACAGCAGTTCGGCTGTAGAAAAGGGGGATTTTTCCACCATGATGACACAGCACGCCAAGTGACAGTGGGTACTCTTTCTCCAACCTCCATCTCAGCATCCTGCTGCCTCTCCGCAGACTGATGCCATTAGCGTGGAGCGAGTCATTGTCTATTGTAAGGAGATATAAAAGAGGATCGTTAGAAGTTCAGATTTCTTCAGTAGCTCTCCGGTTTTCCTGATCAACACAGGGGTTGTCTGAAAAGTGAGACATTTCCAAGGAGAATGTCCTGCAGGACTAAAGAATGCTGGGGCCCTAAAGAGAGCCTGAAAAAAATAAAAAAACTCACCTACCAGCAGGCCAGACAAAGGCTGCAGGTTGGGGCCTCCGCTTTGAAAGACCTGACTAATGTGAGGTCTTGTTACCTGCACTATCACGGTTTTCTTATGAGTGAAAGGTTTCGCATTCTTAATTTGTCTTGGGGATGGGAAAAGGGAAGGCAAACTTGCCTGACAGGGGTCTAAGGGTGAGGGAGATCCATTTGCACTCTGAAAAATAACAGACACAAAAGATGCGGGGTCCTTGTACAAATCCACACCAAAGGTGGTTTCTGAAAAGGCAGGCATGGGGCACCATCCCTGAGACACTTATCTTAAAGAATGAAGTATAGGCTCTGGCAGTTGCTCAAAATAAAAGCTATCCATTATACTCGAGTGAAAACAATTCAAAGAACGTTCTGAGGGAGAAGCGGGAAAAAATTGAAGAGTGAGTGTACAAAGAGAAAAACAAAATGATGTTTATGCCTCATTACTGTGTGTTTCATTATTTAATAGACGGTGCTAAACCACGTTCGAAGTCTTTCAGAAAGATGTACTAATGATATGCACGATTTAACATTTGATTCCAAACCACTTTTTCATATCAACTATAAAACTATGCATATAAAATTATGCATATAATTTTACAATTATATAATTAATAAATTTATATCAGTACACACAAACACATACACATACCTTAAATATTTTGAGTTTTTTTAACAAGAGAAATTTTATGTATATAAAATTATGTGTATATAACCTATAAATACACCTGAGTACACACACATAACTGAAATATTTAAAGATATTTTACAAGAGAAATAGAATATAGGTCTGGTAGCTTATGGATGCTATGCAGTGTGGAGAAAGAGCAAAGAGAGAAAAGATGGCTTGAGACATCCATGCTGATAAACATGTTCAAGTACACTATCTAGTAAGTGTACATGATACAGAACTCGGCAATTTTTACTGTGTTGTTAAAGAAATCCTTACTAGGAAATAAGAGCAGGACACGTGTTTGACATACTTCAGGAAGATAGCAATTTATGCTGAGTTCTTTAAGATGACTGGTAAGCAATGAAATAATTGAGAAGTTTCCCTCTGATCAAGGTTCTTTCACTTAGGTTGTCTTGGTTGTTGTATTGTGTTTGTTAGGTAAGCAGGCTTTTGTGTGAAGAACTAGTCATGAAAATACATAATTCTAATTAAGGAGAAAATATGTGCCAGTAAGTAGGCAGTGAAATGTAATAAGTAGATGGCTATCAAAATAATAATCATAATCATCGAAACAGATACTAGTTAATAATCACCACAGTGCAAGGGTAGTTTGGCTTAACTAGACTTACCTTGTCAACCTTCTATTAGAATTTCACTCTTACATCTAATAAATATTGTCATAGTCTTGTCCTCTGGGATACAGCCAGACTCCAACATGTCATAGGATGTAATTAAAACTGCAAGTTCATGTTCATAGCTGAGTAACGGTTTATTTGACAGTATTTAGTGTTTTAAAGAACTAAACAACGTTTAGGGTTAGGTGTTCTGGGAGAAGATTTCATTACTGATCCTTTCTGATTTTTACATCTCCCAAGCCTACGTGGGTCCCTCACAAAAATCCGACTCAAAAACAAACAGACAAACAGAAAAAAAAAACAGCAAACAAACTTTGATCAGAGTCTGCAAACTTTTAAATTATTGCATTGTTTATCAGTCGTCTTAAAGAAAGAGACATAATTACCATCTATATAAAGCATGTCACAATGTACCCCATCTCCCATGTCTTAATACAGACTGGACAGATTTTTAATCCACTGAGGAAACCAGTAACTCTAGCCTTATCAATTCAACTATTTATCCCATGAGCAATAAAATTTAATAAGATCAATGGAAAATAAAAATTAAAAAGAACATATACTTGTCATAAAGAGAGTTACTACTACCCATGCCTCTTTGCCCTGAGAAGCAATATGGACCCCTCAATTTGGAGTGAGAGAGGTGTAGGGAGGAATCTGCATGATGTTATACAAGAAGCTTGATCTCTTGAGATTCAATTCCCTTGTCTGAAAAACAATGACAAAAATATTTCCCTATATGTCCTTATAATCCTTAGACACTGATGGCTCTTCCCTCTCTTATTTCTATGGAAGCCAGACACCATGAAAAAAAAACTTGTCTCTATGAACACACACACACACACACACACACACACACACACACACACACAGAAGCCTGACACTCAAGACTTAAAATACGAGGCATCATTGAATAGAACAATGATTCTCAACCTTCCTAATGCTGAGTGTGAGCTCTTTAATACAGTCCTTTGTGCTATAGTAACGACCAACTACAACATTATTTTTGTTGCAGTTTCATAACTGTAATTTTGCTACTGTTATGAATTATAATGTAACTATCTGTGCTGTATGATGGTTTTAGACGACCTCTGTGAATGTCATTTGACCCTTTAAAAGGGGTCGTAACCCACGGATTGAGAACCACCGATATTGTGGGAGAGCATATTGTACTTATCTTGCCACAAATTTTTGCTCTTTCTAAAATCGCTGCCTCTCTTGTACACCCTTTAGAGCCCACAGGACTGCTCTGAGGAAAGTGGGGCTCTATGTGAGCATCATCTCTGTTTAACTGGTTCATTCACAGTCATTTACAGGGAGCAGCATTGTCCAGCACCCTTTGCCTATTAGTAACGAGATTGGTTCCCCGAAGCCTATGTTGCTTTGTAGCCTCACGCTATGCAGCTCTGTAGCAGTCTGTCCATTGTTACACAGTCTGGTTTCCTTCCTGAACTACATATTGAGCAGTGCTCGTTAACTTCAGGGCCAGGATTTAAATAGGACACAGAAAATCCGAAGGGAAACAGTAGAGCAAAACCATTTGAAATTTCTTTAGAGACTGCGCTGGAGCAAGCAACAGGCAATGGACGACTCTACCTCTCGGAGGAAAATCAACTAAACACGGGCAAAGGAGATCTTAAGACGCTGAGAGGCAAAATGTCCTCATCTGCATTCTTTGTGCAAACCTGCCAGGAGGAGCACAAGAAGCACCCAGATGCTTCTGTCAAGTGCTCAGAGAGGTGGAAGATCATGTCTGCTAAAGAAAAGGGGAAATTTGAAGATATGGCAAAGATTGACAAGGCTCATTATGAAAGAGAAATGAAAACCTACATCCCTCCCAAAGGGGAGACCAAAACGAAGTTCAAAGACCCCAATGCACCCAAGAGGCCTCATTCGGCCTCCTTCCTGTTCTGTTCTGAGTACCACCCAAAAATCAAAGGCGAGCATCCTGGCGTATCCACTGGTGATGTTGCAAAGAGCCTAGGAGCGGTGTAGAAGAGCACTGCAGTGGGTGACAAGCAGCTCTAAGAGAAGAAGGCTGCTGAGCTGAAGGAGAAGCATGAAAAGAATATTGCTGATTACAGAGCTAGTGGAAAACCTGATGAGGCAAAAAAGAGTGGTGGTTAAGGCTGAAAAGAGCAAGAAAAAGAAGGAAGAAGATGAAGGGGATGAAAAGTATGAGGATGAGGAAGAAGAGGAAGATGAAGAAGAGAAGGAAGAGGAGGAAGAGGAGGAAGAGGAGGAAGAGGAGGAGGAGGAGGAGGAGGAGGAGGAGGAGGAGGAGGAGGA
>JANHMN010000015.1:30206733-30236220 GCA_030674055.1 Rhabdomys pumilio
AGGAGAAGGAGAAGGAGAAGGAGAAGGAGAAGGAGAAGGAGAAGGAGAAGGAGAAGGAGAAGGAGAAGGAGAAGGAGAAGGAGAAGGAGAAGGAGAAGGAGAAGGAGAAGGAGAAGGAGAAGGAGAAGGAGAAGGAGAAGGAGAAGGAGAAGGAGAAGGAGAAGGAGAAGGAGAAGGAGAAGGAGGAGAAGGAGAAGGAGAAGAAGTTGGTTCTAGTGCAGTTTTTTTTCTTGTCTGTAATGCATTTAACCCCCCTGTACACAACTCACTCCTTTTAAAGAAAAAAATTGAAATGTAAGGCTGTGTAAGATTTGTTTTTAAACTGCACAATGTCTTTTTTGTATAGTTAACACACTACAGAGTGTGTCTTTAGATAGACCTGTCCTGGTGGTATTTTCAATAGCCACTAACCTTGCCTGGGTCAGTCTGGGGGTTGTAAAAAGCAGGTTCTTGTTGGTGCACAGCACAAAGTAGTTATATATGGGGACAGTAGTTTGTTTTTTTTTTCTTTTGGTTTTATTTTTGGGTTTTCTTTTTTTATTTTTCATCTTCAGTTATCTCTGATGCAGCTTATACAAAGAAAATTATTGTTCTTTTAACTGAATACCACTCTGTAATTGCAAAAAAAAAAAAAATGCTGCTGTTTTGTTGACATTCTGAATGCTTCTAAGTAAATACATTTTTTATTTAAAAAAAAGAAGAAGAAAAAAGAGAAAGAAAAGAAAAGAAATGTGAATCGAAGAGGTCTCATTCACCCCAGAGAATAAAACTGGTCCTCAGAAATTACTTGAGAAGTGAAACATTTTGACATAACCATTGAGAACAGCAACAGGGTCACTTTCTCCTCCCCCTCACTCTTGCTCCTTCTCCTCCCAAACACTAACTTTGTTTCACATTAGAATCCTGACTGACAGAAATGATGGTGGATGGATACAACATCAAGGTTTTGTCTCTTGGTACTAAATGCAAACCAAGGAGGTCAGGCGGCTTTTACCCTCCAGAATCTTACAGGCAAATAATCAGATCTGTATTTCACTACTTAGTCATAGGGAAAGTGGTTGTTAGAATATCCCATTGTTATCTGGCCATGGTGGTACAACCATGTTCAGTCTGGTCACAGAGGCAGAAGAATGAAGAGTTGGAGGGCAACCTGGGCTACATAAGGACAACCTGCCTCTGAATGTAGCTCAGGTAAAGCACCTGCAAAGAATGCAGGAGAATCTTGGTTGGCTTCTCAGCTCACTCTCAGAATGATACACTTAAGTCTGCACTGCCACTTACCTGGGCTGCCTAAAGTCCTCCATTTTAAAAATAAGTGTAATAGAACCTATCCCCAAATCACCTTGTAAAGATGAGGTAAATGCACCTAAAACACTTCTCCACGTACACAACACACCCAAGAAATTACACTGTCTCCACCGTTCTTCCCTCGTCTACTTAGAGCAACTAGACTAAGCTTTGTCACTGTAAAGAAAATAAACTGTTTTCCTACACTGTGTTTTGAAGTCCAGTAAAACAAAAAAGTAAAAAAAAAAAAAAAAATCCCCTTCTTCAATTAACTTTGGAATAGGCTGTCTTTGCCTTGAAATTTCAATTTATAATTACCTTAAGAAGTCTGCTGATTTTTATTAGCAGTCCTAAGGATATAAGACTGTTGATCTTTCGTTCCACATAAGCATTCGGTTTTACTATTCCATCACTACTCAGGGTCTTTCCCTAAAATGAGACCACTTTGTTTTTCTTTAAAAGACATGAAACATCAAACAGTAGAAAGCCCTTAAATACTCTGAAACAAAGAGATCATCTTGGATTATCAGTTTCTACCTTAAATCCCATTGCAACTACCCTCATAAGAAAAGGAAAAGGGAGATTTGAGACACCAAAGAGAAAAGGTCTCAGACAGAAAAGGAAAAAGGCAATGTGATCATAGAGGCAGAAAAGGGTTGAATGTGGCCACATGCCAAGGAAGGCGGACAGCCACCAGCAGCTAGAAGAGACAAGAAATTGGTTCTTCTTAAGTCCCAGAAAGAATTCAGTCTTGCTGATAATAGCATTTCAGAATCTAAGGACTATAAAGAAAAAACCTTTGGTGTTAAGCTTCTGGGATTTTTTTTTTCTAACTACTTTCAAACTGACTTTAATTAAACTACCATTTGCCCTTCATCTTTCCGACCAGGTCTGAGAGGATGAAATACACGCATGCACATGAAGATGCATCCACAGCTCAGGAAGTCTAACAGACACCTCCACTTCCTCATTACGAGGATGAGCTTCCTGAGCTGCCTCTGGACCAGTGACCACAAGTTTTGGTTTCTGGACAGCTTCTCTACTTTACCTTATTTCTTTGTTTTATTCTGTTGTTTTGTGAGAACTAGATTCACCATAGTCATCCGAGACCAAGTATGGCAAGGACTTTTCCGTCACTGTAAAAGACCTGAGAAAAACAACTTTAAAAGGAGAAAATCTACTTTGGCTCATGATTTTAGAGATATCAGCCTATGGCTGGCTGACTCCATTGCTTTGGACAAAAAGCAAAATCGTAGACTATTCCAATGCCGCACTATCGTGTGGTGGTTACATACGCCAGGGGAAGCTGCTTATGTCAGCAAGGCCAAGGAGTAAAGACAGAGAATAGGAATCAAAAACTAGAATAAACCATCAAAGGCAAGCTCCCAGTAACCCAGTCCCTAGTTCCCACCAGCACCCATAACCCAATAAGCTATGAATCCACAGATAAGCACATTGCTGATCGACAGTCACTTTCCACGGGTCCCACTTCGGAACACTAATGAATTAGAGACCACACCTTCAATACAGAGTTGAAGACTTCTGCACTAACCCACAAGTTTCTTGGGATAATGTTTGTTATGCAGTCCCTGCCTACTTAAAGACTGGGTCTCAAAAGGAAGTCTTCCACAATAAGTTGAAGCTTAAACCAATATAGATACTTAAGCAAATTGAATGACCCTATTTAGATAATGGGAAGACAATTAAGATTATATTGAGAAGCTTAGGCTAAATTGCAATGACTAGCATCTGGTTATTTAACTCTGGTTATGAAACTACTTACTCAGGAGATATATAGCATTATATTTCAATTTAAAAAAATACAGTGGACACAAGCTTCCTTAAGATATTTTTCTGAAAACCACTCAACCTAAAACCATATGAGTTGTGGCTTTTCTAATTAGCATCAGAGATTCAGGCTTCTAAAAGCTGTCTTAGCTAACTCACAAACTGAGATGGGGAGTGAAGCATCCTTCTTGATGCACATAGAAAGAACTGGCTTTGATTCCCCTCCTTTCTTTTGGAAACTGTGCCCTTTTCCAATTCACTTCAGTGATTCCCTCTACCTCCTCCCCCTCCCACAGAGATCAGATTTCTCTTTCTTTCAGTCTAAGGTGTTTGATAGGATCTAGACTTGACTAAAGATTTAGCTCCTACTAGCCAGCAGCAAAAGTTCCAAATGGGTCTCTCCTTGTGACATTCCATTTTAAATCATATCTGAAAATGTCCTAAATGGTAATGAAAATTCAGTTCCCTAATACAGAATTTAGGTGAATTCTGTCACAATAAGTGTATCATTCTCTACGGCCCATTCTCACTTCAGAGTCCCCAACGTCATCTAGCAATTTTACCAAGGTTTCTTCTTATATTGTTTAAATTTTATGAATGGAAATGCTAAACAAAATCAATTTCTGTTTCCAGTTTTATTTGTGGTTTGCCCTACACATAGGTCAATTGATTCCACAGTTCTCTGAAACTACAGCACTTGCAGACATAAGACTGGATCAAACACAGGCTTTCCAAAGGTACTTCTGATTCTTAATGCACTCTCTTACAAATCATGAGTGGTCAAGGATGTAACTGAGATTCTCGATGACGTGAGCCTTTTCCAACAAACATAATACAGCTCTGGTAATTGGCCCTCACAGATCCAATGCCAAAGAGGAGCCCTGAACCTTTTTCTTGTGACTCCAAATACACAACCAAACTATGAAAATTAAGATTGCTTCTTCCCTCAAAAAGCTTATAGTGAGCTATAGTAGTCTATATAAAAGCTGTATCACTGTTTCATATATATATGTGTGTGTGTGTGTGTGTGTGTGTGTGTGTGTGTGTGTGTGTATGTGTGTGCGTGTGCATGTGTATATATGGCATATATTGAAACTTCCAAAAAAAATATAAGACTATGATCCACCCCCCATTTAAAACAAAAGTAAACAAAGGCAAAGAATTAGGTAACTTACCCAATGGCAAACATTTCTCCATGATTATAACAGACCTCCAGAGTTTACTTAGTACAGTACATTCACTACAGATTAGTGAATAGCCCATCACCACTAAAACTAGACAGCGATTTTTGTCATTCAGCTACTTTCTACAACCAGTCCAACTGAAAGTACTTAGTAGTTTCCAAATTTAAAAGCACAAGAGTAATATAAAATTTGCACGTTCACATAAGAACAAACAATTATAACTTTAGCATTGAATTACTGCAGTAAGGAATAAAACCATGTTGGCATTTAGGACAGTTCGTGGCTATGCCTATGTTATGTTATTGTGCGTATGATATGTTGTTACACAATTGGTGTCTTCCACTTTAGTCACTGCCCTGAATTTAGATGCACTCACTGCAACGACAGGGACTTAGTACTACAGATCAGGGTCTCATGCATCAGAAATGCTTGTTTAGCATTCAGCCTTGTATCCTATAGCATGATGGGCAGATAGATTATGGCAGAGACATAGATGTGTGTTTATTGTCTGTGAAACTGTACCCTAAAAGAAACTGTTTAAAAGTCCAAGGTAATGAAGTGGAAAAAGAATCACTTCCAACAAATGGTTCTAAGACACAATGATATGCAGAAAGGTGAGTGCGAAACCTTATTTTACACCATCCACAAAAAGTAGCTGATTTTATATTATGTACCTAAAACTAAATCTAAAGCTATAAGGGGCTTAAATGAAAACATAGAGATAAATGTCAGTGATATTTGATTGTGCAACAATTTTACAATTTTACTTTGTAAACACAAAGTAATAAAAAATATTACTTTGCAAACACAAAGTGGTAAAAGAGCTTTAATTAATGGGCATGAAAAGATGAAAACCTTTGCACTTCAGAACACCCTGAGTTGATAAAGAGACAGCATAGAAGAAAAATGTTTGAGTATCTTGTCTCTGAAAAACGTTTGTATCTAAGTTATAAAAAAAGGGGGGGGGTTGCAACTCAGTAATTAAAATGAAAAGTAATTCAGTTAAAAGAAGGGGAAAATATATAAATACTATTAATATTTTGTTACTTTAAATGCTGTCAGTCTTATCTAATATCAGTATAGCATACATACTATACTGCATGTATATATACATATATATATATATGTACACACACAAATAAACATATCACATAAAATGTCAGAAAAATCAATAAACATCTAACAAGACTATCTATGAAATGTTATAAACATAACCTTCAGAAGACCTATACCAAATCCTTCTTGCAACACTTTCATACTGAGAGGCTTTCACGACATGACTACTGTTCACTCTTTTGTCAAGTTGGTATCTATTTGGCAGTTTCCATTTCTCATCACCATCTTTGGAAAGCTTTTTGTACTGGTACTATTTATGCAGGAAAGAAAACTCAGAGCTGCAATGTGAATTTTCCCCCAATTTTGTTGGTGACCACTGGCATTGGGGTTATTATTATTACTGAATTTCCTTCGGTACCCCTACACTCAGGACAATATTTCCTTCATTGTGTCCTTAGCAGAAACAGAACTCATGGCTTTGAAGTCACCTTCTGAGTGCTTTGCTTTCAACACACCTTAAATCTTACACTGTTGTCCCCTTCTCTCCTTCACAGCTAAGTACAAAATCGTGTAAGGCAGACTGAGTTTCCTGTAATACTTTAAACAGGGCTGTATTCAACAATACTGTGAGTAGGGTTGACCTGATGCAACAGAATACATTAACAGAGTAATAGAAAGGGAGATAAAAAGTCTTCTTGAAGAATCAAACAGCTATTATCTTACCTTTCTGTAGCTTGGTTTAAAGACTCACTTAGCTCATTTTGTTTCCATTGATAATAATAGCCCTATTTTTAAGAGTAATTTGTTCCTATTCAAATGGAATCTTAGTCATGCGTTGCCCACAGATAGCATGGATGGGACTCTGGCTTATTGTGTCCATATCACATCTTTACTAAAAGTCTGTGCCATGTGCATCAGCTGCCACCTGTCTAAAATATTCCCTCTGCACAATTTGGTTTGGTGTTCTGCCACTCCCTGGGTCGTTGAATAGCAGTATGACAAGCCACACAATTCAGGGCCTCTACCTAACTTAGCATAGTTCTTTGACAAGAAACAACAGTGTAAGCCACTGTGTTGACACAAATTGATGATAAGAGGGTCAAATAGCCCATGCAACTGTCAATATGAGAATTTCATGAAACAAGAAAATTTAAAAGCCTGCTGTTTTACTGGAGCCCCCAAGGGATGGAGGTTTTTTTGGTTTTGTTTTGTTTTGTTTTGTTTTGTTTTGTTTTGTTTTGTTTTGTTTTGTTTTGTTTTGTTTGTCTCCCAATGTGTTCTCTCCCTTCTGGTCATGCCAGGAGCATTTTCTCTATATATAGCTTGGCAGCTCACTAAAGCAAATAACACCATGGTGGCCAAAGCAATAAAGTTGAATAATTGATGCCTTGAGTCTTTCTCAAAGTCACTTGAAAAATGACCATTGTATCATAGATTTACTTCTGGTAAATGGTCCGTGTTAAACGGCATGTAGACTAGGTATGAAATAACTAGCAGACGAGTGAGGAGACTCAACTGTCTGATACTAACCCTCTGCTAACCCATCTTCAGCAATACAGTTAGTACCAGCCCCACTTTGCTCTCAACTACCACTAAATGTATACTCATGACATACACGCATACAATTCACTTTGTAGGCAAAGATGTCTGCCTGGATAATCAGAAGCTGAGTAGAATGCAAGAAACCTTGAAGTAATGTTTAAAAATGTAGAACCCTACATTGAAAGCTTCTCAAATCTAATAGAAAAGATGGTAAATAAACCATTCTGGTAGCAACAGGAAGGTTGTAGACTGGAAAGGTAGGACCATTTCTAATTTCTTATTTGATAAATTTACAAACATATCATTCGTTGACTGGCTGACTGTGATAAACTAATTCTTTTTTGCTGGCCTCCATTTTTCTAAATAGAAACTTAGAGTACTAACTACCTCTAATGTCACTGTAAGGATGAAGTGACAAATTAGAAAAAGAAAAGTCCAATGTGCTGCATAGCACTTGATGAACAGTGTCATTAAATTGTTTTTATATACAAAAACCAAGTTTGGTTGTGCACGTCTATAACCCCAACTGCAGGAAAACCTGGGGCTGAAGGTTCAAGATCTTGAGTTTAAGATCTTCAATAAAGCAGACAGCAGAATTTTAGTACCATGCAGAGAGATCTGTGTGGTTCTAAAGAACTAGGCATTATTGTGATGAAAGCCCACAGATCTTCACAGTAAGTAGAGAGAGCACTGTGATTCTCTGAGAAATCTTTTGTAAGTAGATAGAGTTTAATAAAAAAGTGAGAAGAATGACTAAAGTATTTCAAAGAAGATAAGAATAGAAAGTCGTTAATCTATCAGCTCTCACAAGAATAGACTTTAAAAGGAAAGTCTAATCTGTTTAAGTGATAATCACAGAAGAATATAATCAATCCTAGAAACCAGAAAATTGTTTTCCAGCATTAACTGCTCTGTAAGTTTTATTTACAAATTGAACATGAAATTATTCACAGTACCTTCCAGAGCTGTTTTATGATTCTAAAATATATGTATCCCAAATTCTTTTTGAGAGCCCCTACTCCTTAGAATTATTAAGTACAAAAAACTTCATTGTTTTGAAGACTTATTTCAGTTGGCTTTTCTACACTATCTCAGTATTCACAACTCTTACCATACAATTGCCCAGGAGAACTCTTCTTTGTCTATACCCACATATCACTGGTCAAGTTCCGTTGAGTATAAATCAGTAAGTATATAGCATAGCTTGGCTTCTTCCTATATAAAGACATTTAACTTATGTCTTAAGATTTATATACTGTGAAGAGACACCATGACTGCAGCAACCATCATAAAGAAAAACATAATTGGGGACGGGCTTACAGGTTTGGGGGTTTAGTCCCTTATTGTCATGGTAGGAAGCACTGTGGCACTTGGCAGATGGTCCTGGAGAGATAGCTGTGAGTTCTACATCTGGATCAGCAGGCAGCAGGAAGATACAGAGACAAACTGGCCAGGCTTAAGCATCTGAGACCTCAAAGTCTACCACCTAGTGATTCAGTTCATCCAACAAACCCACATGTACTCCAACAAGGTTACACCTCCCAACAGTGTCACTCCCAATGGGCCCATGGAGACCATTTTTATTCAAACCACCACAACTTCTAATTACAATGAGATATCATCTATCAGTATTTATTCAACTTCCATCTAGGGGTGTGACACATGTATATACTTCCAGCAGAAGGGAAGATAAATCAGGAGTGTCAAGAGTTGGAGGTCAGCCAGGGAAATAGATTGAGCCCATGCATTTAAAGGAGGTGGGGAGAATGATTTCAAATTGTGAGCATAATTGATAGGGGAAAGGAAAGATAGACAAACACACTTTTGTATTCCATAGTATAGAGACAGTTTGTATTTCATATTGTACAAAAGAATCTGTATGTACATATTATTAACATGTACATACCATCAACTGTTTGTTACTACATCTCCAGTCCAGATGCTGTCCAATGACCCAATTATATAGTGGATAAAAAAGATGACAAATAGATGATAGATAGAGAGATACAGTGGTAGAGAGATAGAGAGATAGATGATAGATAGTAGATAATTAATAGATGATATATAGATAATATATTGATATTGAAAATACACTTATATAAACATATATTGCATAGGCATAACATTTTCTAAATTCTTGATAGTAGTATATTATAAAATGATACTATAACCTAATATGTTATATGTTTGTTTAGGAAAAGTTGATGTCATAAATACATTCTTCTCTTGGCTCGCCCTTAATTTCTACTAAATAACTGTTTTTGACTAAATAAAAACACAAAATATTTTTCACATGTCACCAATTCAGTTTTATTCAATTCTATCAAAGTGAGAAATATTCTAATATTTCAGTGCCTACCATGTGGAAAATTTGACACAGCTCTACAATTTCTATAGGAATCCTGTTCAACTAATGGATATTGGAGGTTTATTGATTTCTAAACCATCTGGACTTTCTAAACACACAGCACTGCCTAGAGATGACTAAGAGGAGAAAAAACAGGACACTGAAGCAGTAAGATCACAAGACCAAGACCCACCTGAGCTATAAAATGAGCTCAAAGCTAGCTTGTAATGTTTAGTAAGATCTTGCCTCAAAAATAAAATTAAGAAACAAGTATATAGCTAAGGGGTCAGATTCTACCCAGCCTGAGTGGATCCCGAGATTTTATCTTCAATAAAAAAAAAAGAGAAGAAAGACAGGAGAAGCTGGCAGGAAGAGTAGAAGGAAGGGGAGGGAAGAGAACAGAACCAAACTAGATGAAGGAAATCCCAGAAGAACTCATCTCTAGACAAAGAACTACAGGTGAATAAGGATTGTTGAGAGTGAGATAGATGATCTTTCCCAAGAAAGAGCACATTTGTATACCCAAGATCAAATTGTCAATCCTGAAAACATATATAAAAAAATATCATTTTACAGACTGAGCATGTTGCACTTACATATTTAGGATTATATAATATTTACATATTTATATATTTAAGAATATATGCATATATTTATATGTGTGTGAATACATAGTAATACATTAATAATATATGTAGTATATATTACATAATATTTATATATGTATATGTTTAGTAATATATGTATACATGTGTATGTGTATATACACTGAAATATCATATATATATATACATATATATATATATATATATATATATGTATTTATATTGACAAAGGAAAGGTGGACATGAATTTGACATGGGAGAAATTGGAAGGAGAAAAGAGAATGAGAAAATGATGTAATCATTGTAATCTCAAAAATATAGATTTATTTCAACTTATTTTAATTTCAGTATGCTGTATGTATCAAGGAAATTGTCTATTTATTTTAGATATTCAAAATTCATGGAATACAGGCTTTGAAAATATGTTCTAATGATTTACATTCTGAATATTGTCGGAAACTGTTATAATGTCTCTCTTTTCATTTTAAATTTTACTAATTTGGGTTTTCTTTTTTTTAGGGTTGCTTTGGGTAAAGGTTTGTCTATCTTTACAAGTAACAAACAGTTTCACAGATTCTTTATGTTTTTGTTGCTATTCATTAATTTCAGATCTCATTTAGGTTATCTCTTTAATTGCTGTTTGGAAGTTTGTTTATACATCATTAAATTATTAATTTAAGAGTTTTCAAATATTTTAACATAGACACTTAATGCTTTAAACTTTTCAGTTAGGACCACCTTCAGTGTAATTCACAGCTTTGCTATGTTGTGTTGTTATTTTCCTTCAATTCTAAAAATTTTTTATACCCTTCTTGATTTTGTCAGTGATCGAATTATCATTCAATAATGTGTTATTTGTCTCCAGAAGGTTATGTACTTTTTGTTTTCTAGATCTATTTGCTTGCACTATCTTTTTTCATTCATTTACTATATAGTAGTGGCTATCATTAATAGTAAATTGGAACCTGTCTTCTGATCCTATCCACAAATCTGTGTCTTTTATTGTGAAATTGAGACTATAAATATTTCATAATTGTTGAAGGCTGCATGTTAATTAGTGTCATTTGGTTGATTTGGTCATGTGTCCTTAGACTTCTTTTAATCAGTTGTCCTGATGTTTAGTTATTCCTAATGACCTCTCCAGTAAATTTTCCTTCCTTAGAGATTGACGTATTTTTTCCATTATCCTCTGTAGAGCTTGATTTGGGGGTCATAAATTGCTTTAATCTATTTTTTTATTGTGGAAGGATTTATGTCTCCTATTTTAATAGTTTTGCTGGGTATAATACTTTGGGTTGACTTTTAATACTTAAGAAATTGAACATTTTTCTAGACCCTTTTAACTTTAACTGTTTGTCAAGTCATAATGTATCATTCTAATGGACTTACCCTACTAAGTATCTTGACCTTTTTCAAGTATCTCTTGAAGTTTGCAATATCTTTTCTTTATTCTGTATTTTTTTTAATTAATGGCTTCACTATAATATGTGAGGAGTTTCTTTTCTGATCTTGTTTGTTTGGAGTTGTCTAGGCCTCCTGTGTCTTGACTGGAATCTGTCTCTTTAGATGTGGAAAACTTCTTTGATTTTATTGAAAACAGTTTCTATGCCTTCACATCAGTCTTGTTCTCATGTGCTCATTGTTTCCATGCTAAGCTTTTTCAAGGTGTTCCAAAGTTTCCCCATGTCTTGAGTTTTATAAATGTATCTCTGACCTTTACTGAGTGATCCAAATCCTCGACTTTGTCTTCTATCCATTTTATTGGTAAGGTTTTCCCTGGGGTTTTTATTTGGCTTACTGAGTTTTTCATTTCCAGAATAATTTCAGTCTGCCTTTTCTTCAGTATTTCTATTTCTTTGTTGCACTCTTTCTCCTTATCTTGTATTAAACTCCTTATTTCAGTAATGTATTTCTTTATGTACGCCTGGAGTATATCCATGCTTTCTTTAAGTTGTTTGAAAATAGTCGAAATCATTCTTTTGAATCATCTTTCTGGAGGTTCTTCAAGGTCAATCTCATTCTGATTGATTATTGGGAAATTAGTGGGTTTTGGAGGAGGTCTGTCATCTTGGATTTTTATGTTGCTTCAGTTTAATGATGCTAATTTACATCTAGAGTTAGTTGGTTAAGTGGAATTGTGAGCCTGGAACTGAAAGTCTAGGAACTTCTTATCTGACAGTACCAGGAGCTAATGGAACTGCAGAGGAATGGGTCATGTGTCAAAGTCTGGTAACCACTTACATGTTGGCACCAGGAGCTTGGTTAATACAGGAAATTTGCAGATGTAGGAAGTTTACACTGAATAGTCAGGGTCTGGGAGATCCTTTATATGGTAGAGCGTGAAGCTGGGCCCAAAGGGAATTTGTAACAAATGATCATGGTTTGGAGCAGTAGTTCTCAACCTTTCTAATACTGTGACCCTTTAATACAATTCCTCATGTTGTAACGACCCACACCATAGAATTATTACTGTTGTGAATTGTAATGTAAATACCTGACATGTAGGCTTTCTGATATACAACCCCTGGAGCAGTTGCAAACCACAAGTTGATAATCTCTGATCTAGAGAGTCCTTCTCTATCATTCAGGCACAGTAAGTTTGAACTGAAAGCAATGAGCTGGAGAAACCTCACATACTGGTAGCAGAAAGTAGACGGGCCTAATACTTTGAGCCTGGAGATCCTTTATCTGTTGGCACAGGTAGCTAGGTGGGAATAGAGGCTGCTAGAGTAATCATTTTATGTTTGGATTTTCTTTTACTTCCTTGTCTATCAAACCCAATTTATAAGCCATAGAGAGTATTTTTTTAATTTGTTTTAGCAATCCTTTAATTTATGTCACTATCAGAAACAGTTTTAGACTCCTTTATATTTTCAGTGCCTCATTTCTCATTATCATTGCATGCATCCCTGAATGACTCATTGTGATGCTAGTTCACGACTCTCTTACAGACAAATTAATAAATTAAATTATTTGACATTTGAAGGGAAATGGAGTAAATAGAAAAAGGGGAATGACATCAGAAAACCTGAATCCACATCCTCACCGTGCAACTTACCATATATACATGGATAAAACGGAAAGCTAATAATGTGGAATAGTCAGGAATTTTTCTGTTATTGTATATTTAGCTATAAAAAGATAAGGTTATTGTGGCTCTTCTATTTTAGGAGAGAAAAAGAAGAGAAGAAACGAGAGAAATAAGAGAGGGACTATATAAACTAGCCATTAACAGAACAAGATGTGTCAAGTGTATCGAGTTGAGAGTGCCAAAGTCAAGGCACCAAGGGATCACAATTTACAGAAGTCTAATTGGAAAGGAAGAGTGAGGGATGAGAACATGAACAAACATCACAGAGATTCTAACACAGGTGATGTACAAGGGGCAATATGGGTTATTAAAGACTGCATTTCTAGGGAAACATAGAAACAGACGTTTCTGGTTTGGCATGGTGTGATTACCATTCCATTTTTGCAACGGTCAACTTTCCATTAGAAATAAACCAGTGTGTGTAAAGAGCAAAGGCATAGAAACAGAAGTGGCTATGGTGGTCACCTGAGTGGAGGAAAACGGTGACTTAAAACAAAATGGCAGCCGTAGAGGAAAAGGTGGCCATAGGACTCAGATAGTGTTAGGAGTGGGTCCAAAGGTTTTCCTTGAGGATTTATATGCTACATGAAAAGCAAGTAAGGCTTGAATACTAATACTGGGGGAGATGAGACTACCATCAACAGGAGACGTGGACAAAAGTTCCAGAATAACACTTCCTTGCTACAACTGAACTTACCAAACATTAAACCTAACTTCAGAAGATGGCGAAATTTTAACCCATTCTTCTGTCTTTTCAAACTGTCTTGTTATATTCTATAAGACTCCATTCTTCATAATGGAAGAAGCAATACTAGAGCATCTCATTTCACAGTACGTACTGACAAACACTAAGTGGCTAACTCTTAAAATATGGCAGTGGAACAAATGGACAAAAGTTCCAGAATAACCACTAAGAGGGTGATTTTCTAAAATTTACTGAAGGACTTAACAGAAAATTAAAATCAGGTATCAACCCAGCTTTGAGGCTTTCATAGTTTTAATCTCAAAAGATTATTTTTCCAGCTTTAAGGAGCTTATATGACTTATCTTCATAGGTCAGAGCAGAAAGTCAGCAGTCATTTGAAAAGAGGCCTGGCCATTGTGTTCAGTGACATTTTATATCGGCAGGAAGTAACCATTTATGCAATTATTTTCTGTAATCCCTGCATTCCTGTTAGTATAAGCTAATGAGAGAGGGGAAAAAAATCATTGGATGATCACGTTCCTTAGTGTGAAATTAGAAAATAAAAAGCCATGTCGTTTCTGATCCCTTCCTTTCACTAAAAGATAATGCCTCTGGAGTACCCACAATAAAGTCATAATGAGAATATCTTCTGGTGGTGAACAGGAAGCTTCAGGCAGGGATACATTCTCATCACTTTTCCATTTTACTCAGCACACTTCAATCTCTTCTTGTAATAGTATCCCCTTCTAAAACAAACACAAAACCACAGCCACTGCTAAGATTTTCATTTCAAGATAGTGAGAACTGGGATGGGGCCCTTGAGTTCAAAATTGCAGTGCCTGTTTATTTAACCATTTTAGTCTCTCTTCATAATTGAACGTGACCTGCCAACAATTTTGGTTTTGAGAAGGAAGACATAAAGAAAGGCAAGGGATAGAGAGAAGGAAGGAAGGAAGAAGAGATAAAGAGAAAGAACAAAGAAAGGAAGATAAAGGAAGGAAAAAGGAGAAAGAGAAGAAGAGAGGAAAAGAGAAAGGGAGAAGGAGGGAGGGAGGGAGGAAAGAAAGAAGGAATGAGATGTTATTCCTTTCATACTGTATTTTCTTTTTTTGCTTAGAGTTTTTCTATAACGCAAAGACAAGAAGAAGATGGACTTACCTAATGAAATACAAATTTCAGATTCTGTATCAATATTATTTACACTTAAATATTATTTGTCTTACCCCATCTGAAATACTAAAAGGTTAGTGGTTCTCTACATATATACACAGGCCTGGCAAAGGACTGGTGGTAGGACCCAGATGATGGAGATAGATGCTGTCCAGGAAGAGAGGTAGACAGTAGCAAACCAGTTCTTTCATGAAAATTCATATAAACTCCCAAGAGACAAGCGGAAAAAAGGCTCTGAGTATCCCTATTATATACTCATATAACAGTGTGTCGTAAATCTCATGACAGAAGCATGTACAAAGAAAATCTTTTAAAAGCCCAATGTGGTTGTTTGCAACCGGCTTCGCTCTACCTGGCTTGAGACAAAAGATTTAACAAAAAATGTTGCGGGCTTGCTCTGCTCTGCCTGGCTTGGCCTCTCAAGGGCTGGGATTAAAGGCGTATGCCACCACTGCCCGGCCCAAACTGCCCTCCAGTCTTCGGGTTAGGGTCTAGAGGGAGAGAGGGGGGGGATAAGGGGAAGAGACGCTAGAAATGGAGACAAGACAGAGGTTCTGATCCAGTCTCCTTTATTGAAGGGAAATCTGGGGGTATTTATAAACTTTTGCCACGCCCCTTGTAGGGGCGTGGATATGACATAAGCCTTGCAGGCATGGATACCATGTGTGCCTTACATGCATGGATAGCTGCTTTCTAGCTGCTTTCTGTTAAAAGTCGGCTCCCAACAGTTGTTTGAATGAAGTTCAAATGCCATAGACTCAGGCATTTGAACCCTTGGTACCCAGTTGGTGGTGCTAGAAGGGAAGTTGATGAGGAAGATGTTGTTGGAGAAAGTCTATCACTAGCAGCAGGCTTTTGAGTTCTTGCCCTAGTTCACTGTTCACTCTCTCTGCTTCATGATTGTGATTGAAGCTGTGGTCCCTCAGCGTCCCCCTCCTGCAATCACACCTCACACTTGCTGTCTCTCCTGCCTCTCAGGATGAACTCCGATCCCTCTGAAACTGTAAACCCATATAAACTTTTCCTTCTATAAGTTTTGGTTATGGTGTTTTACTACAGCACTAGAAAATTAATTAAAACACTAAATTAGCCCCTATACAATTTCCAATAGTCTCATCTCCTCATATCTCATTAGCATATGAGTCATTTCCACTTGTCAATCGATTAAATAATTTAAATTATGTTTTCCCTCAAAGAAAAATGAAAAAACAATGAACATCTAGTAACTGAAAAAATGTTTATATAATAATAGGGGACATCCTCTGAGAAATATTTAAATAAAATTTTATATAGGCAAATAATTCAAACATTTAAGATAACAATATTTACATTGGGGGCTGAAGAGTTGGCTTGGTAGTTAAGAGCACTGGCTGCTCTCCCAGAGAACCTGGGTTAGTATCCTTATGGCACCTCACAACTGACTGACACCCTCACACAGACACACAGGTAAGCAAAACATCGTGACACAGAAAATAAAATTAAGTATTAAAAAAACAAACAAAATATTTTTAAAAAATAATTTTATCAACAGCAATTATTATGCATCATAAACATTAAATGCTTTTCTAATAGTTTTGAGAGCAGTCATGAGAATTAAAAGGAGATTCAAAAAGAGTGTAGCGGATGATTTTCTGAAGTTTTGTCAATGCTTTTTAACCAATAATCTGAAAAATAATTGTACCAGTATCAGGGAATTTATAGTTTTCAAGTCTTAGAACGGATCAGAACAGAAGAAAATGGGACCATTACAAATAACAATAATAACTAAAGGTTAAATTTTACAACCAGTCTATAAATAAAAGAAGACAATTTAATCGAAATCTTTAAGTGTAAATGAGTGAAGACCAGTAGGATCAGACCAGGAGAATATATCAGCAGCACCAAAATGATTCTACCAATGGCATACACACACACACACACACACACACACACAGACACACACACACACACACACAAATAAGTAAATCAATAAATACTGAAAGTTATTTTCATTAATAGCCTCAATATTAGTAACGTATTGAGATAAATTTCACATATGGATGCTTATTTATTTGTGTGTGTGTGTGTGTGTGTGTGTGTGTGTGTGTGTGTGTGTGTGTGTAACTGGGGACAGAATCCAGGGAAAGTATACAAATTATCTACTCTTTGACTGAGCTATGCCCCTAGACTCCCAGACTGTGGTTGTTTTGTTTTGTATTGTGTTGTTTTTTAAATCTTCTTTTGCACTCCAGTACGTAGACTTTTATTCCATCTCAAATTTCTAAGGTTCAGTAGTTACACTGTACATACATACTCATATTCCACTCTAACTCTTGTCACAGAGTAAAAGGTGGAGCCTACACTATCCAATCTTATTATTCTAATCTGCAAGAATGCAGATATATTTGTCAAGAACAGTCAAAACTGAATGAATGTAAAATGTGCCAAAGAAAACTTATCGTGCATGACATAGTCTGTATTAAATTATTCCCAGATTGATGTCCTGTGCATCAATTAAAACGACCTTGAAATTATTAAGGAAACATTTATTTCATGGTTGTTCTACAATTGGGGCATCTATACTATAAAAGCTTTAAAAATAGACCTTTAAAATCTAATGAAATGCTTCCTTAAACTTAGACTCCTAAACGAAGAGTTATGTTTACATTTAATGAAAAAGAAAATATTTAATGGAAAAAAACTATTAAAGTACACCATAACTCTATTTGAAGAACAATGAAATTTTTTTGTGTGTTTTCTGGAACTATCCGTCACACAAAATGTTTTTTTCTTTCCTCTGAATTTTAAAGTCAAAGAAAGTCTACAGTGTAATATTGATAAAAATACGTCATTTAAAAAGTTCAGGCATTTAAACACACAGTAGCACTGTGCAGATTAATAAAAATTATTTCTGTTTTATTGTCTCACAAAATACAATTTTAGAAACCAAGGTTCTTATAAGAGGCAAACATCTAAGATTACTGTTGAAGATAACTACGTTTTGAAAGAGGCTAATCTTACTTGAGTCAAATTAAGTAGAGTTAGACATGAAAGTCCTTGTGAATAGTCTATACTTCCTGTTCCTTCCCAAGCAGAGAATCAGGCCAGAGAGGCTCTGAGTCTGCAGCTGTCATCTTCCCCACTGTTTGACGGTGAAGGAGCCTTTTGTTCTCCTGATAAGTGATACATTGTGTATTGCTCAGGTGCCTTGAACCAACACCATAGGCCAACACAATGAGCCTGTCTCCAGGCGGCTTTAAGAAGGTGGAGAATAAAAGTCTAGCAAGCTTTACCTGAGATGTATTCCTTTCAATAGAATACATTTCTTGCCTACTCTGTTGTAGAATATCATTTTGTCTGATTATAAAAGCCAACTCTAGAGTTTGTCCTTTATTCCCCTGAGTCCCAATTTGGTGACAAAAGCAATGGAATACCTATCTCTCTCTCTCCCTCTCTCTCATCTCTCTCTCTCTTTCTGTCCCAAATGGTTAATTTGAGTAAATTGCTGGCTTCTTGAAGGGACTTGTTGGATTGACTTTATCAGAGATAAGTTTACTTAAAGTGTCTAAATAATCAGACACAGTCATTTAAATGTCCACTGATTCTACTTAGTTATCAACATAGGAAGAAGGATTTTTCGCTTTTCTATATGTCCTTGAAATTATCTGAAATTCAATATATTTGTAAATCAAAAATATGTATATTTAACATATAAATGCCATCTAAGCGTAAATTTAAAATGTATATCAGTTAAACAAACAATGCCCTAAAACTTTATGTTTAAAATCAGTGTTGGTCAAAAGGGAAGAATATGGTCCTGAAAAGTAACCTGAAAAATAAGTCACTATAGCATATTTAACTTATTCAGTGAACTGCTTTATTTATTTTCAGGAAATAAAATATATTTTTTAGACATACCTTCAAACCACAACATAGAAACCATTCTTAAGTAAAGGAGATAAATTTTTTTCCTATTGTTTTGATCCAGCTTATATTGAAACATAACTGGGATATCTTGGCATGTAAAGAAAGCAGCTGCAAAAGCCAGGCTAGTAGTTCACAGCCCAAGTTCACTTTAGTGAGAAGACAAAACCCCCACGGCACTATTGACCTGGGAGGGGTTGGAAGAACGGAAGAATATAGTCAAAACCAACTGTGTGAAGAACCAAACGAAATCAATGTTAGTGTAGCATCTTGTTATCACAATAATGACTTGGATTAGGGCTCTTGCTGAGTTTACAGATCCACCTTTCATTAACATCATACAATCATGCATATTTCCGTATTTGTTAAATTTTAAAAATATTCATAGGACAATAAGTAAAAGAGTCTCTAACATCCTATTTAAATACGTTGTGTTTCCAAAGGTCTTAAGTCTTTTGGGTGCAAAATTGCATTGGTGGCTGCATTATAAACTCTATTAATTATATATGTACATTGTAAACACAATATAACTATATGAAGTGTTTGTATGTTGAACATACAAGTGTCTGGTGGCGCACAGAAGGCTAACAGAAAAATAGTGGTATAATATTTGTTAAATATCTGTTAAATACATCTAATTTATTGGCATTGAAATGATAAATACAAATCTTGAATTTGAAATATCAAATATTCTATGACTTCTATTTAGTCAAGTACTAGATACTAACATTATCTCAATAACTGCCATTAATAATATTCAAATAAATTAAATATCCATTTATTTTTCATCAAATCCCAAATTCTACAATCAATTAAAAATTTTGCAACTACAGACTAGTCTCAGCACCATTTTCTCAAAAGCCAGAGAAGACGCTTATAATCACAAATGTCCAATGCTTCTATTACAGTTTATAACAAATATATTAGTGTATCAGCACATTAAATGAATATTTCATTAACTCATTTCTATGGCATTGAAAATGTCACAGTCAAAAAATTATAATTTTACTGTCTTTTCTCGATAGAAAAGGAGCAGAATAAAAAGAGAGCAATAATTCTTCACGTTTACTGCTGCATTTGACTGGGACCATGAAGGTCAAATACTTGTCAGTATCTTAAATTTAGAAAACAAGTTGAGATTTTTCTCAGACATGTTTATTTCTCTGGGAAATGCAAACCTCCATAGGTAATCTTGAAGTTCATATATAACCCTTAAGGACCCATAACCATCCAAATTCTTTTCACAAGTCATATACTGGATAAGAAAGCATATTGCTTAATAAAATCATGTTCTAAATCATGTACAAAAATCCAGGGTCTATGTAGGAAACTATTTGAAGATCATCCTTTGAAGTGAAATTAGTCTTTTTTTTTTTTAAATATACCAGTAAGCTGCTGATGCATAAGGGCCTAAGGGATTAAATTCTTAGCAACAAATGCTTAAGCAGTAGATTGACTAACCAACAGTTATGTTGTACACGAACCTACATATAAAAGTGTGGTATATGTGTGTGTGTGCACGCACACGTACATATGTGTTGGAGAGAGTGAGAGAGAAAGAGGAGGGATTGAGAAGGATATGTAAAGAGTGAATTTGAGGATAAGAAGTAAACAATAAACTTTCAGTTCACCTTCACAAAAATCCCGCTTCCTTTTTAAACCTGATATTTTACATTGGTAATTCATGTCAAGGCAGCTCACACTAATTTTTCATGTGTAAAGATTAGAGAAACATTCCCCAAAGCCTTCACCAGTTTGACCCAACTTGTAATCCTGTGTTCTATTTGCTTCCTATCTTAGGATGGTAAGCAATGCCTTATTGTACTTGGATTCTATAACATTATATACAGAAAACAGAACCGCCCTGCCTATGTATCTGTGTAGACATGAAGGCAGTGTTCTACTTTTCTTCAAGAGAGCTGTATGTGTTCTGTGCATGCTGCCCCACTCACAGAGGTCAGTTCATATGGATATCTATCCTGTTGTCTCTCAAAGGCCCTTTTTCCTTGGTGCCTTCCATTTCCACCAGTTCTTACAGTCTTTTGGCCGCCTTTCCTACAGAATTCTGAGCCCTGAAGAGAGGACTTTTGATAAACACATCCCATTAGGACTAAGGTTTCCATTATCTGTCAGTCTGTGCAACATCTAATTGTGGGTCTCTCTATATATTTGCTATCATCTACTGTGGGAGAAAGCTTCTTTTATGAATTAATAATTTTATTTATTTATATCCAAAATATTGTTGCCCCTCCTCCTTCTAGTCCCCCTCATAGAGTTCTTCCCCCCACCCTCTCCTTTTTAACCTCTTAGAGGTTGCCCCCATCCCATCCTCCCACCCTGAGGCATCACATCTCTACAGGATTAGTTCAAATCCTCTCCCACTGAGGCCAGATAAATTCATGAACTTAAAATTTAAAGTGATTTATACTTAAGCAGAGTGCTTTGGGGCTTCTGAGATGGCTCAGTGAGTAGAGACAATTGCCACCCCTGATGGTTATAATTCAAACCCTGGGCACCAAAGGGTGAAAGGAAAGAACTGACACTCTCCTCTGCTACATAAGTGCCTAGGGCCCCGAACCAGCCCCTGTATGTTCTTTGGTTCATGGCTTAGTCCCTGGAAGTCCCCAGGAGTCCAGGTTAGTTGACACTTGTTTTAGAAGGAAGCTTCTCTGATGGTGGCTAAGGAAGACACTGGTCCATGAATGAAGAACTAATAACCAATTACTTCTTTTTATTATATATATTAATATACATATATATAATAAAGAAATATATATGCATATGTATGTGTGTGTGTGTGTGTGTGTGTGTGTGTGTGTGTGTGTGTGTGTGTAATGATTTTTAGTAACTACTATAATAAGATCATTGAGTCAAGTTTCTTTGGGGATTCAGCCAAAACTCATACTTATTTTATATCTTAGAAGGGGGTTTAATTCTCTTATAATTTTAATATAATTCTCATGAAGACTATAATCTTGTTAACTCTAACAATGTGATTTTACACAGGATAATCACCAGCATTAATTCCCAAACCTTGAGACATTTTAATATATCTTCATGAGCTTAAAATTTAAAATGATTTATACTTAAGCAGAGTGCTTTGAGGCTTCTGAGATGGCTCAGTGAGTAGAGACAATTGCCATCCCTGATGGCTATAATTCAAACCCTGGGCACCAAAGGGTGGAAGGAAAGAACTGACACTCTCCCCCCGATCCCCCAGGTTGTTTGATTCCCTCCACATGAAGCCCTAGTACACACGTGCCCGTATAAATGCAATTATTGCTTAAATAAAAAGGAGAATGTATGCACTGTTGTAGCTTTTGTTTGAATATTTAATTCTGACTAATTTCATTTTTAAAGAAGTTATATTTTTAAAGAAGTTAACATCCTCAGACGAAAGAATATATATCAAATCAAATATAAATTAAACACTGTGGAAGTGCCAATACCTGCACTTGCCAGGCAGGTACCAAGGATGCAAGCAAGTATGTGACAGAGAGATGGAAGAGAAGTGAGGCAGTTTGTGCGCTATGAAGATAGGCCGAAATGGAGACAAGATGGCGGAAAACCTGGTGGGAGAATCCTGTGCTGTCACCAGGGACCATGATGATGTCCGGGCCCATGCCGCCGCTGAGGGCCATGTCTGGGTCTGTGATCCTACTACAACTGGAGTCTGTGTTACTTCCAAAGGCTATGAGGTCCATGGTCTGAGCTGCAGCCTAAAGCCATGTTGGGGTCTGAGGGCCATGCTGAGCTAACTCCACCCCTCACAGACCACCCCACCTTGGTGCAGGGGGGTGAGATGGTGAGATGGTGACCTAGTCCCACTCCTTTCAGAGATGGGAGAGCTGTTGCACTGATAACTCAGCTACCGTCCAGACCCAGATCTAGGGATTAAGTTGGCCCACCCCAACATCTTCCCCATCTATGAACTGCTGTAGCGCAATGAAGGGAATGGTCCCTAGGCTCCATAGCTCAAGATCCCCAAGGATCAGGGAGGCAGCAAGATATCTGACAGTCTCCCTGAAGGTCCAATATTGATAATGTAACAGAAGCCAGAGACCTCAAACTAGAATAATGACTCGTTTCAACGAAAGTTCACAAGTAAATCTGTTCGGACAAACATGTATACTGTGTGACACACCACAACTTCCAATACCACTATAACAAAGGAGAGGCTCAAAAGACAGAGGAGCCGAATGACATATGCACAGAAGGCTGCCATTGACAGATAAGCAGGTCATTGCTCAGAGGGTTGGAGAGAAGGTTTTCTGGGGTTTGTTTTATGTTTTTTGTTTTGGGGTGGGAGGTTCCTTTTGTTTCCCTTTTGATTTTTTCTAAATTTATTTTTATTTTTTCTTTGGGTGGGGAGGTTACAAGGATGGAAGGTGGATATGAAAGGACTGGGAAATAAAAGGGATTGGATGAATGATGTGAAATTCCAAAAGACTTAATAAAAAAAAAATCATGTTAAAAAATTTAAAAAATAGAAACAAATAATTAAATATATATTTAAATACTTATGAAATTATTAAATTATTTTAAAAATATAGTCCACTTTCTAATTCTTTTACATTTATAAACTCAATAAGGACATGTCCCTTAATAATAGGCTGCTGATTTGTCATCATTAATTCTATCCTGAAGATCTATTCTGAGTCCTTACTAGAAAGAGCAAGTCCTCAATACAAACATGGTCATAATAGGTAGAAGAAGCAAAATTATGTCAGTCAGAGACTAGAAATGATAATACAGAACAGTGAGCTTTAGGAAAATATAGTCTTAGAATTAACAGTATTTATTAGCAGCTATTTGGAAACCCTTCTGTAGAAACTATCGAAAGGCCAGCCTTTGAACAAAGGTCCAAGCAAATCAATGAACCCCATAGTATTCAACTGTGGTTCCAATTTTGAGAACTCCTCCACATGCCTAGCCCACGGAGGCTGAAAACAGTTCAACATAATTTTATTCGGTCCAATACTCATTAGACAATGAATAGAAACAGAATTAGAAACTGCCCTAGGGAGGAGAAATTGCTTTAGAAAAAGCAAACCCAGTCTTTCCCTGTGTAGCTAATGGTATGACTAGAAAGACAGACATTTAACCCTTTCAAAATTGTTAAATCATTTAAACTACAAAGGACTGGGAGGGACTTGAGAGACTTGAAAGGCGTAAGCAGAAAGCATCGATTTCAATACTCAACTGTTTCATTTACTAGAATGTAAACTTTTTTATATAAAATTAGTTATAATGGTGTAAACGTTTTAAAACCTCTCTGAGTATATACAGGATAGCATTTGGGGCAAATGCTGCATAGCAGACATTATAAAGGAACGTTTTACCACTGTCAGTAAGGACCTTGGAAATGTGTTTTATTTGGTGTTTTGAACTCATCACTGATCTCTTACTCAAAGTTTGAGGGGAAGCTAAAGATGCTGAACAATTCAGAACTGCCTAGATTTTTTGCAAGTCTGTTTTTTCCCAAACAGCTAGCAAGGCATCCTTTGATCTCAGAGAGATTCATCGAGTAGAAGGCCAGGGTTAATTGCTGGATTTTTACCTGGGTTCTCCCTTTAAAAGCAACATAAATTACTGAAATCAAAGCCTATGATTATTAATTTGAAGTTAAACCAGGAAAGATATTCATATACTCCCCCTTGAAAAATATATAAAAATCCAGAAATCTGTAATCTTCTGTGAAAAGAAAGGCATGTATTTCATCGTTAGAATATAAATTCTAAACAAAAACAAATGAGAAGATAAAATATGTCAGTGAAATGAAGAACTCTGGGTTCTAAAAAAGCAAAGCCTAAAAGTGGAATAATGACAACTTTCTATAAGTTAAAGAGAATAATTCAAAGAAATCTTAGCATCATTGACAACAGGAGTCTTACCGAACTTCTCAAGAACTTTTATTATATTTATTTTTTGTGTATTATGTAACTGCAATGTGTAACATGGTGAGCACATGGAGATCAGAGCACAATTTGGGGTGATAAGTTGTCTCCTACAGCATGGTCTTAGGAATTGAACTCAGATCCTTAGCAGAAACTGTCTTTACCCAATGAGCCAACTCATCAGCCCTGTATTAGACATGTCATATTATGATCAAATGTTAAAGCTATGATCCTGGCTTATACAAAATCCAAACTGGACAGCTCTTGTTACCAAGTGAAGCTTCCAGGACAAGGACTGGGTTATATCTATTGAGTCATTGGCCAAAGAGTGCCCATGGGAAACCCTAAACAACCAAAGCAATTGCCAAGACTATAGGTTGCTCTCCACAAATGGACACAAGTCCTTACTATTAAAAAAAACACCTACATAACTTATTGAATGTGGCAAAGTCAAGATAGTGCCTACATAGAGCCTTCACCCCTATGCGCTAGCAACTTTGGTACAGAAAGGAAGTTTTTCACACTACCAAAAGAAAAAACGTAAACACCGAGCCAACCACAAACCCATATCTGATTTGACTTAAAACTACTCCATGAGATAGAACATATACCCAATACTTCTTGGGTGACCAAGAACCTGAGACTAGATACTTAAGGGACCCAGGATAAAACTAAATACTACTGTTCTAAAACAAAAAAAATAAATAAACAAACAAAAATGTGGCAAGAAAATGACTGCTAATGACACTCATTCATACCCATAGATCAGTGTCTTGCTCAGCCATCATCAGAGAAGATTCCTCATACATAAGGTGATAACAAATACAGAGACCCACAGCCAGACATTGTGCAAAGACTGAGAGACCTCGAAACACTCAACCCTAAGTGGGATGTCTCTATCAAATTCCTCTTCATGGGGGATCATGGAATCTTGAGGAATAGAAGGTGGAATGTAAGAGCCAGAGAAGATGGCAAACATCAGGAAAACAAGGTCCTCTAAATAAACACAGTAAAGCTCATTTAGACTCACAGAGACTGTGACAATGAACATATTGTCTGAATGGGTTTGTCACAGATCATCCGTGATCTATTATGGCTTCAAGTCTAGTGTTTGTATGGGAATCCTGGATGAATCCCATAAATGAGTGGGTCTCAAATTCTTGTGCCTTCTCTTGGACACTTTCTCTGCTGTTTGAGTGTCTTCTTCAACTCTAATGTGTTAATTATTGTTTTATCTTATTTATTCTATTATTATTTCTTAGAAACCTGAATTTTTTTCCTAGTAAGAGACAGAAAGAGAGTGGATCCAGATGGGAGGAGAGGAGGGGAGGAACTGGAAGGAATAGAGGGAGGGAAATTGTAATCAGGTATATTATGTAAGGAAAAAAAACCTTTTTCAATAAAATGCAAAAACATAAGAGCATTCTTTCAAATGTTTAGCTAGTCATAAACACACAAAAACCTAACAAATAAGGTAATTTAACATTTTCTTTCCTTACTCTGATTGTAAGAATATTACATGAGAAGTAATCAAACATGTTTTACGTCCTATATGAATATGGCAGCAGCTTGGCTCCACATCATCTTACTTTCCTTTCTGTGTGCCACCAAGTGATCAAATAAAAGCACGTGTGAATATCAATAAACTACAAATGCATGGATGTAGAGGTAGAGGCATGCATGCCATAGTCCAAAGAGCATGTGCTCTGGAAAGAAATGTCAAGCAAAACACTAAGAATGGGAGTTTGGGGCGGAACAAAGTAGAAGTGATCTTGGGACAAGAAGACCTCAAAACCCTTAAGAACAGAGTCCTGTGAACGAATCAACACTGCCATCAACTTTTAAATCCCACAACAAAATGATTTTATAGACAGTTCTTTGATATACATGTTAGATAGTTTGTGCCCAGGCTACTTAGCTCCACTTTCCAGCCAATCCTTCATCTTTATCTCTTGAAGGTAGGTTTTTTGTTATGATTTCTTAAATAATCAGCATATGTAGGATATGGTAGTGAAGTCCATGACTTTGGAATCAAGTTGCAATAAATGAAAGTAAGAGTGAAGCCAACTTTATATATTACTCTGACTAGTAACTAGATGAACCATGTTGTGTACCTTCAGAAGAAACTGACACAAATCATTTTAGTACTATTTGTAATAGTAATAGTAAAATTCTTGTTATTACTGTCATCATAATTATATAAACATGTCGTACTCAACTTTGGTGCATAATTAATTTTGTATACTATCATTTTTATTAATTGATAATAATTATATCTTTTCTACAGTCCAAATACATTGGAACTTGTTAAGCAACTCTTAAGAAATATTTATCAAACAGCAATCCTAAAAGCACTTAAATATTGGTAATGAGAAACTGACTTACACATTTTCATTTAATTTTAAGGCTCATTGCTCTAAGGTTTCAGAGAATTATGAATTCATAGAATATATCATTAATGATTTTTAATATTGATAAAAAATTTCTCAGAATGCCCTGGAACAAGTATTTCTACAGCATGGGAACACTGAGTTATTATCTATCACATTTTTATATTAAATAATATACATAATAGTATCATGAAATATAATCTAAATAAAAATTACATTTTAAATTTTGTTTTACATTTCTTTTTTTCCAGTTTTATAAGCAAACCCCAAATCATCATTTTAGATGAGTAATAGACAGTTGAGTTTATCATTCTTCATAAAAACCCCACCATCCCCCTAAATGTCATAAAGTGGTGCAGGCTTGTACCATGTACCAGTTGAAAGACTTTACAAGCAGTAACCCACAGGGTTTCAACTCTCAGACCATGTAAGAGACCATTCAGCCTCATGGAAGGGGAGTAAGAAAAGGTAGCTCTCAAGTGGAAGAACACCATGATTTGGTAGCTCTCAAATGGACGAACGCCATGATTTCAAAACCCATGAGTCTAAATGGCACAGGCCGAAATAAGAAATATTTTTATGCTCTAAGAACAGTGATACTACATGTAGAAAGACTCCATGGAAGGAATGTCAGACTCCTGTAAATATCTGCTCCAATGGAGAGAGTTTCATGCAAAAAATATACAGCACATGTTATATATTCTATCTTTTAAATCTTTAAATGTTCTGTTTCTGAAGTGTACTAGTTTTACTTATTTGTCTTTTTGTTTGTTTTGTGTGTGTGTGTGCATGTGGGTGAGTGTTTTACATGCCATGGCACATGTGGAGGTCAATAGGCAAGTTGCAGAACGTAGTTCTCTCTTTCTACCATATGGACTCTGTGCATAAGACTCAGGTCATCAGGTTTAGCAACTTTTACCCCTCACCCCATCTCCCTTGTCCCACTGATCTTTAAAAACTCTTTAGCAACCCTTATTTAACTACCTTTACAAACCAAGCCTGGAAGGAACTACCTCTTCACTCAGTATCTTCCAGTATCTTAATGATTAGTTCATAACTGGACGTAAATTAGTACAAATCTATCTAGAAATGAAAGGCATCATTCTGAATGGTCCATTTCCAATACACAAAACACAGTGGGGGTGATCCAAGTGGGAAATGGAGGAACACAGAGTTACTGTATGAGAACTGACCGGTATCAGTAAAGGTGAGCATCATTAATCAGTGGTTTCCTATACATTTTACAAATCGAATAAAACAAAGATGGTTAAGGGGTAAGAGGAACAGAAATCTTGTAGCAAAGAACTAAGGAGAGAACCCTGCACAATTATGTGACATGTATCACTATACAAGAAATGACGAACATTTTTACAAAATCACTATCACGAAAATCTAAAACGTTAAAGTTGAGTTTTAACTTTAAAACCACAATGTTAAAATTCTTGTCCAATGCCCCCACCCTTGCTATATATAGTCTTTTACGTTAAGGAATTTCAAGAAATGTCTGAAGTTGTGTTACAGTGAATTGCCTCATTGTGTGGAGTACTTAGAGGCCGGGAAGAGCAGCCGTTTGAAATGAGAATTTTATACAGCAGACTATCTGCTCTCACAGGGAAAGCGATGGGTATCTCTCAGCGTCTTTTGGCCACCCATGAGCAAGTCAGAGTATCTCTGATTTTGCAAATTAGTAAAAAGTATTTATAACACTGAATCTCATTTCTTTTTAAGTAATTTTTTCCTATATGAGGCCATTAATTGATCTGGGAGATGAACATCAGCAGCAACAAAAATCTAACTTATTACTTCAAAATGGATCAACAACTGGTGTAAATTTCTGCCTATCGCTTTAAGATCAAGAATGTTAATACGGCGGTTAACTATCCAGTGTTGGTTTGGGTCCAGTGTGTGGACCCTGATTTTCAAATAGGCAGTATCACATAAGAAAGTCAGCTGTGAAGGTGAAAAGAAATCTCTACTCTCAGTTTTCTGCTTTTATACTTCCTTTATGTGATTCTTTGTTCGACTTCCTCTGTTCTCTTTCTTTATCCCACATTGGCCCTGTCTGTCCCTTGATCCAATTTCTCAGTTAGTGTCTCCTGTCTCCTCTTTCTATGCCCTCCTTTTCAAGTCTCCTAGAGGGAACCCTCCCTGCCCTCCCCCTTTGGTCTGAGTCTCCTCTTTAAAATCATCTTCAAACTCTCAGATCCGCCTTTTGTCATCAGGGCTCCCCAGCCCACGTTTGTCATCTCTCTACCTACTCCCTTTGGCACTCAGACTCCGTGAAGTCTGAGTTAAAGGGTGCTGACTACTGGAAGATACGTGCTTACTCTAACCTAGTCTTGACCATCAAAATAATGTGAGCCTTGAAATTTTGGTCATTCAAGAAACACACTCCCAGTGTGGTTGTTGTCATGGGTGATGGTGGTTTGGTTTGGTTTGGTTTGGTTTGGTTTGGTTTGGTTTGGTTTGGTTTGGTTTGGTTTGGTTTGGTTTGGTTTGCTTTGCTTTGCTTTGCTTTGCTTTGCTTTGCTTTGCTTTGCTT
>JANHMN010000015.1:30236230-30269568 GCA_030674055.1 Rhabdomys pumilio
TTTGCTTTGCTTTGCTTTGCTTTGCTTTGCTTTGCTTTGCTTTGCTTTGCTTTGCTTTGCTTTGCTTTGCTTTGCTTTGGCTTTATGCACTGGGAGTTAATCACTAATGAATTACACTTCATGTGTGTAGGAATACTTTTAGCACATTATACTATTTGACTTTGTTGAAGAAATACCATTAATGACTATGTTTAAAGAGAAGAGAAAAGGATAAAGTTTACAAAGCTTAAGGAATAGAAAAGTTGGAATTTAGAAGCAAAGCTGCAATGATTTTCCTGGGATGTCGGCTAGATGGCGCTAGACATGTTTGTAATGTTGAACAGGACAGCTGCTCTACAGAAAATATAAGGCAAACAGATGCTTCGTATATTTCAGAGTATCAGATTCTGTTAGGAATTAAAGAACATAAAATAATTAGAATTGTAAAAATCTAATACTTCTGGGAGGAATATATTGTATCTTTAAAAGGAAATAGCCATATATATATATGTACATATACATATATACATATTTATTCTGAAGTAGCTCCATCCATATTCCTTCAGATACATTTTTAAAATAATTTAAAAGTTTCATCCATTAGTTAATGATAGCGACATTTTCTGTGCTTTAAAAGTTCTTCAGTCGAGGGAATAGCTTCCAAAAGTCTGAAGGATCTCGGATTTCTAGTATTTTGCCAGCTGTGCCTTTGATCAAAACTGGCAAACACCCTCTTTCAAAACTGGTCAATTCTCAAATAACTTTAAACAGTACCAGTGGACACACGTGATTTGGGCCATTTGTGTAGTGTGCATTTAGACATATGTTTAGCTGCTGTGCGGATAACTATTTAGAAATGAGTATTAATTACTTTTAAAACTTCTGTGATCAAACCTGAAGCTGATAAGAAGCAGCTTAAGGAAGGAAAGATTTCTTTTGGCTCTGTAGTCTGTCCTGGAGGGACAGTCATGGTGACAGGAACCACAGGTATCTGGTCACATTGCATCTGCAGTCAAGCAGAGAGAGATGAACACTGATACTAAGCTCAGTTTCTTCTTTTTATTCAGTCTAGGATCCCAGCCCATGAAATGGCCCCACCCACGTCAATGAGGGGGACATTCCATCTCATTTACCCTAATCTACAAAATCCCTAATAAACATACCCAATGGTTTACATGGTGATCCTGAACACTGACAGTCAATGTCAAATATCATAAATGCCAACATTCACAAGTACTTACAGATTTAATTGTATTCATACCTTTCTAGGTATTTTGAAGTTTGAAACTAAGCCACAGTTATCAGCAAATTTACTGTGGAGGAAGGAGATCATGGGACTCCCTCCCACCTCATCAAAAGAGTATGAATTTAAAATGACTTATCAGCAACCTATCTGGCAAAAGCTGGAGAGAGAGGGGGGTGAGAAAAAGAAAAGGAAGAGAAGGAGAGAGGGAGAAAGGGAGAGAGGGAGAGAGGGATTGAGGGAGAGAGGGAGAGAAAGAGAGGGAGAGGGAGAGAGGGAGAGGGAGAGAGGGAGAGAGGGAGAGGGATAGAGGAGAGGGAGACACACACACACACAGAGAGAGAGAGAGAGAGAGAGAGAGAGAGAGAGAGAGAGAGAGAATATTAGTGTCTAGTACTTCTCAGAATCATGATGTAGATAATATAGACAAATAATTAGAATTGTTTCCAATTTTTGCTTTCAGAAAGTAATTAGGCAAGTATAATTAACAATCCAGTACTTAGATATGTTTTATAATTTGTTTGCATAATAAGTATATTTGACTAATTCAGATTTGTCCACTAAAAGGATTAAAATTAAATCTGTCATTTGTAACAAATTCTCTACCTTAGTTTCAGAATCCTTTTATATCCCTAGAAATGCCTTGTAGAATCCCTAACTCAATAGACTTCTCCTGTCTTATTGGTAAAGCCTTTATTGTGTACTCAAAATACAGAATTTAAGGACACATTATCCTCTACACTTGGCTCTACAAGTAGTGTAAATAGTTGGGATACACGTTTCATCTAAAGCGTCACGTTCGTCTTGATCTTCTTGACTTACTCTGAAAGATTCAAATAAATAAGTCATGGTAGAAGGAAAGAGAGATTAAAACTGACTTTTATTCTATCCTTTTCTTCAGTTATTCTCTAATTATAGACAGTGTGAAAACTTTGCAAGCTTTACTGAGTTGTTGATAAGCCAACTGCGAGGCCCTGTAGCCCCAACATCTCATCCACCCATCGATCGATTCATCCTTTCACTGGTTTATGTAACATTTATTGAGCACTCAGTATGAACCAGGCACTTTATGAGGCAATGAATTTAAAATAAATTATAATGGTATTCCATTACATCTAGAAATTCATAGAATCCCATGGTCAGGAAGATGCTTAATCAAGTAGATGAAACACAGTGAGATGCATCTTATGTTGAACGTATGCATGGTGTTGAACTAATAACAATGAGAATCTAAGATGGGCGCCCTGGAGCAGGCGTTATCTGACACAAAGAGGAGTGTTCCGGATCATCCTTGCCTGTAGTAGAAGCTTTAAAGTGAAGCATGCAGACACTGGGGAGAAAATATAAGGAGAAAGTAACCCAATGATAAATTCCTCTCACTTTATCCATTATTATCAAATAATAGAAAAATAGATCACAATGAATTCTAAGAGCTGAGTAATATTCTATTTGTATTTTGCAATTTTGATGAGATAACTGTTAGAGGTGCCTATTAATTTGTTTCCAAAAATTAAGAAATCATTTCTTACCGTAAAGAGTCATAGAAGCTACATGAGTTCATGCATGTGCTGCATTGCATTCCTGGTCATCTTTTGTTAATAGCCCCAAATACAAAAAAAAAAAAAAAAAAAAAAAAAAATTGACCTGAAGTTTGGAGAAAAATCACAATGGAAAAAGCACTAGATATGATGTTGGAAGATTTTAATTGGTGCTCAACTTTGTTATGATTACTAAGCTTATAACTTTGGACCAATTGAGTACTTTTTCTTATAGAACCATGGGGTGTATTGATACAAACCAAGAATGACTATGCCGTCTCTAGGTGATAAAGATACATGAAATCTAGTTTGCGGTCCATTGTTAAACAGTGCATAGGTGTCCAAAGTACCAAATGTCAGGAGGGTAGACACCAGTGAAGATGATGTCAGAAGATTCTAATCACATTTGTGGATGCCTCAATTTCTTCTTTGTATGTATTACTATAAGCATATTTCATAAAAAGAGAAGTTTGTGTGAATATAAGTAATAAATTAGTTAAGTTGTTTAGGACTGACACCTGACAAAATATCTAAAAATATTCACCAAGCTCTGACAAAGAAATATTTATGTAACTTATAACAAAGAAATTATTTATGTAGCTCTCAGCTCTGGAAAGCTTTTTAATTAAAGAAGAGAAGAAACAGTCACAATTTGACACGAGATGTTTCACCGCTGTTTTCACTAGAGGTTTGGCCTTCAGATGGGCACACTGTTTTGGGAGATTCTGGAAGCTTCAGGAGGTGGAGTCCATGTAGAGAGCTCAGGCTGGTAAGGCTGAGGCTTGGAATCCTGTCCCTGGCCCTATTCCTTTCTTGCTCTCTGCTCCTATATTCCATAAGGTGATGAAAGTCCTGCCATCATGACATTTTGCCTTATTCTATGCCCAGAATCAATGAAATCAAATAATGAATTAAGACAGCTAAAATCTAGAGCTCAAATCATACCTCCTTTAGCTGTTTCTGTAGTTGTTTCGGTCACAGCAATGCAAAATCAACTAGCACAGGAAGGAGGAGGGAGAAGAAGAAGCAAATGAAATAATTCTACTGCCAAAAACTTAGTAGATAGTAGTTATAAAAAAAAAAAAAAACAAACTTAAACGTGTGACATTCTAGTTTTAAAAGTCTGCTTCTGCATACAAGCCCTGGAAAAAAGTCCTCACCTTCTGCATGCAAGCACTGGAAAGGGCCAGATATTGTAAATACCAAATTAAAATCATAAAATATACATTATTGTTATGAAGTCAGAGCTGTGTCTGTATAGTTATAATTAAGCTTCTCTTATGTGGTAAAGGCACATTTGGTTACTTTGTTAATGGTTTATACTTACAGTTGAGAGGAAGGCTGAAACAAATACATCTTAATATAATTCTACTTGACCAAAGCAGAAAATTATCTTTTCCTTAAGATTACTTTACAAAACAAAATTTAAAATCCCATATGACCACTTTATTGTAATTGTTTTTCTTTCCTATATATAAAGTGGATGGGATCATGAGAATTGATATACTTTTCTTTTAGACTAACCCAGGTTCTTGTGCTTCACAAAATCACTCGTGGGAAGAAAATAGAGCTGTCTCTGACAATAAAAGGCCTGTGTATCAGCCAGGGAGCTTATCTGATTAAGGAAAGACAAGAAGGTTTACAGTCCAAGAGCAATCCCCCAGCATCACAGCACAAACTCAGCAGCAGAGGATTGTGTGGCTCTAAACTCCATTCACAAAAGCCAAGAGAAGTTTTTCAACTCATTGGGCATTATTGATTCTTAGTTGTAGGTATGTAGCCCAAGCTCTAGCAATTTCTGTGAACAAAGAACAATTACTGTTGTGGATAGCCCCGGCCATGTATTTTGATACTAATACCCCTTTCCTGTGAAGGGCTGCAGAGGAGGTGTGAGTCATTACATAGGTGAATTCTAGTGAACCTTCTGCCCATCTTAGTTTGTAAAATAAAGGCTGGAGCCAGTGATTGGGCAGAAGAAGGGGAGATGGAGAAATAAAGAATGGTGGAAGAGAGCAGAGGGGGACTGAAGGAAGACAAGGGAGGAGGAAGACGTCAAAGGAGATAACAACTGGGAAGCAGGAGGTAGAAGGACAGACGCAGGGTCTGGAAAATCCTCAAGTTATAAGGGTCTCATAGCTGGGAAACAGAGTAGTGTAGGGGTATCTGCCCAAACTAGGCTTAAGGGACACATTCATAATTACTGAGTTGTGTTTTCATTGACCCGTCATATTTGGGTTGGAGATTTAAATATCTCCCATTACAGCTATTCAACAGTAATTTAGAGTTATTCTGCCTATGGTGTGCATAAAACTGAAAGCCAGTTTCACTAAAGGAAGTAAAGTATGTGTTTAAATATATACCCTATAGCAAGAAGCCTCCTTCAGTGAGGTTTCAAAGTTAGAGAAAATAAATCGAGACTAAGAAGTTTTCATGTTAATAAGAAACATTTTTTACATCTGTAAGTCTATTTGTAAGCCCAGTTAAGGGATTAATGAAATAAGTTGATGGGAGGTGCGATTGGCTTGAAGAAGAAGTATGGGGAGGAAGAGAATGAAGAGGTAGATAAGAAGGAAAAGAAAGAGAGCAAGAGTGAAAGAGCAAGAGAATAGAGAGATTACTTTTAGAGTTACACGATTTAAATTACTCCATTTTATATTGAATACACTGTTGGTAACTCCCACAGTCAGTTCTAAGACTCAACCTCTCTCCTGGGCTTAAAACTCTAAAATAGCAGAAGCCAAAAATAGCTTGTTGTTTACTGACTCTTCCATGTGAGTATTATCTCTCGACCGGACCTGCAGTGAAGATATTTAAAAAGTGAGAGTTCAAAGTCTAAGGAGACAAAATGAGGAGCAGGCAAATGTTTCTCCCCTCAAGGCAGAACTTTTCCCCTGGCCTGCCTTTGTTCTGTTGGAGTGCTCAGGGGTGGGAATGTTTTTGTTATGTAAGCAAAATGATATTGAATCATTATCAAAGTAGCAACTGTAGTTCAACAGTGCAGTCACCAGAGTAACCACAGAAATCCCACATGGGTGAACTGAGATAGGAAATTAAGTTTCTAACTGGAGTCAGGACATGAATTCTGTTTAAAGATCCCCATTCTCCCTTGAGGGTATATACCAGAGACAGAACATGATTTATGACAAAACAAGATATATAAGGCTGCTTTGTTCCTATCTTATCAACAAGAACTGTAATACAGATAGAGAAAATAAAATAAATTTTGTATTGATTTCTTATTAATTTCATATTTTTCTTAATTTACCACTAAGGGATCTAACCTTTGTCATTCCTATTTACCTACCTACATTGCCCAACAATGTCTTCATTTCCCATAGAATTTAGCAAAATCAGAATTAGAATATATTTAGATTTAAATATCAGTTTTTTTCTCAGTTACCACTTATAGTACCTTTAAGAAAAAATAAGCAAAAGCAAATATTAATAATCAATGCCACTGAAGCAGAAACCCTTAAGCCATATCTGTACAGCCATGGGGTTCTCAGTAACAACTCAGGAACAAAAATTTTGCCATTTAATGTTGGTGTATAAAAGACACCTGTGGCACATTTTATACTGAAATCTCCAAAGAATATTCTTATACTTTATGAGGGAAATGTGACTGAACATTTGTGACAGCCCTGTCTCCTTCCGCTAATCTAGTAGTAGATAGAAAACTCTGCTTTACACCACCAGCAAAGAGTGAATACATGTAAGAAAGAACAGCCAGGAGAACAGGGCTCACAGATACCAATCAAGCAGGGCTCATACAGCCTCAGAGTCCTACATAGAAGCAGCATTAATGGACTTATAGTACCTACATGGGTCTGTGCTGGCTCCTCTGCATATATGTTATGATTGTATAGCTTGATGTATTTTGTGGGACTCCTAACAGGAGGAAGGTACGTCTCTGACTTTTTTGCCTAATCTCAGGGCATTTTTCCTCCTACAAGGTTGCTTCTCCCAGCCTTGATGGGATTGTGCTTAGTCTTAGTGTATCTTGCTATGCTGTGTTCAGTTGACATTCCTGGGAGGCCTGCTCCTTTCTGAAGGAAACACAAGAGGAGTGGTTCTGGGGGACAAAGTGGAGGTAGAGGGCAGATCTGGGAGGAGAGGAGGGATGGGAAACTGCAGTTGGATGCATTGAAAATAGTCTTTTGTAAATGAAAAAGAGAAACAACAGCAACTCAAACTCTACCTGTCATCTTGCTTTCAGTCTCAGCAGAGTCAAGCTTGTTCAACAAGAGCACACCAGGCAAAGTCACACAAACAGCTACAGCCTTCCTGAAAAAATAACAAGATTACCATAAGCCACCACTGAGAAATCCCAGTGGAAGTTACTTCACGGTGAATGTTACACCATGAAGAAATGTGACAAGCAAATGATATTCTCTCTAGATCCCAGATGAGCTATATATTACAGCTCCTAAGAAAGATAGTTCTCTAAAATGTAGTCTAAAGAAAAGGGCCTTCTGGACTGGGGGAGGGGTGTCGGGGGATGGTTCAGTGGTATAGCACTTGTTAGTATGTGTAAGGTCCTGGAGAAGTACAAGAGCTTTTTACCCACTTTGCAATGATTCCTCTGGGAAGTTGTCTCTAAAGAAAGATTCAGAAGGAGGAGGAGGAAGAGGAGGAAGAGGAAGAAGAGGAGAAAGAGGAAGAGGAGGAAGAGGAGGAAGAGGAGGAAGAGGAGGACGGAGAGGACGGAGAGGATGGAGAGGACGGAGAGGAGGAAGAAACTGAGATTCAGGCATAGGAGGGGTTAAAAGATCATCTCCAAGACAGATTTTTCTCAGAACTACAGAAAAATTCTAAGACATTGCTTCTTATTGGATGACAAGAGTGAATTTGAGATTCTTATCTTTTGACCTTTGCCAAAAATCTCTCTGGTTTTCCCTAATTCCATTTGTTTTCAAACTGTTAATAATTCTCAGAAGAAAATAACACAAGGTTTTACATTTCAAGGATTTCTCAGTCTGCAAACCATTTATATCTACTGACCTTTAAACGAATGCAGTTTCTAAAAGCCGTTTGAACTGTTTGCAGAATTTAAAGGCAGTGGCATTTGCTTATTATAAATACTCGGACGGCCTGGCCTGTGGCTGGGAAGAGACAGAAAGATTATGTTCAGTTTTCTTAGGAAGTATATTTACCAGCATCATTTGGACATTTTGGTTACAACTAAAAATGCATTTTATACTCACAGTGACATACAAACCTAAGGTGAATCAAAACAATACTTTAACTTTAGAGTATAGAAATGTATATTATCTTATTCTACTGGAAAGTCAGAAATTTTATCAGTTTCAAGTTAACTCAGTATTTTAGAGAGTTGTAATTCATTAATTTCAAAAGCACAAATAAGGCTGGAGAGATGGCTCAGCAGTTAAAAGCCCTGGCTGATCTTCCAGAGGACCTGGGTTTAATTCCTGACACCTCCATGGTGACTAATAACCATCTGTAACTGAAGTTCCAGGGGTTTAATGTTCTTGTCCACATCCTTGAGCAATGCACACATGCGGCGCACTGACATAAATGCAAGTAAAAACAAAACCCATATACATAAAATATAAATAAATAAATGTTTTTTTTAATTACCAAAAAATTCTTCCCTTACTGTGTCCTTGGTAGATTGACATTAGAAGTAAAATATAGCACAATGAAGGCATACAAATTACAAGAGAGTTGTATTCACAACTGTAAATTACACAAGAAATGGCATCATAGTATTCACATATAAACTGGTAAATTAAAGAAACAATCAAAACCATAAAGAAACTATTAGTGTAAAAAATGGTGAATTGTTGGCAATAAAGTAAAAAGGGAAGTTGTAACTGTTGGTTGTCAACTTCACAAGTTCTAGTATCACCTAGTAGACAAGGCTCTGGGACCCTGTGAGGCATTATCTAGGTTAGGTTAGTTGAGGTGAGAAGACACACCTTACTTGTAGGTGCCAGAATCCTATGAGCTAAGACCCTGAGCTGAATAAAACGGGGACAAGGAGATCAGGGGTGCTTCCTATTGCTTGATTTTTGGTTGAGGAAACAATATAACCAGTTACCTCAATCCCCACCAGGTATCATTTCTCCTTCCCCACTATGACAAACTGCATCCTCAAACTGTAAAGTAAAATAAACCCTTTCCTGCATCGCTTTTGTTGTTAGGTGTATTGTCATAGTGATGACAAAAACAACTAATACAGGAAGCAATAGAGAAGAATGATTTTAAAATACTTGACAGAAATAGAAAAAAAGCAAAGAAGAGTAAACTATATTCTGACAAGAACAAGGAAAAACATTAGAAGTCAGAAAAATAAAATATTACAGGTTAAAAATAAAACAGAGAAGCTATACACATGCAAACACATGCACACACACACACACACACACACACACACACACACACACACACGCACGAAAACGTGAAACCAGTAAATAAAACAAAAAGCTGAAGGCTCCACCACAGCAGGTTGTTCAGGTTGTTTTCTCTTCTCTGGGAAGAACTCAGGATTGAGCCACCTAGAAAAAAATGGCTGACAACCACCCCCTAAATGAAACAAGAGGAAATGCCCATCACAGCAGATATAAAAATTGTTGTGTTTTGTAAACAGGAAAAGAAGCCAGGGATATGATTGGTGGAGGCCTGATATGGTGTGGGGGAAGGGGGTGGCTCTGTGGGCCCATGCTGAGGCATCCCTTCCCCCTGAAGGACCAGAATAGAGTTTATTTAGAGCATGTTAGTTGAGGGAGTAGGAGAGAGAGAGAGAGAGAGAGAGAGAGAGAGAGAGAGAGAGAGAGAGAAGATGTCAGCCATGAGAGAGGGGGAGAAGAATGAGGAGAGAGGGGACTGAGGGGGTAAGAGAGCAAGAGAAGAGAGGAAGGATGCAAGCAGCAGCCCCTTTTACAGTGAGTCAGGCACACCTGGCTGTTGCCAAGTAACTGTGGGGCAGAGCCTAAAAAAAAAAAAATGCCAACAAAAATTGTAACACACAAATAGAAAATATATATATATACAAAAACACAAGACAACATAGCTCCTCTAAACTGTGAGTCTTGATTAGGAAATCCAAAACAAACGAAAGGATTTGGTCAACTTGTAAAAACAAGAAGAAATATCCCAGCAAGATATGAACAAGATGAACATTCAGTCACAAGAGGAACGTAAAGCCCCAGGTAGACAAGAGAAGACAAAACCCTATATCACAGCTAAAGGGCCACATATGTGCAACCTAGGAACAGTATTGAATCCTGTGAGAGGAAATACCAAGTCATTAGAGACAAACTGATCAGAAAAACTTCGTAGCAAATTTCCTAACGTTAGGAAAGCATATATTTCAAAAGTTGGACGTGACTAATTTCCAACCAAGATTCCTATATCCAACCATCCTTGCCTTTAAAATCAATGAGCAAATTATGATCTTCCAAAATGACCACAAATTCAAAGTGAACATGACCACAGAGCCACAACAGCAGAGGATATTCAAGGACTTCTACATAGAGACAGAAGAAGCACAGCCTGACTCAGTAAAGAAAAACAAAAAACATGAGAGCAGCAGATACCCCATTGAGAGCTAGTAACACATCAATCAAGAATAAACCAGCAATGCCCAAACAGAACCAAACATAAAAACCAACAAAACCTTTTCAAGAATCAGAAACCTCTACCAAGAATAATCCTCAATGTAAATTGTCTTGACTCCAATTACGGGACAGGTACACTGCAGATTAAAAGCAGATACAACTCTTTATTGCCTACAGAGACACATGCTATTAGTAAAGACAAACTTTACTAAAGAAAATGGAAAGGTGGGAAAGCTACAGCAATCCAAATGAATTAGGAGAAAAATAGCACCATGTTTCTTTGATAAAGCCTCAAGGAATCACAATTATATTTACCTAAATTTATATACAACATGGATGCATGCATACTTCCCACCTAACTCTATCTATCTATATATCTATATCTATATCTATATCTATATCTATATCTATATCTATATCGATATCGATATCGATATAGATATAGATATAGATATAGATAGATAGATATCATAACACACATATATATCACTACATGTGTGTGTTAAACAAAACATCACACAGCAGAGTTTATAGCAATAGGGCCATACCTTCATCCCCTGAGAAGCAGGCAATCAAGGGCAACAGGAGTAGCCTATACTGTTTTCAGAACCACATGGACTACTCTGACCAAGAACTCAAAAGATGGATTCTCACACTCAGTTCTAGAAACCTTGTCAACTCCCTGGGATAGTGAGATTGTAGATCATAAAAGCAAATCTATTACCATTCTAAAACTTATCCTTTTAACCAAAGATAAGTATAGTTCTTAGCACTCGTCAGAGAAGCTTCCCATTACAGCAAGTAGAGACCATTAAAAAAAACCACTTCTGGACACAATGCAGAGATCTGTAGATTGTGGGAAGCCTAACCCTAAACAGATATATCTACATCACAACTCCTACACCTAAACCTCAGGGAATATCAAAGAAGTGAAGATAGAAAGGTGGTAAGAGTCAGAGGATCAGTAAGTTTGCTATAAAATTGTCTCCTAGAAATGACTGCCTAAACAAGACCTGAACAATGACAGTATCAATCGACATCTTAATACAGAAGGTGACAGATTTCACGAGTCCCCGTCCTAGACAACTACAGATAACTAATGATTACTGAGAGATGAAGAATTACACTCTCCTAGTGATGGGCCCCTAATGGATTATCTAATACACAATGGCCATCCCTAAAATCATACACAGACTCGTATGTATGTATGTATGTATGTATGTGTGTATGTATGTATGTATGTAATATATATATATATATATATATATATACATATATATATATTATATTTGTGTGTGTATGTGTGTGTGTGCACGTGTGCATGTGTGTGTGCGTGTGCGTGTGCGTGTGCGTGTGCATGTGCGTGTGTGTGTGTGTGTAACAGAAATAATCAAGGGGGAAAGGCTGTCAGTGTGAGATGGGAACAGAGGAGGGACCTGTGAGGGATTAGAAGGAAAAGGCATGATCAGGGATGGAGTGAGAAAAGAGAGAGGTGAATGGGTATGATTACATTTTAACTTAAAATACATTTTAAAAACTAAAAAAGCATTTTAAATATCAGACAAAGCAGGCTTCCAGAAAAATTGAAGCCAAGTCAAAGATAAAAAAGGTCACTACATATTAACAAAGGGAACAATCCATCAGAATGATATGACCATTGATATAGACCAAAATGTGGTACAATTTCATAAAACAAACATCACCAGAAAAAAAGAATATGTCCAGACATGAATAGAGGTGGTCTACAAAACCCCATGCACATAAATCATCCAGATTCAAAGAGATTAACAAAGAGACTTCAGGGTTAAGTAGAACCACAGATTAAATGGACAGAATAGAAATCTACAGAATGTTCTATTCAAAGGCTGAAGGATATATGTTCTTCTCAGAAGTCTGTGGAACTATCTCCAACATAGATCGCATTCTATGCAATTAAGCATTCTTTAAAGAATACAAAAGAACTTAAATAAGTTCTCCTGTGTCTAAGCAACCTAAATGAAATCAAAATAGAAGTCAGTAGCAAAGTAAATTATAATAACAACAAGGCATAAAGGTTAAACCGTATTCACCATTGGCTAAGCAATAGGAAACTGAGTAAATGAGAAGAAGCTGTCCAGAACCTCTAAGACACAAAAATGCAGGTGCAGTGAGAAAAGTGTATAGGTTTGAATGTCTACATTAATAAAAAAAATTTACAGAGAAGCCAAATAATCTAATGATGAACTTCTAGGTCTTGGGAAAACAAGAATGAGTCAAACTCGACCTTGTAAGTAGGAAGAAGCAACAAAGATCAGAGAAGAACTCAATAATGTGGAACAATGTGAAGGGTCAATGAATCAAGGATGTATTTCAATGGAAAGGTAACCAACATTAGCTATCCCTGAATCAAAATTGCAAAAAGAAAGAAAAAAGAAACAAAGGAAGAGAAGATTGAAATTAACAAAATAACAGTTCAAAATGAACTCTACCAACAGATACCAACAAAATCCAAAAAACTGTCAGGAAATATTTTTAAAACATTAAATTTAAATAAGTGTAATAAGTCCTAGCTAGTCTGCTCCGGGGAAGACACTATATTCTGGTCTAAGAGGATCCTCTGCACTCAGAGTAGTTGATAAGAACACTCTCCCACAACCTGAAGTTCCAAGCTGCAGCTGGGAGCCCATCGCACTGGGGACCCATCACCCAACAAAACCCTGCCCTCCCAAATATCACTCCCCTCCCGCTCCTTCTGCTTGGTCCTTTCTGCTGGGACAAACTCCTAGCTGGCCTGTTCCCAGTAAGACACCATATTCTGACCCATCCCAGAGGATCTGCTGTACTCAGAGCAGTTAAGAATAGACTGCACCCAGAGCAGTTGAATCCTAACTGGTCTGTTCCTGTGAAGACACCATATCCTGACCCATTGGCATGGGTTTCTTTCCGTCTGAGCCAGTGCCTTGGGCAGACCTTAGGCGCAAGCTCTGCAACTAATCACACAACACCCAGAGGAAGCTGAACTCTCAGGAGCTCTAACAAGCTCAGGATCATAAAGAAAGCTAGACTCACAGGAGATCTAACAAAGTAAGTTATCCCAGGCTCATAGGATATCAGGATCCCAGAGGCAACCTGACTCCCAGGAGCTTATACACATAGTGACTCAGGATCACAGGATCACAAAGATAGCTAGACTCTGAAGAATTCTGACACAATCAAGATAACAGGAGAGACAGAATCCAGTCAGAGACAGTGAGGGCAGGTAGCACTAGAGACAACCAAGTGGTAAAAAGCAAGCACAAGAACATAAGCAACAAAAACCAAGGTTACCTTGAATCATCAGAACCTAGTTCTCCCACCATAACAAGTCCTGGATACCCTATCACACCAGAAAAGCAAGATTCAGATTTAAAATCACTTTTCATGATGATGTTAGAAGACTTTAAGAAATATTTAAGACATAAATAACTCCCTTAAAGAAATACAGTGGAACACAGGTAAACAGGTAGAAGCCTTTAAAGAGGAAACACAAAAATCCCTTAAAGAATTACAAGAAAACAAAATCAAACAGGTGAAGGAATTGAACAAAACCATCCAGGATCCTAAAATGAAAGTAGAAACAATAAAGAAATCACAAAGGGATACTACCCTGGAGATAAAAAAAAAAAAAAAAAAAAAACTAGGAAAGATAGATGCAAGCATCACCAACAGAATACAAGAGATAGAAGCGAGAATATCATGTGCAGAAGATACCATGGAAAACATTAACACAGGGTCAAAGAAAATACAAAATGAAAAAATGGTCATACCCCAAACATCCAGGAAATCTAGGACACAATGAAAAGACCAAATATAAGGATAATATAAATAGAAAAGAGGGAAGATTCCCAACTTAAAGGGCCAGTAAATATCTGCAACCAAATTATAGGAGAAAACTTCCCTAACCTAAAGAAAGAGCTACCCATAAACATACAAGAAGCCTACAGAACTCCAAATAGACTGAAACAGAAAACAAATTCCTCCTGTCATATAATAATCAAAACACCAAATGTACAAAACAAAAAAAGAATATTAAAAGCAATAAGGGGAAAAGATCAAATAACACATAAAGGCAGACCTATCAAAATTAGACCAGACTTCTCACCAGAGGCTATATAAGCCAGAAGATCCTGGACAAATGTCATACAGACCCTAAGAGAACACAAATGCCAGCCCAGGCAACTATACTCAACAAAACTCTCAATGATCATAGTTAGAGAAAACAAGATATTCCATGACAAAACCAAATTACACAGTATCTTGTCATAAATCCAGCCCTACAAAGGGTAATAGATGGAAAACTCCAAAACAAAGAGGAAAACTCCACCCTAGAAAGTAATCTTCCAACAAACCCAAAAGAAGATAGCCACACAAACATAATTCTACCTCTAACAACAAAAATAACAAAAAGCAACAATCATTTTTCCTTAATATCTCTTAACATTAATGGACTCAACTCCCCCAATTAAAAGACATAGACTAACAGACTGGATACATAAACAGGACTCAGCATTTTGATGCACACAGGAAATGCATTTCAGTGACAAAGACAGATGCTACCTCTGAGTGAAATGCTGAAAACAATTTTCCAAGCAAATGGTTCCAAGGAACAAGCTGGAGTAGCCATTTAATATCGAATACAAACGACTTTCAACCAAAAGTTATCAAGAATGATAAGAAAGGACACATCATACTCGTCAAAGGAAAAAATCTACCAAAATAAACTCTCAATTCAGAATATTTATGCTCCAAATGCAAGGGCACCCACATTCGTAAAAGAAACTTTACTAAAGCTCAAAGTGCACATTGCACCTCACACAATAAGAGTGGGAGATTCCCAGCTTGAAGAAGTTAAAAAAAGAGTCTGTGCCCCTATTCCCTGGGCTTGGGGACTAAGGTGGTTAATATTGGGCTGCCTTTCTAGGGTAAAGAAGTGGTTTTGTCAGAACAGGGAGGATTAGCTAGAATTTATTGCATAACCATAACCTATTAGTAGAAATCTGTATAATTAGTATCAAGATGAAGTTATAATTTCTTAAATGGTACAAAATTTACTTTGATTTCAAATTTTAGGTTTTCATTGGTATGAGCTTCTTATTGATATGAAAGTGAAATGAATATTGATACTCTCACAGGCATTGTGCCTGTATAACACATTTAGGAATACAAGGCTTAGACCCAGTCCTTCTTTAACCTTTTTAACTGATTTGGGACGGTTAGCCTGTGAGTTAAGGGCCTATAGCAAATTCATGGCTTTGAGTTTATTGTTAGGGTGTTTTCTATATTTTATTTAGAAATAGCTGAGAGGAGTTAACAGACAACAGTCCATATTACCTTACATGGATAGTTGGTTTTCAAAACGTCAGAAGTCCACAGAATTGACATTACATACATTTCTATATTAATGTTCATTTTGATTAGATACCTGTCTGCTCCTGACAGCTTTCTGTCTTGGATTCTAAGAAGAAATTGAGCATCTTTGGAGTTACTCCAGTTGTGGTGAGATAGCCACTAGGCAAGAATTGCCTCTTTCCATCTACAGACAAATTTACTGTCCAGAAAAGGACACACTTGCAGAATAGTCGACTGATTTTATCTGCCTAGACAGAGTAATCAGCCCTTAATAATTCTGCATCACTAAGGTCTATCAGATGATTCTGGGCCAGAAGGCTGAAGATTTGATGCTCCAACGTTCAGTAGTATAGGGGCTGTCCAGGTGTTCAGTGGTCTCTATGAATTGGCTAAGTTTTAGAAGCTATCCTTAGTGCTTCCCATAACTTCAGTTAACTCAGTCATTCTGGATTTCTGACGGGGTTGAAGACTTATAGTCTCATAGCCAATCCTGGCTATTTACTTTGAGAGAAAAGATCTGAGTGGATGGTTTTCAGCTGACATTCATTCTAAAGCCAAGAAAAAAAGCCAGGTTCAAAACTAAGTGTTCTAGTTAGGAGAGACAACAGAGGTTCTGGTTAGTCATCAAAATGATGGACTGGGTATTAGGACTATCTTGTACCTCACTGGTACAAACAGGAAAAATTATACTCTAATTGTATTTTCAGAGAAAAGTTTTATTTTAACAGGAAGGGTGATATGTAGGAGGAGCTAAGAGGGAAGGAGTAACAAGAGTAAGAGATGGAGTAAGGAGAGGAGAAGATGAAGGAGAGGAGAAGCAAGGTGATAAGAGAGAGAAAGAGGGGGGGCATGGAGGCAGATGTTCACGTGTCTCCACCAGTCAAAGATAGTTTATATATCTAGGTTGGGTATTCAGTTACACTTCTGATTGAGCATTATCATACTTATAAAGCCTTTGATTAACATTTTTTTAAAAATGTATAAAAGCAAAAAGGAAAAGGGGGCACGGGGTTTTCTAGGGAGGGAAAATGGGGAAAAGGGATGGAATCTGAAATGTAAATAAAACATCCAATAAAAAAAAGAGAGTGGGAGATTCCAACACCCCACACTCAGCAATGGACAGATGATGGAAACACAAACTAAACAGAGACACAGTGAAACTAACAGAAGGTATGAACCAAATGGATTTAACTGATATCTATAGAACATTTCATCCAAAAACAAAAGAATATAGCTTTTTCTCAGTACCTCATGGTACCTTCGCCAAAATAGACTATATAATTGGTTACAAAACAGGATTTTACAGATACAAGAAGATTGAGATAATACCACACATTCTATCAGATTATTACAAACTAAGGCTGATCTTCAAAACAAACAAAAACCATGGAAATCCCACATACACATGGAAACTGAACAACACTCTACTCAATGATAACTTGGTCAAGGTAAAAATAAAGAAAGAAATTAAAAACTTTTTAGAATTTAATGAAAATGAAGGCACATCATACCAAAACTTATGGGACACAATGAAAGCAGTGCTAAGAGGAAAACTCATAGCTCTAAGTGCCTTCAAAAAGAAACTGGAGAGAGCATACACTAGTAATTTGACAGCACACCTGAAAGATCTAGAATAAAAAGAAGCAAATACTCCCAAGAGGAGTAGAGGACAGGAAATAATCAAACTCAGGGCTGAAATCAACCAAGTAGAAACAAAAAGAACTATTCAAGCTATCTACAAAACCAGGAGCTGGTTCTTTGAGAAAATCAACAAGATAGCAAAACCCTTAGCCAGATTAACCAGAAGTCACAGAGACAGTTAATAAATTAATTAATAAAATTATTAAAATTAATATTATCCAAATTAATAAAATCAGAACTGAAAAGGGAAACATAATAACAGGAACTAAGGAAGTTCAAAAGAAATCATCAGCTCCTACTATAAAAGCCTATACTCAACAAAATTGGAAAATCTGGATGAAAATTTGGGTCAGGTACCAAAGCTAAATCAGGATCAGATAAACCATCTAAACAGTCCCATAACCCCTAAAGAAATAGCAGCTGTCATTAAAAGTCTTCCCACCAAATAAAGTACAGGACCAGACATTTTTAGTGCAGAATTCTATCACAAATTCAAAGAAGACCTAATACCAATTCTCTTCAAACTATTCCACAAAATAGAAACAGAAAGAACACTACACAATTTGTTCTATGAAGCTACAATTACACTAGTACCTAAACCAAAGGAAGACCCAACAAAGAAAGAAAACTTCAGACCAATCTCCTTTATGAATATTGACACAAAAATAGTCAAAATTCTCGCAAACCGAATCCAAGAACACATCAAAACAATCATCTATCATGATCAAGTTGGCTTTAACTCAGGAATGCAGGAATGGTTCAATTTATAGAAATCCATCAACATAATCCACTATATAAACAAACTCAAAAAAAAAAAAAACCTACATGATCATCTTACTAGATGTGAGAAAGCATTTGACATGATAAAAATCTTGGAAAGATCAGGAATTCAAGGTCCATACCTAAACATAGTAAAAGCAATATACAGCAAATCAGTAGGCAACATCAAACTAAATGGAGAGAATTGAAGCAATCCCACTAAGATCAGGAACTAGACAAGGCAGCCCATTCTCTTCCTACCTATTCAATATAGAACTGGAAGTCTTAGCCAGAACAATTAGACAATAAAAGGAGGTCAAAAGATACAAATTGGAAAGGAAGAAGTCAAAATATCACTATCTACAGGTGATATGATAGTATACTTAGGTGACCCCAAAAGTTCCACCAGGTTTATCCTAAACCTGATAAACAACTTCAGCAAAGTGGGTGGATACAAAATTAACTCAAACAAATAAGTAGCCTTCCTCTACTCAAAGGATAAACTGGATGAGAAAGAAATTAGGGAAATGACACCCTTCACAATAGTCACAAATTATATAAAATACCCCGGTGTGAATCTAACCAAGAAAGGGAAAGATCTCTATGACCAGTCTCTGATGGAAGAAATCAAAGAATATCTTAAAACATGGAAAGATCTTCCAAGGTCATGGATTGGCAGGATTAATATAGTAAAAATGGCCACCTTGCCAAAGCAATCTACAGATTCAATGCAATCCCTATCAAAATTCCAACTCAATTCTTCATGGAGTTAGAAAGATAAATCTGCAAATTCATTTGGAATAACAAAAAACCCAGGATAGCTAAAACTATTTTCAACAATAAAAAAAACTTTTGGGGGAATCACCATCCCTGACCTCAAGCTGTACTACAAAGCAATAGTGGTAAAAACGGCATGGTATTGGTACAGAGATAGACAAGAACAATGGAATAGAATTAAAGAACCAGAAATGAACCCACACACCTATAGTCACTTGATCTTTGACAAAGGAGCTAAAACCGTCCAGTGGATAAAAGACAGCAATTTCAACACATGGTGCTGGTTCAACTGGAGGTCACCATATAGAAGAATGCAAATTAATCCATTCTTATCTCCTTGCACAAAGCTCAAGTCCAAGTGGATAAAGGCCCTCCACATAAAACCAGATACACTGAAACTAATAGACCAGAAGGTAGGGAACAGCCTTGAGTACTTGGGCACAGGGGAAAGTTTTCTGAACAAAACACCAATGGCTTATGCTCTAAGAGCAAGTATTGACAAATGGTACCTCATAAAATTGCAAAGCTTCTGTAAGCAAAGGACACTGTCAATAGGACAAAATGGCAACCAACAGATTGGGAAAAGATCTTTACCAATCCTAGATCCAATAGAGGGCTAATATCCAATATATACAAAGAACTCAAGAAACTAGACTCCAGACAACCAAATAACCCTATTAAAAATGGGGTACAGGGCTCAACAAAGAATTCTCAACTGAGGAAACTCAAATGGCTAGGAGGCACCTAAGGAAATGTTCAACATCCTTTGTCATCAGGGAAATGCAAATCAAAACAACCCTGGTATTCCACCTCACCAGTCAGAATGGCAAAGATCAAAAGCTCAGGTAATAGCAGATGCTGGCAAGGATGTGGATAAAGAGAAACACTCCTCCATTGTTGGTGGGATTGTAAGTTGGTATAACAACTTGGGAAATCAGTCTAATGGTTCCTCAGAAAATTGAACATAGTATTACCTGGTGACCCAGTTACACCACTCCTGGGCATATGCTCCAACATATAACAAGGACACATGCTCCACTATGTTCATAGCAGCCTTATTTATAATAGCCAGAAGCTGGAAAGAACCCAGATGTCCTTCAACAGAGGAAGGGATACAAAAATATGTGGTACATTTACACAATAGAGTACTACTCAGCTATTAAAAACAATGAATTCATGAAATTCTTAGGCAAATGGATGGAACTAGAAAATATCATCCTGAATGAAATAACCCAATCACAAAAGTACACTCATGGTATGCACTCACTGATAAGTGGATATTAACCCAAAAGCTCAGAATACCCAAGATACAACTCACAGACCACATAAAGCTTAAAAAGAAAGACTGAAGTGTGAGTGCTTAGATTCTTCTTAAAGGAGTAACAAAATGCTCATAGGAACAAATAAGAAGACAAAGTGTGGAGCAGAGACTGGAGGAGTCTGGTGGAGAGTCTGGAGACTGCTCCACCTGGGGATCCATCCCATCTGCAGTCACCAAATGCAGACACTGTTGTGGATGCCAAGAAGTGCATGCTGACAGGAACCTATATAGCTGTCTCCTGAGTGGTTCTGCCAGAGCCTGACATATAAAGAGGCGAATGCTCGGATGCTCTCAGCTAACCATTGAACTGATCACAGAGTCCCCAGTGGAGGAGTTAGAGAGAAGACTGAGAGAGCTGAAAAGGCTTTCAACCCTGTGAGTAGTGTGGCTGGAACGCTGAAAGTTCCTCCAGGCAGGAAGTTAGGCACAGAGGCTGTGACTACATTGCCTCATTAAAGGCCTTCTCCATGGTCCCTCATGGCACAGCCCCAATGACACGAGAAAGTCCTTGGGGTTCCAAAATGGCTTTATTGACATGACGGATGATGGATGAATCTGGATGTGCACCTTGGTGAAACTCAGGGCAGACCTGAGTTAAATAGGGAGGAAGAGAGGGGGAGGGGCTGGGGAAGAATGCTTAATTGGCTCCACCCTCTGGCCTTTAGGCATCTTATTAGTATGTAAATCTATCTAGGGCCTGAGGCCTGTAGTCAAGTCCTCTTCCTGTGCTCTTTGGGTGGGGCTGCATTGCCCTGAATGTGACTGAACAGTGCAGGTTAATGGAGTTCTACACCACGTGTTAGGAGCCTCGATTCTGAGAGCAAGGCAGAATAGTCGCATGTCCCTTACAGGCAATGGATACCTGTTGGGTCTCTGGGCTTTCCAGCCAGCGCTTCAACCAAAACCAAGACCCTTTTCATGGCTTTACACAACCCTATGGGGAGAGCTATAATACCAACTAACCAGAGATTCCAGTGTCTAAATCACCAGCCTGGGAACACATGAAGGGACCCATGGTTCTACCTGTATATGTAGTGGAGGACGGCCTTGTCAGGCATTAGTGGGAGAGGTGGGCCTTGGTCCTGGGAAGGCTGGATGCACCAGTGTGGAAGAATTTGAGGGTGGGGAGGTGGGAATGGCTGGATGCCTGGGAGCACACCTGCATAGAAGCAGGAGGATAGGGGATGGGATACAGGGTTTCTAAGGGGCAGTATGGGGAAAGAGGGTAACATCTGAAAGATAAATAAATAAAATACCCAATAATTTAAAAAAAAAAAACAGATAATGGAACTGGCTATTGCAGTCGAGCATTTGAGACTTTTTGTCAAAATTTAATATTACCCATATTACTGAGATTCCTTATAATCTTCAAGGACAAGCTATTGTGGAATGGGCCCATGGAACTTTCAAACAATATCTTCATAAAATAAAAAAGGGGGAGATATATTCCTATTCATCACAAATTTATTTAAATCATGTTCTTTTTTATTTTAATTTTTAAAAAATTTGGATGCCAAAGAACTTTCTACTGAGTGTCTATGGCACCCTACAACTAGGCATACTTATGCCTAGGTGAAAAAGAAGGATCCACTTACTGGCATATGGCATGATCCTGATCAGGTGTTTAATATGGGGAAGGGGGTATGTTTGTGTTTTTTCTGCAGGATGCTGAAGGAGCATGGTGGCTGCCAGAGAGATGGGTGAGACATGTTGATGCGAGGACAAAGAATGATGCTGACCTGTGAGCTTGCTGAGTGCCCTGACAATGGGAAGCTGTATTGGAGAGAAGTTATAATGACTCTTGTAATTTTCTTAATTGTGTCCAGTTATTCTGAGTCAATTATGAACTGGTCTAGAAATCAATTCAGTATTGGAAATCACAGTCTTCGTTTGGAAGGCTGGTTCTGGACATTTTCAGAAACATATTTGGAAGTTAGCTGCAGTTCTCTATGATGTTATGTTAGCAAGAGATAAAGTTGGGGCAGAAGCTAGATTCCAAACAGATGTTAGCACATGTGTTAGGCCCTTTTAATTGTCAAGTTAAAATTATTTTTGTTTCTTCTTGCAGTATTTAGTGTATGTTGCATTGATTGTACACCTTCTAATTGTGTTAGTGTGTTGAATCCTGACATGTCTGTTACAGGGGTCTATCAACCAGCTTTTGTTTTATTGCCCTGAGTATTACAGAACATTGGTGTTCTGAAAAAAGCTTCCAAGAACTGAAAGAAATGAATCAGGCTTTAATCACAAACAAAAGGGTTGTGGACTTGATTATTGCTAGTGTAACAGCTTTAATTACATTAATTGCTAGCACCACTGCTTCTGCAATTGCTTTGACATAAGAAGTTAAGACAGCTACTTTTGTTAATCATTTAGCAAAAAAAATGTTACTAATGTGTTGATTATACAAGAGGATTTAGATAGGCATTTGGAACAACAGATTGATGCTCTCTATTCTATTCAAATTATTGGAAGGAGGTTCATAATTTAAGAGTAAGGAGCCATTACAAGTGTCATGCCAAATACCAATGGATTTGTATTACTTCTAAAATTTACAATGATAGTCATTATAATTAGAAAATAGTTTAAAGATACTTGCAGGGTATTTGACATAATTCTAACACCTCTCTGGATGATTTAACTTTACATACTGAGATTATGAATTTAAAGAATGCTGCTCTGCTGAGTGTTGATGATGCAGATACTGCTGATAAAATTGTCCATGGCCCGAGGTTATTATTTCCCTTTTGGCCAAGCTTCAAGAATGGCATATATAGTTTGATCATGCTAGCCCTTTTTGTCCTGAAAATACTTTTATTCCTGCCCATCTTGTTAAAACTTGTCTTTAACAGCATCAACATGTTGGCAGCCAAAGTACATGTCTTGAACCTGAAAATGGACCCCCAGACAGAGTTATTAATTTACCAGGCTGGCATGCCAAGGACGGGTAAGATTCTGCACAGAGCCTTACCAAACTAAGACAGATGTGCATTGCTTTTGATAATGCATATTCCATGATGGGTAAGAAAGGCATTCTTGTCAGAACAAGCTAAGACAGGCTCAGTCTTATTTATGAAATAAAACAGTGGAGATGTGGAGAGTTTTTGGGACTACTTTACAGGAATCTTACATTGGCCAAGAATAGGAAATGGGCTGCTTGGCAGGAATCTAACATTGGCCAAGGACAAGGAAGTGAGCTTGAGGCAGGAATCTGACATTATACTAGAACAAAAAAGTAATTTCAGACATAAGTCTAAATCTTAAGCTAGAACAAAGAAATAATTTCAGATAAAAATATAAATCTTAAGCTAGAACAAAGAAGTAGGCTTTAGATGTGAAAATGACTTTGGGCTAGGACAGGGAAGTAGACTCAGACATTTTGGTTATCTTGATAAGCCTCTAGATACAGTGATCATAGGAGTGATCATGGAACTTTGTTTATTGCCTTGCCTGTTCTTTGACTATTTGTGTTTATTATCTTGCTTGTTCCTTGATTATTTGCATCTATTATATTGCCAGTTCTTCAACCTAGGACTAACCTTAATACTTGCATGTAATTAAAATGGTATAAAAACAGATGGGGAAAAAGTAAAATAAAAATTTAAAAATTTAAAAGAAATGTAATAAACAAAACCAGATAAGTTTCTAAATACATATGATTTACCAATTTAACTTAAGGCCAAACATCATAGTGAATGATGTGATTAGTACTTATGAACCTGATGCCAGAGGATGGCCATAAATTTACATCAACCTGGACTCTACTTGGTGAGTTCTCAGCTATCCTAGATTACAGGATGAGAGTTATTTTGAAAAATTAAATCAAATCTGTAATGATCAGTTATATTGAAACAGTAAGACTCTCAACAGAGAAAACCTCAGGAACAGAGTCTCCACTAAATTCTACCAGGCCTTAATATACTTGACACCACTGTTCTTCAAACTATTCTGTAAAATATAAAGGAAAGGAATACTTTCACACTCATTCCATGAGTCTAGTACTACTATGATACCAAAACCAGACAAGACCACAACAACATAAGCAAACTGCCAGCCCAAAACCTCTCAGTTAAATATTAGCAAATTTCAAATGAAGATCACGTACCATAGCCAAACTGGTCTCATTCTAGAGATTCAAGGATGGTACCACAAATCATTAAATCATTAAACAAATTAACAGCAGGCAAATAGTTTCAGGTCAGAACACAAGATCGTCTCAATAGACATAGAATTCAACATGCCTTTATGATAAAAAAGCTTAAAGAGACTAGGGAGGGGAGGCATACTTCAACAAAATTACCACTGTATGTGACAATTTAATAACTCATACTAAATTGGAAAAAATAACATTTTTAAAAATTAGGAATAAAAAAATGGTGACTTCAATAGCATAGGCCTGAGACCAGCAACTAATAAACAGAAATTTATGAAATTGAAAGCTTCTGCATGACAAAAAAAATTATCATTCAAACAAAGTGGCAGGCTACAGACTGGGAAAAGAGTTTTACTAATTACAAGTCCAAAAGAGAGTTATTATCTAAAATACATATTTTAAAAAAACTAAAAAATATGGACAACAGTAAAACAACCCATTTTCAAACTGAGGCACAGAACTAAACAGAAAGTTTCCAAAAGATAAAGCACAAAAGGTTGAGAAGCACTTAAATGTTCAACATCCTTAGTCATCTGGGTAAATGCATATCAAAATTACTTTGAGATTTCAATTTGCACCAGTCAGTGTGGCCACGATAAACAAAACAAATGATAACTCGTGCTAAAAAGGAGGTGGAGTAAAAAGAACACTCATCCATTGCTGATAGGAATGAAAACTTGTACAATCACTAAGGAATTCAGGGTGGCTGTCCCTTGGGACACGGTGGATCCTTGAGAAGATAGCTCTACCTCAAAATCCATCTACACATTTCTTCGTCATAGATCCAAAGGATGCTTCTTCCTACCACAGAGACATTTGTTCATCCTTGCTTGTGCTGTTTCATTTGTGATAGTCAGAGATTGTAAACAGCCTAGATGTCCATCAACAGAAGGATCAATAAAAAATGTGTTAAATTTATACAATGGAATATTAATAGATTTTTTCATTTTTATATGCCTGTTTTGTTTTCTAATGACAGAAAGCAAGAAGGAAAATGACTTTGAATATGCAAGGAGGTCCTGGGAAGGAGACCCATAATCAGAATATATTGGATGAAAAAAATCTATTTTCAATTTAAAAAAGAAAATGCTAACCCATAGCCTCTACTCCCAAACACTGCACACCCTTCTTACTCTGCTTTAGTATTTATAGCAGAATTAAAGATTCATTTACATTCTTTTGAAATATGAATATATGTATAATGTATATATTCATATCATTCTACAGCATGTTAAAGCATGTTTGAGAACCTGTGTTGATTTATTTCTGAGTCATTTTTATAATAAACCAGGTTATGTTTCTTCTTGATTTTTTTTAACTGAGGGTTTGGGCTTGCATTTCATTTGGTGATAAACACTGTCATTTACACAGAGAAGCATGAATAACTCTATAGCTCTCTGCAAAGTTTTAAATATAATTTTCAGAAGTTCTTTCTGCAAGTTGAACACACCACCTGAGACTAAAAAGAAATTCTGGGCCTTGAGCCAGAAGAAAATTCCAACCACAATATCATATGTAATAAAAAATATGCCAAAGGCTATTGTTGGTCTCTTGTGCAACGCCCTGTACTCTATGTCCTGAGATCTGATGGGCATTGTTGTTAGCAGTCATGACACTACAGTGAGGATCCAGCTAGACAAAATCAGAAATAAAGACATAAACCAATCCATGTCCTCCTTAACCTGTAATGGTAACTGCCCTTATAGAAATTTCTTAAACAATATCATTATCAAAAAAATGCAAAATGAAAGCACAAGGCTCAAGTTGGAGGCTTCATTTTATGAATTTGCCTCTCAAATTTTGGCACTTCACCACTTAGATGTAGAAAATTGCATTAGTTATTTACATCATCTGTGGGACTGTAGTATAGCTGCCAGTACTACAGTCAGTAGGCGAGAGTGCATATTGTCTAGAGGGCATTGAGTCTAGAGATTATAGTCCTGCCAGGTTTTAAAGCGATTAACTCAGTTCTTCAGAACTGAAATTATAGCTCTTACTGGGACAGGTGAAAAGAACACACCACCATTTGCTGAGTTTCGAAGAGCAGAGAAAAGACTCACAATCATATAGGTACCTGAGAATAAGATCCTGATAGTCTAATATACCTGAAAAGTCTCATAACCTTTTATATGGTGATAAAAAATCCACACTTCCGTTGCTTCAAGCTATCCCAGACAAACTAAACCCTTAGTCCATGACATTGTCATTAGAGGTTCAGTAAATTCTTGTTTTTCAAATAAGTACTATAGCATGATCTAGGCATTTTCAAAATGCTTTTTCACAACTTTTAAATAAGAAAATGTAACTGGCATTTTTTGAATACTCTAAAACTCTTGGGTGCTAATTGCAAGGTGTTGAGAAAAATTAACGATGGTTCTAGAAAAGACTAGTAATCCTGACCTTCCCAAGAGATGTCATAAAGATTACAATCCTAAAACCCACAATCTTATGATTGGTTAAGTTAAAATGTATTCTGCAGTGCTGGTTAATTACAATACTATGAGAATTTTGAACTCTGGAGTAGCCCGTTTTTGTTAACAGTAATTTTTACCATTTAAATACATTTTAATATAGGTTTGGGGAGGTTAATTAAAGGACTGACAATTTTTATGATGTTTTCATAATTTGTTAATATCATGTAGGCACTGAAACTACACTTGATGGTAATAATAACCAAATAGTATACTGGGTTTAGATCAACTACAAAATACAAAAAAAAAAAGAAAGAAAAGTCTGGAATATGGATGACAGCATTATCAAGCAAGAGATGTTCAAATTCAAAAAGCCAAGGAAAGTTTTGTATCACATTGTGGCGACTCACACATGTAGATGCCCAGTGCAGCACCTCCTTTCTTTCTACAGTGTTCTTATTCACGGTGTTTTAAAAATTACTCAATCTTAAGGACTACTCTTTCCCTTAACTACTTCTGTTTGATGAGATTGTAAAGCATAAATTTTTCTACTATCTCCTTTTAGTGATTATAGACCCTATCTTGCCCATAAAAAGGGTTGGCATTCTATAAAACTCAATACATATTGCTTCCTAAGCAATTTCACTCTGCCAATGATTGGGGATAGTGACAATGTCCACACTCAAACCAAAATCTAGAGAAGAAAATAAAAACGCAACCTAGGGCTCTTTGCCACTCTGTGATAATATGAACTGAAAACACCAATGAATAATTAAAGGGGGAGAGGGGAACCTAATATCATTCACTTGGAAAGATGAGCACACATTCTTGATGTTACTACCTTTGGAAGTCAACTTACAATACAGCTGCCTTCCACAGTCAGAAAGTAGAGAAGGAATTTCTGAGAAGTTTGATTCTTTGTTCTTCTACTTCTAGCTGCAGATTCTCCTGGAATCAGTAAGCTTTGCATGGGCCTAAGTTTTGAGAATATGAGACATAGAGATCACTTAACAGAGGCTGTGTATGTGCCGGTGTCTGTTAAAATAGCAGAAGGGCAAAAATAGAAACAGTTACACAAGTATCAAAATTGGGTCATAAGTGAATCAGGCAGTCCTGTTTTGCATTATTTCACCAACTTAATTCTGAAATTCCTTTTTCCCCCATTAATATATTTATTTACTCATTTTACATCCTGATTGCAGCCACTCCCCTCTTCCCAGTCTCCCCCCCCCTCATATGACCCCACCCCCGCCTCTTCACCTCTAAGAAGAGGAAAGTCCCTCCTGGACAACTAGGGAGAGGGGGAAAAGATGTAGGAAGAGCCTGGGGGAGAGGGCCTGGAGTCTGAATGAAAGTGCAGGGAATGAGCCAGAGATCTGGGATTGGAGGAGGCCCCAGGCAGTCAACCAGAATGACTCTAGCAGTGGGGGATATGGAACCTCAAGTGGCTACCTCCTCTAACCAGGCAGAACTCCCTCCAACAATTGTTAAAAAGAAAAATGCCTTGAGACTTTTCTGTATATCACACCCATACAATTTCCCAAACTTAGAAGGTAAAACACCTTTGTCAGTCTATCAGAACAAAAGTTTTCTTTTTTTAGATTCTACTTCTATCTTCAAAGAGGATCACAGCTAAGACTTGGAAAGCACACTCCATAGGCAGAGGGTGTGGGTGGATTCCTGTAAACACAGTTCTCTGCTCTCCTTTGAAATTATACTTGTAAAAGTTATTACACAGGAAATCCCCATGGATGAGTAATGCACTGAATAACTACTCAACACACCGTAAAAATCCTAGAAATAACAATAGAGGGAAATAGTCAATGTCTTCTTATACATTTCAGAGAAAAGCAACTAAATGCCTTCAGTAGTCATTTACTCACTGATGAATAACAGATAATTGGCTACCTGCTTAACATAATGAGATTCAGTAGAATTAAATAAGTCCAAATGCAAATATTCTCCAACACAAGTATGAAATCAAAATACCATATTTTCATTTCACTCACATTCAGAATTTTTTAAGGATCTCCAGAAATTTGGTGTATTTTAAACTTATTTTTATTTTATGTGTATGTGTACATATATTATACACACACACACACACACACACACACACACACACCACATCATGGAGGACATAAGAGATGTCATATCCCCTGAGTGACAGGCAGGTGTGAGTTGCTCAATATGGGGCATGGAGACAGAACATGGACTCAGCTACAAGACCAGATAAGGTAAATTCAGGAACAATGAATTTGGTGTATCATTGAAACATGATGTAGAAAAGGAATTAAAGGCCAGAGAGATGACTTAGTGGATGAAGGCATCTTCTACCAAGAATAATAACCAGGGTTCAGTCCTAGTGACATATGTAGTGACAGTGAGAATCCACCCTGCATTATAATTAATTAATTTGTTGTGTATCTGAATACACACCGATTCAGATGCACAACAAATTAATTAATCATGTAATCAAAACAGTTTTTAAAAAGATTTAAGTAACCTTCAACAACTTACATAATTTAAAATAACAGAGGAATTTCTAAATATATAACAGCAGGCAGGCCGTTTAACATGATGAGTAAGATTCTAAAGAGCTTGAAGGCAGATTAACTAGAGTTGTTATTCTGATCTAATATTCTACTAGTCAGCAATGTTGCACAATCAGGAACTTTACTTCTGTGGGTCTCAATTTCCTTCCCTGTAATACAGAAGATGATAAAAATACTTACTGGGAGGGTACAAATCATGACTAAAATATATTTACTAAAAAAAAAAAAAAAAAAAAAAAAAAAAAAAAATTTTATTTTAAAAAAAAAAAAAAAACCTACCTCAAAGAATGTATATAATGGCAAGTAAAAATTCATAAAGGACTTAAAGGTATATCTAGCTTCAGAAAAACAATAAATGGATATTTTGCAACTGGGCCTCATCATGGTGCTTCTAAAATCATGGAGGTGGGGATGGGGGGCAGGGATGGGAGGAAGCGAGGCTAGTCCAATACCACATAAGTCTACCTGTGATAACTCGAAGCCAGGTAAGTACCCAGCAATTTCCAACCTCCTCACACCCATGGGCATAGGAATATAATCTCAATGCGTAAATTCACTTTTTTAGTACATCCCATAGATATTGGGGAGTGGATGGCTCTTTCTACTCTCCACCCACGATCATCTTTTGCTGCCTTTACCTTTTTTTTCAAACATTAACATACTTTTGCAACTCTTTGAATATGTTCTTTCTACTAAGAAAACATAGATTAACATTGCTTGCTATCTGAGATGTGTGTGTGTGTGTGTGTGTGTGTGTGTGTGTGTGTGTGTGTGTGTCTGTAGAAAAACATAAATCAATATACATATAGTCCACCTGGTCTGTGGGCTTCTACAATTTTGTTTTAAGACAATTACATGTAAATTCTCAACTCTCTTTAAAATATTTTAGAAGTTTTATTTCTATGCAATTCATCTCTCACAAATCCATTCATCTAAAATGTACATTCTCTCCATTTCAAGCTCACTGCTCCATGTTTTCAAACATGTACAGCCTTGCTTCTGGGACCTCATAGTAGAACTCATCAGTGCAAAAGGAAGCCCTGTGCACATGATCGCTGACTTCATGTCACCCACTACTTTACTAGTTTTTTTCTAAACTATAACTTTTTCCCAACTGTCTTCTCCATAATCTTGTCTTCAATGTCAAACTTAAGCTTTTTTCCCAAAATCACCTAAGCCTATCTTTTCCTACCCCTCTGTCAAAGTAGCAAATTGTACCTTTTTCAATTTAGCTACTGTGTTTTCCTTGACTCTGTCATAGTCTCCATTTGACACTGATATCCACGAATCTTTCCTGGAGACATGCATGAAATACAGTCCTTGACTTTGACTGGCAGTTGGCTGGTGCGTACACATTAAGAGCCAGCGGAGCTCAGAGACACGTTTATTCACGTCTTATCCCCAAAATGATGATTTCCCCTGAAGATTTACACAAAGACGACAGATCCTAAAAACTGTCATGATTGTCATGCTGTAGAACAACTTTCTTGTGTCTAAAATCAGCTCTGTGACTGACATTGGCCCCGTTGTTTGATTTAGTTGAACCTGATCCCTACGACCTGCCCGAGATCACATTACCGTGCTACACATGGATACATAAAGCTGTCTGAGTGTTGTTTCAGAAGATGTGCAAGGAAGGACAGGATGGTAGGGGTTATCTGCTGCCAGGAATATGGCTTCATGGTGTGATATAGCTGTTTAATGGTCCACTAGCATTCCTTCCAACACCTGAGGTGATTAAAATTTTAGCCACCCAGGGTCTATAAAACAATAGTAGTCAAGCCAGATAGCTTTAGATGTATCCCTTCAAAGTATTTTTCAGTCTCTGAGCTGAATTATGATTACAGTTTTAAAATTCAAGTACAGAAAAAAATCACAAAGATAGGAAAAAAAGTCAGAGCAAAACAATGTTTCTATCACTCTGCATTAATACAAAGAAATGCTGTCTTCCATGTTCCTCTCTCTAAAGTCAGTTACCTTGTTTCAAACATTGGCTTGCAACTGAATTGTGACAAAAAATAATTTATAAGATTATCTGAAAGTGAATCACCCTCCGTCATTCCTATCAAAGACCTATTCTGATGAAATTTTGTGTGTGTGTATACTGTACTTGTGTGTGTGTGTACATACATATATATATGATATATGATATACATAGTATGCATATATATGTCTGTATCAAATAGAAAGGACTAGTCCTCTGTGACACTCAAAATTTAAGTGACATCAGCATCATTTTTAGTGTCTCACACCTAAAAAGACCCTTAAGTTCTCAATTTGTGTCTTCAGTCTCAACTGGGATCCACAATGGCTGACGTTAGGCATTCCATCTATCAGAAGGAAGAAAGGAAGGGGAAATAAAATGTTTTTACTTCTCTTCTATATCAAGCATAAGGAACCGGAGGTTCTTCATGTTTTATGATATGCTTTGTGGCACTGAGTTTAATGGTCTGACTCTGAACTCACAGATACTCACTTTGGTTTGAAGCATTCATCTTTCAGGTTCAGTCAGCTCCAATCAATTTCTTACCTTTTTCGACATCAACAACACAGTTTATGATAGTTTGGTTCATCATTATTTTATTTTTAATATTTTCATTCTTTGGGGATTCCATGCATGTAATGTACTGTATTTTGACCTTAAACGCTTCCTGTAGCCCTCTGATTCATTTAAGGTCCCCATCACAACTCTGTCTTCTATGTATTTTTTTTATGGTGTATTGATTCCAACTAAAGAGGGAATCAAAAAATCAGCACATGGTTTACAGCTGAAGGACGAAAAGCCCTTAAAGTGTCAGCAGTTTTTTCCACAAATAAAGATTTTTTGTTTGGTGGGTTAGAGTTTTTCGGACACAGTCTTGTTATACAATCCAGGCTGTCCTTGAACATCCATCCTCCTCCATCAGCCCCCAAATGCCGTGGTTACAGCCATGTATCCTCGCACTCTGCTTCAAATAAAGCATTATAAACTTTAAAAGTTTAAATCATTTTCATTATACTTCATTTAGAATCATAGTATGTTTCAGAATGTCGTGGAGCTGCTGGGGTTTACCGTTTAAATACTAACAATTACTTTATATCCCCAATTCTCTTTGACCTCTATAAGGTTATTGAACTGTAAAAGAAAAGCCCCCAGACATTTGTGGTTAAAGTTTCTCCCGGTACACAGCTTTTCTAAGGCAGTGATAAACCGCAAACCTACAGTTAGCGATTAACCTCTGCATCATGTAATAAGAATCCCGAGTGTCCCTTGAAGTGGTATAGCTTGTGGTGTTCTATTCAAGAAACTATGGTGGAATTTAACGCCCCCCCCCCAAAAAAAATCCCCCAAATCGAGGATTAAGTGGGAATTTGCTTAAGTAATTTTTTCTCTCAGCAAATTTTTAGAATGAGGACTCCATTACTTCTTCCTTCCATTAACATGCACTAATGCCTTTGAGTGAGCAGCCTTTTTGCTGGGCTAAGATCGTTCTTTTTCCTCTACTTCACAATTACAAACAGAAGATTGCGTGGGTTTCTGGCGGAAGGACTGGCGGAGCAGAGAGGGTCTGCAACCCCATAGGAAAATCAACATCGGCTGGCCAGACCACCCAGTGCTTCCAGAGACTAGACCACCAACCAAGGAATGGACAGGGAGGGATCCATGGCTCCAGATACATATGTAGCAGAGGATGGCCTTTTCTGACAGCAATGGGAGGGGAGGCCCTTGGTCCTGTGGAAGTTTGATGCCCCAGAGTAGGGGGATGAGGATGGGTGGGTGGGGGAACACCCTTATAGAGGCAAAGGGGAGGGGGAGAAGGTGGATACAGGATCGGGATCTTCTTGGAGAACATGCAGAGACAGAACCCATGACTGCCCCAAATCCCTGAAAATCTTGGTGCTGAGGGGTTTGTGGACGGGTAACTGGGAAGTGGAATATCATTTAAAATGTAAGCAAGCGAATGGAATGATTCATTGAAAGAAAGAAAGAAAGAAAGAAAGAAAGAAAGAAAGAAAGAAAGAAAGAAAGAAAGA
>JANHMN010000015.1:30269668-30282584 GCA_030674055.1 Rhabdomys pumilio
AAGGAAGGGGGGAAGGGAGGGAGGGAGGGAGGGAGGGAGGGAGGGAGGGAGGGAGGGAGGGAGGGAGGGAGGGAGGGAGAGAAAGAAAAGAAAAAAGAAAGAAAAGCAGGAGGGCGTGGTAGGGAGATTTCATTGATAAGCAAATATTATATTTTAAAAAACAAGTAGCATGAAAGAGGGGAGATGAATCAATCACTCTGAGTTCTTGTCATGCAAGCAAGCCTGAGGACCTGAGTTTGATCCCTAGCACCCAGAAAATAAGGTCAGGCTGTTATCCCATTGTGATGAGGCAGAGACAGGCATATCCCTGGGACTTATAGTTAGCCAGTCAAGTTAAATTGGAGAGTTAGTAGTTCATTGAGAGACCCTGTCTAGAAAAAAGCAATAGATAGAAATGTAGGAAACAGGCCTCCACACAGGCATACATACACATGCATGTGCACACACATATATGAATGCATATATACACAAAAGCTATAATACCGATTCATTTTTATTTTAAATAGTCTGATATTATCAGAAACAATATGCACTCAAGTATATTTCTCAAAGTTTGTTTTGATTTTTCTTCATCTTGTAGAGTGTAGAGGTCAGATTCATTTTACCTAAATTAATGTGTTTCTCTATATTTTTTCTCTTCTATGATGTAGGAATATTTGATTCATTATTCTTTAGCTAGAAAAAAATTTAATTCTACATATTAGATAATCTGAGGTTTGTAGGTTAATGAAAGACACATTAAAAAGAAAGTTATCTAATTCACTAACATATGTAACATATGCAATAAAATCTCCCTAAGCTCCAGACACAGGCTTATGACTCATGCAATCTCTGCACATAGCCAGCTGTACACATCATGAGCTTTCCAGAATATAATGAGACATTGCTGGTTTCCCAGTTTATCACAGCAGTTAACAGGGGACCAAATAGAAGGGCTTTGCTAAAAGGAATTGAACGACCACATAAATGCTGGTATTAACAGTCAGGTCCTCTGCTTCTGCTTCAATAGCAGTTACTAAAGACATTGCCCAGGACTGTTGTACAGAGTTCAAACATGGGGACACAAGGCTCTGAACTGTACTTTATCAGCTTAATATGATCATTTGATTGGTGCTGTCATAGAGATGGTAAAATTCTGGAGCCATTTTCATTCTCCTTAGAATGAACAAAAAACAAGTTGTCTTTTGTTCATGATCAGCTCTACATCAACACCACATCTTATTGCAATAGCAATGCTCATCCTAGCAGCAGCCCCCAGATGCCCCTAAATGAGCTGGTCGAGCACCACCTCTACCTCAAACCTACCCATGCCCTAAACCCAGCACGAGGATTTTCAGGGATTTTTGACAGCCATGGATCCTGTCTCTGTATGTTCTCCAAGCCAAACATGCTTACACTTGAACACACATCCCAGTAAGCAGTCCAATGTTATCAACAGCCCAGAGCTACCGCAGGCTGAAACTTCCCTAGAGTTCCCCTAAAAGGTCCATGAAGGGAGAGACAGTCAGCAAAGGATTTTAGGTTTGATTAAAAAAAAAAAAAGAAAGAAAGAAAGAAGGAAAACAGGCTGTGGGTGCCATATGGAAGCATGCGCACATACACACACCCCAGAAAAGTCTTCCCCAGCTCATCTACGGAAAAGCTTTCTCTGCTATAAATGAGTTGGGCTGAGATGCTTGCAGCCTGCTCCCAAGTCATTAAGAAACTAATGGATTTCAAAAGAGTAGAAACTTTTTAAAAAACACAGTGCAATTAATGGGCAATATATCATTTCTTTTTCTTTCCATTGTGGTGAATGCTGCTTCCAAAACTATTCAAAATTATCATCGTTGTATAGTTATATTAAAAACTGTGTCTTGTTCATTATGCATCTATTATCAAGCTCTTAGTTCCTGAACAGCCCAATTAAACCAACATTTACTGAACCTCTAACACATGACAAGCATTAGACCATAAATTCCATACAAATAATTTGATTTAATACACATATCATTTCTTGCTAGATAGTGAGTCCAGTTTATAGACCATTAACCCTGTATTTAAAGAGGTTGGGGGGGAAATGTGAAGGCACTAGAGTTGAAGAATTAGCTACCCAAAAGTCAAGACTTCTGTACATTGCCCAAAAAATTATAAGTTTATAGTGCCTTAAAAAGACAGTTTTCTCAGATGATTGCATCTCAATATCACAGCAACTTCTAGACTGTGCTCTATCTGTTTTGAAAGCATCATGGAGTTGCAGACACAAAACTAGAGCTGAATCTGCCTTCATTTCAGCCTAATATTGAAGTGAAATTTTGCCAGGTCCCAACATGGTTAGTTACCTTAACCAGGAGTTAACTGCATGTGTTTTCTTTAGCTTCAGGGAGAAATAAAAGATCACTTTAATAGTAGGTGGCACACAGTTGGGTATATCTAAAATATGAATAATTCTAATCTATAAAAACTAGAGCCCACCTGTCTTCCTGCTGTAAGACATTCTAAGTGTAAGATGGGATGAGACATTTTTCTTACTATTTTTCTTCCATTATACATGTTCATAGAATACTTAACTTGTACAACTACATGCTTGGTACTTGGTAATGTTAATAAAGATACGATTGAAAAACCATGCTTTAAAATTACACTTGGCAAGTTTATTGTTACTTGCATTGTGTTTTCCAATGTACACAGTTTTGACAACATTGTCGTTTGTATTGGGCAGGTGACGGATAAGGAACTTGAGGCTCCACCGGCAGGGTGATTTGAGTAGCGATAAGTAATTAATACAATAATGTCATCCTTTGGAGGCGGGTGAAGAAATTTTCACACATTGTATTGGCTCCAGTGATTTTTGCACAAACTGACCTAAGAAATCATCCTCCTTTAAAGTGTACAGTTCTCTATATACTCAAATCAGTTTTTGTTCACTCTTTTAAATACAGCTGTGAAATTCCAGCTGATATTTACCCTGGATTGGAAGCAGAGCATATATGTGTGATCCCGGATCTTGGTGCTGTAAGGTCACTTTGGTGTGGAAGAATCAAATGCCATGTCTGCATCTAACTATATGCAAATTGTGACCCCTCGGTTGAGTAAATGCAAGAGCCCTGACAAGAGCTTTGTGGCCTCCTCTCTCATTCTCTACATTTTCCTGCAGAACGTGATTGAAGTGTAGGAGAGCCGAGCTTTTAACATCGTTAACCTTAAAGAGCCCTAAAAGCATCCCACACCCTCCTGAACACCAAATGCCTCTGAAGTAAGGAGGACGTGTTGCATCTCGAGGACATCTGATTTCTAACCTGCGACCTCTTACTTTCAAGCTTTCACAGTCTCGGGAATTGCAAAGAAAACAGTATAAAAGCCCCTCGCAGATTAGCCAAGCATTACTATCTCCAACACTTCAGCAGATGAACCCACCCTGATCCCAGACTATAAAAACGCCTTCTGAAGGCTGTCCAGCTCCGCTTTGATTTTTGGCCCAAGTCTTAATTTTCTCACAAAGCGTAGATCTGTATTTCATTAGGGATACTATCTTAAGCCCCTCTGTGCCCCGACATTTTTTGACAGGATTTTCTTTCCTACAGATTCATTGGTACCAATTTTGAAGATGAACCAATGAGTATCAAAATACATTTTAAAATCAATAGATTATTTGAACTGAAATTTTATCCCAGTAAATCCCCACGCTTCTGCTCCTGAATTTTTTTTCATTCTTGTCTGTTACACTGTCTGCATATCATATCTTTATGTGAAAAGTGGGCTTATTCAGATAAGGTTGAGATTTTATTTCCTAGCCTTCAACATTATTCTTGATTTCTTTTTTCAACTATGTCTATAGATTCTCAAATGACAATCACCAAATCACAAGGAGCCAACAAGTTGGATCACTGAGTAAAGGCAATTGCAACAAATTCTGATGAGCTGAGTGTCAATCCCCAGAACCTACAAGGTAGAAGGAAAGAGCCATCTCTATCAAAATGTCCTCTGATTACCATATTCTCCCCATAGGCCACACAGATACCACATTCTCACCATAGTAGGTACAGAGACACCACAGACACACTGAAAAGATAAAATAAGAAAAAATTTTAAAATATTACAAAGTCCTTTTATTCCATACAGCATAAGTAATGTCAACAGAATCAAGGTCCATGTACAAAAAAGGGAAAGCAGAGACTCTGACTTTTCTATTAAATAACAAGGTATTCAATGTTTCATATTCAAAGTATTAACCAAACTATTAATTAGCCTTTGGCATTGAATTCACCTTCATAAGAAATTCATCTAAGATAAATAATTAAAATTAATTAAATAGTTTTATTTTATAGGGTTACTTGAGACAAATGTATGTGTTTAATCACAAAATCACTGCCTTGAAATGGGAGCTGATGTCTACAGACTCATCAAAGATTTGCTTTGTCTGATTTTTCTAAAATGATGCAGTGTGTGTTAAGTGGAAGGAATCATGACATCCATTGACCCAGCTCACTCAACATGAGTCTGCCCAGAAAGAAATCCCATAGAAGAATACCTATATACATCACTTGGCAGACGACAGAGAATCTCTGATGTCAATTTCATATCTTAGCTTTTTAATCAGAATGAAGACAATATTCTATCTTGTGAGACAATGCTAAAAAATTAATACTAAGCTGCATGGGCAAAATACCAGGGCCATTACAATTCTCAGAAACATTTTTGGTTTGCTTCTTCTATCATTAGTGAAAATATTAGCAACCATCTCTCATATGAGTTGAACAAAATGTAACTTTGTGCATCACTGAATGCTTTTATGAAATGTCCACCTAAGAAATAGGTTTGCACTGTGTGCAAACTGATTCAAACAGGGTGCCTTTCCTCAAGAACCATTCAGGCAAGGAAATGAACTTTAAATAATATCAAATAATATCATATATTTATGGAGCAGATATCCATATCATGGGATCCTTTAGCTCAATGGTTCTCAATCTTCCCAATGCTGCAATCCTATAATACAGTTCCTCATGTTGTGGTGATTCCAAGCCATAAAACAATTTTTGTTGCTACTTCGTAATTGTAATTTTGCTATGAATTACATTACACGTGCATATCACGTTACACCATAGTATTCTTAGAATGTAGCTCCTTAACACTTTGTCTTCTGTATTTACTGAGGGCTTATTGCTACTATATTGTTCTTTGAATTGTAATAGAAATATCTGATATGCCAGATATCTAATGTGTGACCCCAAAGGAGTTGAGAACCCACAGGTTAAGAACCACAACTTAGACTGTCACAGTAAAAATAATGCTAGATCACTGTTTCAATAAGAAGTTGCTTATATTTTTATTTAGGTTATTGGTTATTGCCTTGAAAAACAATTACTAAAATAAGCAGATTGTTGGGAAGATATAATATCTGTGTGAATATGTGTGTGTGTGTGTGTGTGTGTGTGCATACTTATTCAAGTATTCTATGAAATATTTTAGGTTATAGAAGCAAATGTATAATGTGTATAATTGTTCATGTAATAAAGAAAGAGACTCTGGATAGAAATGATCAAGACAAAATAAAACAAGACCGACAATCCTTAAAGCCAATTAATAATCCTTAAAACCCTAGTTCTTACAGTCAACCTCTAATTTGTCTCTGTCTTCTCTAACAGACACCAAACATCAAAACACAGAGCAAATATATTAAGATGCAAAATCCAAATTTATCACGAGTCTAAAGATGCAGCTTTCATCAGCGATTGTGGGAAGTGTCTTCAGTAGGGTTTCTCATAAGTGATAAACAAAAAGATAAAAGAACAGTGTAGTAGCAGTAAACCCTCAGTAAATACAGAAGATAAAGTGTTAATGAGCTACATTTTAAGAATACTACGGTGTAACGTGGTGTGCACTTTGTCAGGTGGAGCCTCCACATGAACTGATTTGGGGGAAGCACAAACTAAAGGTGAACGAATTGACAAATGCTACTCAATGTGTCATTTCCCTCATTGATAAAACAAAGAAACTAGGATGCAGAGTTATGAGATCAACAGAGTCTCAGAGTGGCTCACCTGGATGGATGAACAATATTTTCATGAAAGGAAAAAAAAAAACAATGATGTCATTTGAATCTTGGGAAGGCGGAACAACTGGAGAAGAAAATACTGTTTCTTGATTTGAATGACAACCCAGTGCCCAGTTGCCAGACCAAGGACCCTCAGTGGAAAAGTCTGTCAGTTCTCCATCACAGTAGAGCTACCTACTTGGAGTAAAACACCTGACTTTCACTCCAAATGTTCCAGAAAACTGAAAAGCTATACAAAATTATATTTCCAAAAAATGTACTGAAAAGGTTGTCTAGGAGAAAATAAGGAATCCTAAAACTCACAATGTCAAAAAAACAAAAGCAAAAAAAAAAAAAAAAAAAAAAAAAAAAAAAGCTATGAACATGTATTTTTCTGTACTTACTTAAATACAAAAAAAAAATAGTTTGGAGTTTGGTTGGGGTTTCTGTTGTTTTTCTGTTGTTTTGTTTGTTTGTTTGTTTGTTTTGAGAATTTGTAGAGTACAGGCTGGCCCCGGGCTTGCTATGTAACAGGTAAGGAAAACTTTAAATTCCTGATCCCCACACCTCTGCCTCCTAAGTGCTGGAGGTATAGGTACAAGCCATAGCCCCCAGCCTGCAAATTAGAGATTTTAATCATATAAAAATATTATAGATGTAAGTGTGGCAATGTGCATACAAATTTACAAATATACCAAGGTAATGTATGATGTCTACTCAACAGTTAAGTATGAAAGTGAGTGAGAGGTTTTGCAATGCATGGTTAATTATATTTGTTAGCTTACTGGTATGTGAGCTATATAGAAGAACTTGTGCATTCAGGTCTGTGAAGTGAAAATTTCTCCCCCAAGAAAGGATGCATCACCCAGCCATAGCTCCATGGTGAGAGGATCTCTGTTCAAACCCTGAATTCTCAGCTTGTTTGTGAAATTAGTAGCTTTCAATATGTTCATTCTGTAAGTAAGAAATACAAGCAATATCTACCTCAGTTTGTTCTGACAGTTAAGTGGAAAAATCCATTCCAGGCATACAGGAAATATCTAAATAATCAGTTCATTCATTTATTTTAACTCTTATAGCTCTCTTGTTCTCTTTCATTCTCTCTCTCTCTCTCTCTTTCTCTCTCTCCCTCCCTCCCTCCCTCCCTCCCTGTGCGTATGTGGGAACGTGCTCACATGCACAGATAAAACATTTTGGAAACAAAGACAGTCCAATACATATTTTGATAATGAATAAACTCTATCCTGAAAGTGTAATTAATTGAAATATCTTATTGCCTTACTATATGGAGGACTGTAATTATAAAAACTCCAACTAGTTTTAATTTTATTTTATTCATTCATATAAATATTAAGGAGCTTTGACACAAAGCAAGAAAAAATCAGTTTTTATCTTATGTCTTGTCATTCAATTTTCAGATGAACATTTTATCAGCATACTCAAGAACTAATTTTATGTCATAGTATCTTACAAAAATTTAATATTAAAATATATAAAAGCATAAAAAAGTCTTTCATTACAGTGTCTATGGTATAAGATACAAGTAAATTCAATTGGATAAATCATTTTCAATTTGTTCAAGTCTTGCATTTGCTGAGCCTCTCCTCTGGAATGAGCTATATTAAGCTCATTTGGTAAAAGAGATATTTAGGGAAATGTTTGTTGTCACATGGAGCCTTGAAAATCTTTCTAATACTTCTCCATGAGAGGGAAACATTTTTTTTCTTTTAGGGTCATATGCAGACTAAAACTTTAATACATATAATTTCACTTGGATTACAGACTGACTATAGTACAGACATTAGAAAGAACAGGTCTCATTGGGTGTCAAGGTGTTTTTCTATGTTTGGTTATTATAGTCCAAATGCAAAAGTGGCAGTGATAGACTGTTACATCAGCATCTGGTTAACATTACCCAAATGAATCATGAAAAAGAAGTGACGGCCGGATTGGAGCCAGGGCAACCAAGAGATACCGAAGATAATGCCTGTGTTTTGAAGCGAGAGGCTTTCCAGCATCTCTGACCTAATGCCACATATGTCTTAATTTAAAGTGAAGGGTAACTGTGATAACAAGCAAGAACAATTATAGTTTCAACTTGAAGGCTCAGACCAAATAGAAATGAGTTAAGGTAGTGTATTTTCCAAATCCAACAAGAGGTCATCTCTGCCCAAGAGCTCTTAGAACCTCTCAGTTAGATTTCTATTCAAAACTGCTTAATGTTTTTCTAAATAAGCAATAAACTGTATCTGGTTCTTTTTGTCAAGTTAAAACAAGACTTTTATCTACAAGCTTGACAGGTGAAGCCACACAAAGCTTTACAGCTTTAAACCTAGCTTTTAAAAAAAAATCACACACACTGTTTTATGCTTCTCAGGCTAGACAACAAAGTTATGAGAGGGTTTCCCCTTAGCTTTAGCGTAAATGTCCCCACCTGACACATCCAAAGCCTGACTTTCAAATGCTCCTGCTGTTCACACCTGCTCATTCACAGCTGCCAACAAAGGGAGACAGGAACTTCTCCCACCTACACACCTGTCAGATGGGTGGGTACCTTTAACCCCTTGTCTTCTCTTTATTGATTCCCACAAGAAATAGAAAAGAGTGCACTACACAGGAGTTGGGTAGGGCGGGGGCTAAGGAAAGCAGACAAGCAAAACTGCTCCCATGTAAGACAAACTTAAGATGTTTACTTATAGAATGTAGCTGTCAACATATGGGAAGGAAAGTTTACATTAAGTGGTGGAAGGTCTCACAATTGCTCCTAACGAAAATGAAAAGACATAAGGCTTTTCATATAACACCAAAGAACATGTTATTATTTAAAATACACTAAACTTATGTCATTTCATAGTGTATATGGTAACCAACTTTTAATATTAGAAAATTTATTAAAAATAGATTGTGTGTGTGTGTGTGTGTGTGTGTGTGTGTGTGTGTGTGTCTGTGTGTGTGTTTTCCCAAAAGTACTACAGATTGAAAAAGGAAAATTTGTAGAGATTAAATGTTGGCACACTCAATTCAGTGTCTGGTGTGTTCATATGATTTAAAATACAGCACACAACTATTTAACCTACTTTTCAGGTAGACTTTAGTTGATAATAGATGAATCCGTAAGAAATTAACAAAAATACATCCATTTGAAATAATGTTTAGTAAACCAAACTACTCATTAAATAAGTATGAAAAAGGCTTTTAAATCTTATCGTTGTACAAATTAAAGGGATCACATTATAAAAATCCAACTATTTCACTTGCAGCAACATATTAAAAAAATACATATACACACATACAGACACTCACACAGCAAATTTAGGTGACTGTGTACATTAAAGTAATTGACATTGAATTGCATTTTTAAATATTTTGGAACTCTAGTTTAAATTTTGGCATCATCAAACAAGAGATCTTTCAAGTCTCTAATTGATAAAAGTCATACAGCTTAAACAGCTACAGACAGACTATCCAGATGGGCTCTAATAGTTAATAGTTTAGGTGCTCAGACATGATTTCATTTCATTGATAAAATGGAGATACTCAAGAACACCACTGTATTTCTAATACTGTGATTTGTTTTAAGGCTTCAGGGAGAAAACTCAAAGCTTGTGTGTCTTTCCAGTGTTAGATGTGGGTAGAAACAAATCTCTTTGGAGTTTCTGGGAGATGAAAGAATAAATAACTTCCTTTCATGCTCCTTTCTCATCAGAGATAGGGCAATTTGGTGATGCTCCCACAGAGCCACGGACCATTCTAGCTCTGGAATTTTCCCAAAAGTTGTAAGAACCTTTTTTTCCCCTTACAAACAAAGTGATTTAATCATTTGTGCAATGACACCATTAGGAAGACCAGGTCCACATCCCAAACTAGAACATCATTTGTCACAACCCATAATTCAGTGGCCACTTCTGTAACCCATGATTGAACTTTGGCAGCAGTTAAAATTCAAACTGGACTGTCCACTCCCCATAAATGAGGCTAAAGTGTGCTGACAGTGTGCGGATAAGGGCTGAGCAAGCTAATAGGTTTGAGTGTCTGAAACTTTTGATAATCCGGTCTTAAGTGTCATGGGTCTTTCAAGGTGGATTCCATCTGTCTTATAAAGCTGTGTATTGAAACATAATGCACCCTTTGATCTCCTTTGCAAAAACCTTGTGAAGTCAACAGAATGTCCCATTGGCTCAATATCCAGATCCTCAGCCTGTTGACATGAAAGATTTTAACACTTCTAAGTGTTGGCAAACAGTAAGTGACCTAGATGCTGAAAGGTTTCCAGCAAGAAAGCTCAAGATGGGATGAACCATGCCAGTACAGGCTACCCTTCTGGATTCTCATCCCAAAATAAAGCAAAATAGCACATGACAAGCCATGTTCAAGTTTGATAATGACAATTTATATAAATTAATTCTTAATTTATTATTTAATAGAGTATCTTGAAAAGTTAAGCATCACTTATTGTCTAGATTACTTACATTTATGGGCAAAAGTAGCTCTACAATATTAATCTATATAATGTATATAAGCTGTCTTAAAGAATAAATATAAAATATACATGTGTATATGTGTATGTGTATTTATTTCTATATGCATCTATTTGTTTGCAAACCTTGCTTTTGTGTATGTTTATGTGGTATTTACTCAAGACAGGTGTATATAGGCAAGAATGAAGCGTAAAAATTGAACATACATTTGTAGCCAGAAAATCCAAACTGGGTGTTTCTCTTCTTTCTGTTTCTAAAAAGACGTATTGGTTTGTGAACAGTGGTAATATGTGTGCTAAAGAATGTATGTGGAGATCAGAGGAAAACCCTCTCACCACATAGATCCCAGGAATCAAACTCAGATCATCAAGCTTGGCAGCAAAAGTGCCTTTGCCCACTGAGCCATCTTCCCAAGCCCCATTCCTCTTATCTTTACAAATGCATAAGATACCAGCCCTGATCTGCTGACTTCTGATTTGTTTTATTAATTACTTTCCAAATAGCAGCAATCAAGACACTATTTTTTTCCCTTTCTTCTTTATTTCAGTATCAGGTTCAGATATAGTTCCAAAGTTTTAGCCAATTTTAGAATTTAATTCCTTTCCTATTTTAGTATTAATATTTGCCTACAGATTCTTGGGTCAGTAAGTACAGAATCAATGGCCTCATTTTTAAATAACAAGAAAATGAGATCTGTTTAAAATCTACAGTCCTTTGTTGTCTTTTCCCTGAAACAAGGCTAAAGTCTTGTCCATCCTTCAATACCTACATCCCTGTTTGGATAATAATTATAGGCTGTTCTTTTCTCTTTCCCCAAATCTTTGCTCAGTACTTATTAGATAGTACAGCGATTAGTTCTGGTCCTGTATGTTTCCTCTCAGGGAATGTAGTTTCACAAGGTCACGATCTATGCCTGATACCCTCAATATGAAACTCAGACTCTGGCAGGCAGAGAGCACATTGAAATTGGAGCAGGAAGGAGGAAAAGAAGTAGTATTTGCCTACTTCTTTGTGTCTTTGACCACATACTCAATGAGGTTTAAAAATAAATAAACAATGGCCATTAAGTGGAAGAACCAAATAGTTCTAAGTCCTTCCCAATCTTGTGACTACTACTGTTATTTCAACATCTTTCTGCTGCATTCTCAAAGAGCTGCTAGTTTTCTGACACCATCTAGCCAAGTACACAACAGATGGCTCTGAGATCCACTCTGCGTTTATATGCAAACCAACAAATGTTCTGCTCAGTGGCATATGTGCTCAAATATTATCAGTACTAGATACAGTGAGATTGCAAACAAAGCCCTGGCAGAGGAAACGTACACATATTGTGAATCTATCCAAACACATTAGCCTTTTACTTGATATACAATTAATAGAATACTAATACATAACTGCCCACTTATGTATGTAGCCCCTCTTTATCTTTCATTAATATTACATACCTTCCTTTCTGGACCTATTTTTACTAAGTATCTCTGTGAAAACACACACACACACACACACACACACACACAAGCACATATCTATACATGGAGTGTCTCATCAGTGCTTTTTCACGATGATTTTTACCAGTGAACTTCCTAATTCCAACCATGCAACTCTCACATTAACTGAAAGCATTATAGATAGTGCTTACTACACCACATCACAATTTACACACCACGGGGCTACTATAACCAAGCTACCTTACAATCCCAACTAAGTTCTTTTAAGTTCTTGTGTTTTTCCAACTAAAAATTATACTCTTTCCTCTAGGTTGCAGATTTTAGTGAGTCCTCTTAACAAACTTTCCACAACACCACTTTTCTTTCAAATCCATGGAAGAATTAACTGCCTTTCCACTTTGCACCCATCACATCTGTAGATAATATGCCATGTCTCATAACACTGGACTATAATTTGCACATAGATATTTGCTTCGTGAGGTTGTATGTTATTTGCCAGTAAGAACTGAGTCTTGTTCATTACTCATTTATTCAAAGCCTGGAGTGTAATGTGCTTAATTACTTACTGAGTAAATGATACGGATGATTATCCATAAAGCATTTAGAGCAACTTTATATTGTCATGCTTGCAATTATAAAGCCTAAACAAAATGTCTGAAGACATAATTGAGATTTCAGGACCAAGACGTTAGCAGACAAGAGTGGAGTTAGTAACATATGGCTTTAAGTTATATCAGTGTCTTTAAGTAAGATCCAGTCTGTTTTATTTGAAACAGCTAGATAGTTTCCTTCTTACTAGCCAAGAATTCCTTAAGACTCCCAGAAAAGACTGATTCAGGCACTAACACATTTAATTGCATCCCCACCCTCTTTTTTGTCAAAAGGTGAATGTAATAAAGGTTTGGTTTGGTTTGGTTTGGTTTGGTTTGGTTTGGTTTGGTTTGGTTTGGTTTGGTTTGGTTTGGTTTGGTTTGGTT
>JANHMN010000015.1:30282594-30298096 GCA_030674055.1 Rhabdomys pumilio
TTTGGTTTGGTTTGGTTTGGTTTGGTTTGGTTTGGTTTGGTTTGGTTGTCTCCCAGAAGCAAAACAATGGAAGAATGCAACAAGGCAGTGGATGTCTCTACAGAAACAGAGTGAGGTGGATATGTAAGGCAGCCAGGGCATGAGGCCGTCTTGAGATGCTACATCCTTGGAGAATGATGAAAAAGCAGAGCCTCCACAAGACTGTAGCAGAGCAGAGTCTCCATTCCAGCTAAACGCTAACAGCTATCACTCACTTAAAAAGTGGCCTAGGGGGATTATTCTGGCTCAATCCCAATAGTAGGATTTGAGAATGCTCATGTATCTTAATTTTTTCTAATTTGTTTTGCTTCCTAACTTAAAATTTTTTAATAAAACAATGTGTTGTTGCTAAGATACTTCTCTCTCATTCTTACTAAAAATAAAGCACATACAAAAAAAATATTTAAGGGTAAAGTGTCAGGACTGTACCCAGAGGTCCACTGCAGTGGGAGCCATTAAGATGTGCAAGTAAGTGTTGGAGAGACAGGGGAGGAAGAGAAACGGAATGGTTTGAGCACTATGAAGAGAGGTGGAGCTGGAGACACAAGGATGAAGAGGAATATAGCCTGTTGTGAGTCCCTGCCCTGCCAGCTGAGGCTAGGGTAAAGTTCCAGCCAGAGCTACTGCTGAAGGCAGCACTGTCATGTGTGGCCACATGGCAGCAGGGAGCTTTGTCAATACCCATGGTTCCTATTACCACAAAAGGCCATGACAATGTCCCTGGTCTGGGCTGCCTGCCCCCTAAAACCATGTTAATATACAACATCTGCGTATAGCTGGCCTTACCCCATATTGGCTGCAGCACTTGGGATAACTGGCCAAGCATCATGCCTGGGTGACACAGTACAGCTGACCCTCATTGCCAGAACTGAAGCAATCCAGTCCTCAAGAATGTGAACTAGAGAGCTGACCCTGCCTCTTGTCTGCCATGTGGTGGCATGGGTGAAGAAGAGACGCCTACCTCCCTCAATCCTCACCAATTCAAGCAGGTGAGAGAGCTGACTCCAGGGGCTGAAAGGAAGAATCAGAGCCAAGAAAGAGGGAGGTCATCAGGATCACAATCTGGCTGGAAGTGCCGGGGAAGGGGTGGAGGTGTTCTCCGAGGATTTTAGCGTTACAGCTCTTTTAGATGGTATTCAACAAAACAGCTCTTAATCTTCAGTGAAACAGCTTGTACACATACACTTATTAGCGGGTGAACAAAGGCTATACATGAACCTTGGGGAGTGGGAAGGAATTTTCAGGGGGGGAATGTAAATCATTGGCTCGAGTTTAAACTACTGAGAATGCCTCATTTGTACCAGGAATCCTAGGTACTTGTTGGGTGGGTTCTTATTGGGAAAGAAGAAGATGGACTTGTAGGCTTGCCAAGGGCTATGTAACCTTCCTCGGGTTGAGGGTATGAGGATTGAGCTCCCTGGCTAAGAGCAGAGGAGCAGAAGCCCTGCTGGAAAAGGAGTCCTCCATTTTGCACGGAGCTCAGGCTATCCAGACATGGTAGACTGAGACCTTAAGTAGCGGGGTTTCCTAACGTGTCAATGCACGTGCATGCGTGCGTGCGTGCGTGCGTGTGTGTGTGTGTGTGTGTGTGTATCCTTCAATTTTCTCACCTACCAGATAAGAAAAGGGAACATGTGAAAGCTGAGTTCTTGTTCAAGACCATTTTTTCACTACATGGATAGCTGTAGCAGTAGCTTTAACCTACAGGTCACTTTTCTCTGACATCTTTTATTTCTGCTGTTGTACCTAACTAGTAATGGTTGAGTGTAGCTCTGTAACAATTCATTATAGATAAAGAAGTTCCGTATGAGTCCATTTGTACCGTATAAGCCCTTTTTACTTCCTTCGAGTATTATTTCCGACATGGTTGTACGGAATCGCAGAAATCAGACGAACCGCTCTTTACTTGTGACTTGATTAAATCATTTTTCTGACAGAAATATACGTGATCAGTTTAATTTGGTGAGTAATTTACTGAGAAACAGTAATGAAGCAGACAACCTAGTAATCAGTAAGACTGCCATCCTAGGCTAAAGAGGACTTCTTCGAACCCCATGAGTTTTATCATCCAATGGGAACATTATATGGAAAACACACAAACAAGAACTAGCAAAACATCCTATTATGCTATGTATGTACTGTGAGAAAGATTCTGAGAGTTGGAAGTTGGGCTTGAGAAAGAGTTTACACTTTAAGTGAAATCTTAAAAGGAAGTGGATATTTTGCTATAGGACATGATTTATTTTTACAAAAATGTATTGAGGAAGAGAGCCTCTGCTTTTTGTTTGTTTGTTTGTTTGTTTGTTGTTTTGTTTTGTTTCTGTTGGTGGTGATGTCATTTTTTTCTCCCCGTATACTAGAAGATGACTATATTCCCTATTGGTAATAATATAGAAGCCAAAGATAATCTTAGCAATTGGTGGTGAATTAAATACAGTCCTACTCACTTGTTAAATGTATAAATCACTCACTTCACTTTGGCCAGCATCTATGAGATCTATCTTTTTGAGTCATACTGCACTGAGGGAAACATGACCAACCACAGAGTCCACAAGGATAATCAGGCTCTTAGGTACCGCAGTTTTTCTCTTTTTAATACGCAGTGGTTCTTAATGGTTCATATATTTTCTACCTTCCTTAATTATTTGCTTGAATGGGAGAAATTCTTGATTTTCTTTCTATCTGGAGGTTCTCATCTATTTGGAAATATTGAGCTTTACAGTCAAATGAAGAATTTACAGGGAAATGAATGAAGGATGTGGACAGGTTAGGAATATCTGGTGTCTGTAACTAGCTTCTATAATTTAAAGATATTGAAACATCTAAAATACATACTTTCATGCAAAGGGAAATGTGGATTTTTGCACAATTTGAAAAAATTACAAAAGCAAAGATAGCAATCGTTATGAAACCCTGTCTCGAAAAAAAGCAATCGTTATGACAATGGTGGGCAGTTAGACAAACTAATTATACTAAAAAAGCAGGAATAGATGACCCACACTTCTTTATACATAGCTTCCAAAATGCTATCAAATTGCTATTAATTATGACAAGAGGAAAAATAAGTGGCTAGTTTTTAAAATATGATTTAAAAATTCAATACTTTATTCAACAAACAAATTCAGAACTAGTAGTGTTTTAAAATGCAACTCAATTTCTAGAAGCAAAAGCTGTTGATTTACTTAAATCAATGATGTGTCTGTTGCTCTTATGATACTGGAGGTTATTACAGCTTTTCAGTTTAGGATTCAGGCATGAATCAGACCTGCAGTGGTGCACAGGACACAGCTTCATCTGAGAACAATAACTCAGGGAGAAAACACTTGCCTAGCCTGTGGGAAGACCAGGTTACAGTTCCCCACCACTACAAAAGCAAAGCGGCGTTTCCACACAGAACAGACAGGACCACCAAATTACGGATTACGGAAGAAACAGAAGAGATAGGGGGTCACTCAGAACCTGTCACAGTGATGACACCTCTCACACAAATTGAAATGATACACAGATTTATTTCACATGTGGATAATCATTAAGAACACATTTGAGAAGAATGCATTTCCGGGGTAAGAGTGAGCACTCATCTCAGTTCTGTCTGAATAGAATTCTAGGTGGGTTTTCTCCTGAGTGTCTGATGTCACTCATTGTATCAGTCTCAAGGGAGCGAGATTTCATACTAATTCTGAAGTACAAATAAGCAAACAGTAGTTAGCACTAGTATTCTAAATCATAAAAAAAAAAGACATTATGTCATGATCTGTAAATAAAGGAAACTTTTCTGATGCTAATTCATACACTTGCATACCAAGTATAAAATGACAGATAACAGACATTTTTAAGTTTTTAAGTTTTTAAGACATTACTGTATCTTCATTTGTTTCTTCCATAATGTCACTCCATAATCAGCCAATGAGATCAGATCTGTGCCCCAACACCTTCAATTGGCACAGCAAAGCTTAACCACACCTATAATCCTGCGATGCACTTCGTGAAATGCCACTTCTCAGTACAGTCTTATTGTAGCACACTACTCCTAACAGTCCAGCCTCGCGTAAGCCATTTTTGAGGCCCAGGTGTACAGACAAAAATACAGTTTTTCACTTTACCTACCCTGAGTCACTTGTAAATTTTCCCTTAGGCTCCATTTTATGGCAAAGAAATCCCCCATGTTTCAGGTCAGTACAAGGTCAAACCAGATGTTCACTTTGTAAATATAAGCGTAACCCTTCAAGTTATTTATTTCATTTTCCTATGCAAATGCTATTTGAAGTGGAGAGAACACATTTGTAATTGATAAAATCTTTTATTTAGCTTTAGCTTTGTACGCCGGGTGCTCTCAGACTTCAAGAGAGTTGTTTGCATGCTTCTACTTGCATACAATTAAAGACCTGGATGGAAATTTCCTACTTAACATTGGCCTCAAGTCTTTGGGACTCCATCAGAGTTAGACGTAATCCTGAAGAAACAGCAGTAAGCAGAAACAACAGAGAAAGACATTTATGTAATTTATGTTTACTGCATTAGATGGCAGCATAGTATACAAAACCAAAGTCTAGTGTTTTGTTAGGAAACACGGTGTTTCCTCAAAGCCACTTTTAAACACTTTTCTGGTTAGTTCTTTGTCAAGTTGAAACAAGCTAGGGTCAGCTGGGAAGATAACCACAAATGAGAAACTGCCTCCACCAGACTGCCCTGAAGGCAAGTCTATGGAACATTTTTCTTGATTAATGATTGGTGCAGAAAGGCCCAGCTTGCTGTGGGTGGTGCCAGCTCTGGGCAGGTGATCCTGGTTGTACATGAAAGCAAGCTGAACACATCATTGAAAGCTAAGCAGTAAGCAGCACTCCTCCATGGAGTCTGTTTTTTCCTTTATGGCCTTGCCTTGAGCTTTTTCTCATATTCTCTTGATGGATGACTGACTACACACTATAAGTCAAATAAAACTTTTCCTCTTCCAAGTTGCTATTGGTCGTGGAGTCTTATCACAGAACAGACAACAACCTAACAATTAGTATTTATAAAAGTTTAGTGTCTCTTTAACGTGTCCATCTGTCTTAGTGAGGGTTTCTATTACTGGGAGGAGACACCCTGACCATGGCAACTGTTATAAAGGAAAAGATTTAATTGGGACTGCCTTACAGTTCAGAAGTTTAGTCCATTATTGTCATAGGAAGAAGCATGGCAGCATGTAGGCAGACATATTACTGGAGGACAGCTGAGAGTTTTGCATCTTGATCCACAGGCAGCAGAAGGAGACTGACTTAAGCTTCCTTGGGTGTAGCTTGAATTTGTAAGACCTCAAAGCCCACCTCCACAGTGACATACTTCTTCCAAAATAGCTACACCTACTCCAATAAGGTCATACCTCCTAATGGTGCCACTTCCTATGAGCCAAGCATTCACATACATGAGTCTATGGGGGCTATTCCTATTCAAGCCATTATACCATCCAAACTCAAAACATGGTTTTGAAAATTGATTTAATATCATGAAAACTTACATTTGTGCCCGTCTTCTCAAAACATGTAATGGAGTACCTAAAAAAAATGACAGGGGCTGTTATACATGTCTCAGCTATGAATAAGAAAAAAAAATCTTTGTTTTCCTGGACCTTAATTTAAAGTTGGAAAAGACAGTGAAAATGTTAGTAAATTATCTACTATTTTTAAAAATTGGTGTGTGGTAGTTAATCTTCATTTTTAACTTGACTAGATGTTGAATCTCTTAGGAATCAAACTTCTGCATTGTTTCTGTGGGTGTTTCAAGAGAGGCTTAACTAAGGAAAGAAGACTCACTTTAAATATGTCCAGCACTATCCGAAGAACTGGGGTCCTGAAGCAAACCAATTGGGGAAAGTGAGAGGAGAATGGAGCACCAACATTCATCTTTTTCTCCCCCAACTTGCATGTATATGTTTCAATATTGCAAGTGTGTGTGCTGATAAACTTGCCTATGTGTGCATCTGTAAAACACAGAGGTCAGCTTTGAGAATCTTCCACTATTTCTCTCCACTTTATTTTAATTTTGAAAAAAATCTCTTACCAAATTTGATGTTCCATGTTTCAGCTATAATGGGTGACCATTAAGCCACTGGGATCAATTCTCTCTGCCCAACTAGGTCTGGTGTTATGGACATGCACCACAATAACTGATTTTCTTTTATTTAAGTAAATATTAGGCATACATCGCAGCACTTTCACCCACTGAGCCATCTCCTAAACCCTCTTCTTGCTTTCGGGGTGCAGACATAATGTCTCTGCCTTATTTCTTTTTCTGTTGCTATGATAACACACCAGAACCAAAGCATCTTATAAAAGAATTTAATGTGGGCTTTTGATTCCAGAGAGTTAAGGTCGATGACTGTCTTGATAGGCAGCATGGCAGCAGGCAGGCAGACATGACACTGGAGCAGAAGTTGAGACCTCCCGTCTTGAGACATAACCAAGACCAGTGAGGATTAACTCAAAATGATGAGAGTCTTTCAAAATCTCAAAGCCTACTCCCAGTGACACACTTCTTCCAACAAGGTCACACTTCCTAATCCTTCACAAATAGTTCTAGCAACAGGGAACATACATACAAATATGTGAACCTATGGAGACCATTCTCAACAAAATACCACAGTATCCAATTGCCTCATGCTTTTGCTGTCATTTCTTCCCCTTTATAGTGGACTTATAAACCAAAATAAATCCTTTCTTTACGTAGCTTTTATCAAATGTAATGTATTGTCACAATGAGGAGAAAAGTAAATACTTAATAAGTATTATTTTAGAAAGTAGTGTAAAGAGAAAATAAGGAATATTGGGTGGGGTAGGAGGTCAGAAGTTAATATTGAGTAGGAAAATCAATGTAGGCTTGTATTAGTTACTTGCTGTGAAAAAAAACTTGATAAAAGCAACTCAAAGAAGAAAGAGTTTATTTTAGCTAATGTTTCAATAGTACAGGACATTGTGGTGGGGATTTTATGATGGCAATAGCCTAAGGTTGTAAATTTCTCCTTTATTTCTGTAGATGAAGTGATGAGATGAGAGCTGCACCCATGTTGTGTAAGTCCATAGCTTGGGCTGAGCCAGAATTTTTCCTTCTCTGTTTTAAAACTATCCCTATCCTCTACATGATCTAATCTTCCAAGATGCCAGATTCTTCTGTCTGACTTTTTTCAGCTTCTGACTGAATTGCTCTACCTGGCCTCATACTAACTTTGGCAGTATGTTCCAATCTTCTGGCTCCTTATCATTCTCTGGCTAGTTCTATCACATTAAAACTGACATACACATACACCACCTACTACCCACCATATACACCACCCCCTTTTTCTCTCTCACTGCTCTTGAGTAGTCTCTCTTCCTCTGACATTCTCATGTGAGTTGGGTGTATGCTATCCTCACTCATACTGTCAAATCTTTCTCTGGTTCATCACTTTGTCTGCCCTCAATTTGAAGTCACTTTCAAACATGGCTACTTCCTTCTATAAACTAACTTTATCTCCAATGTAAGGGATTAAAGATGTGTATTAAGGGTGTGTCTGTATTCCAGACAGATCATACAGTAATCCAGGGCATGTCTGCATTCTAGCCAGATCTTTGGATGTGATCCCTTCTCAAAGCAGCCATGTTGCAGGATTAAAATTCTTATGAGGCTATTGGTTTACATTGCATCCACAGACACAAAGCAAAGAAATGAATAAAGCTACCAAGCTCTACCTTTTATTCAGTGTAGGACCACAATCCATGAAATGGTGTCACCATTTTCAGTTTGCGTCTTCCCACCTCAGTTAACCTAATCTAGAGAATTCCTCTCAGTTGTGTCCAGATATTTAAAGTACTACAGTAATTCTAAATCTTGTCACATTGACAACCAATATTAACCAACTCTCTCATTTTTCAAGTTGACCCTTGAACAATCACTTTTAAGCCATAACAACTTGTCCCCCTATTCTCATGGCTATTTCTTAATATAAAATTTGTTCAGTCCGACTGTAAAAGTCATCATATGCGTTAATATTTGCAACTGCTTAAAAGTCCAAATTTCAAGTTTTATCTGAGATTCAAGACACTCTCATAATTGTGGATTCCTGTAAAACTTAACAAGAAACTATATATTTCCAATACATGATGACCCAGAAGAAACATTCCCATGTCAAATGATAAGAATAGAGTTATTGGACCAAAACAGGAACAAAACCCAGCAGGGTAAACATCAAGTCATGCACTTTCATGTCCTACAACTAAAGCACATGATACAATCATCTGGGCTCCAAAGAAAGTAGGCCCTACTCCCTGCAGTATGCACACCCTCTTTCCTGAGCTGGCTTTACTCCTTGCCTACAGCTTTCTTGGGCATCACTCCATGGTACCCTTTATTATATATCATATATATTTATATCATATACCCATTGTTCCCATAGGCCCATAGCTATCTCATGATGCATCTCAAAGTATAAAGTAGCACACCAGCTTTACACCTAATATTTCAAATTCTAAGAATCACCAAAGATAAGATTATTTAAAAAAAAAGAAAAGAAAAGAAAAGAACAAGGTCAAGAAGAAAATCATGGTCTGAATGCCCAGGAACTCTAAAATAAAAGGGTTAAAGAGGAGTCACCTACAAAAGAGAGTAAGCTAGAAAATCCAAGAAAGCTCTGGTGTTTGACAAAAGCACACCACTTTGATCTGGTAACAAGATTGGGAATTGAGAGCAAACGAAAAGTTTTTACTTTCTGTTAAGACGATGGGGAAATGGCAACACGATTGTGTATCAGCTGAAATAACCCATCAGAGAAAAAAATGACGATGCCAGAGAGACTGGAATATTCCAGAAACAATATCCTTGAGCAGGTGAGAAAGGATGGACTCTCATACGTCCAAAATATACAGAGGATGGGAAAGCATGAAATGAAGATGAACGTGATGATAAGTGCGGAAAGGTGAATGAGAAAGGAAATGTCCTGTGACATATAGTGGGATTTCCTGGTATTAAGAGGCTACCCCATGAGTATAAAGTCAAAATAGTCGGTGTCATATAGCGATTTTCTTTAGTCTCTCTCAGCTTTGAAGTGCAGGTAGCTAGTAGATAGATGTCTTAGCCCCTTTTCTGTAGTTATCACAAAGGACTAGACTCTAGGTCTAGGTACTTAGTCAAAAGGGGTTTATTTATTTAGCTCAGTTTGGAAGGGTGAAAATCAAAGATTAAGCAAGCTATCTGTTCTTCGATACTGAGAGATCCCTTGCTAACTCACAATGTAACAGATAAGTCCAAAGAGCAGCAGCTGTGTGAAGAAGCTGTATAAAAGACTGCTTTACCAAGAACCAGCTCACTCTGAGAGATCAGCAATAATCCTTTCGGAGAGGGACCTAATCACTCTGCTTTAAGTACTATCTCCTAAAGGTTCTACTGCATTAACAGGTCACCCTGGGACCAAGCTTCCAGAACATGAGCCTTTAATGGATAATCTTAAATCATATTTAAACCAAACCAGCAAGGCTGGATTCCTGAACATCTTGATTTTGGAAAGTGAATGTAGCCTCAACAACACTAGGTAAGCAAAGAACTTAGCATGAGAAATGGCTAAAAACTTTATGTCATGTTGGAAAATGAATAAGAACATGAATGTGTGCAGGATATTAAGAGGGTGGTGATAAGAGTGGAGTGCAGGTGTTGGTTGGATATGGACAGGGCCCAGGCAGAGCAATCTGGAAGACAAAAAAAAAATGGCTCTCACCAGAAGAGAACAGGGACTCGACATTACAGAAGGTTACAGTTCTGTTAATAGATTGCTAGGGGAAAGAGTGACCAAGGCAGGGTGTGATAACTACTTGAGGTCAAGCCTTTAGTCTTCATCATTCTAGGAACCCTTTCCTTATTGTTTGAAATTTCTGATTGCCTGTAATAGCTAGAAGTAACTTTGATATTTTATTTATCGCCTACCTTTTATTTTTTCAATCTCATCTCAGATTATTTATGCTGGATAATTAATTGACACTAGAGTAAAAGTAAAATTTCAGCTTTGAGTCTTAACTTACATCACCTACCTTTTTCTAGACTTTCTTAGTCACGTTACAGTTTCTGTCATCATGTGTGATCCTTATAGAATGAGAAGCTTGGCAGTCTCAGCACAGCTGTGATGTTTCTCACCAATATCTTTCTTCATATTATTAATAAATAGATGGTTTTAACTTTTGATGGGATACAACAAAAGACCTATTGCTGTGTATTGGCATTCTTCCTTTTCTGTATTTGTTTTCCACATTTATTCTGAAAAATTCTATAGCTTAGGGATGATGCACACCCCTCTTACAGGGTTGCCTACAAAGTTATAGTCAGGATAGCAAAAACAACATCTTCTCTTCTCAGTACAGGATAATATAAATACTCTTGACAGGATGTGCTAATGTTTGCATTCAAAGGGGCACGGGATAGGGGTTTTCTAGAGAGGGGAAATGGGGAAAGGGGATGGCATCTGAAATGTAAATAAAATATCCAATAAAAAAAAAGAAAGCTTCCACTAATAACTAAATGTCTTGATACAATACTGGAGATGTCTGTTTGTTTACAAAGAGATTTGTTGGAAATGAAAGTAAATTCACTTATTTTGGAAACCTTATTTGTTACACTTAGTGACAACCTTAAATAGGGATTTCTTAGATAAATGATATTATTTTGATGTTTGAAAACTTATATAATAATAAATGGCATGTCATATAGATCAAAAGTATCTTATTAAAGGCTTAGTTAATATTTTTAAACATTTGCTTTATTTTGATTTGGGGAGAAGCCAAAGGAGGATATTGAACTCTTTAGGGCTGGGCATACAGGAGGTTTTGAGACCCTTGATGTGGGTGCTATACAATCTCCCTAATATGGGTTCTTGGAGTCAAGTTGGGATCTTCTGCAAGAGCACCAAGGTTTTCTACCAACTAAGTCATCCACAGCCCTGTTTCATTGATTTTTAATGGTTTTTTTCCAACTAAATGTGCAAATGAGCAACACTTAGGACTTTTGTTTTACATCTGTTCTTTCTTTAGTAGAAACTTTTCATGAAACTTCAACCAGGAAAAAGAATCTCTTGGATCCTTTATTCCTATTTTTAGTCTATGAGTCTTTTAGAGTTTAGATAGGTTCTTCTCACTTCATTTTCCCCTAGCTAATCACAAGGTAGCTAACAGTTACTTGGTGATTTTTGTGGTTGATATATTTTAAAACTTCAAAGACACTTTGAAAGTAAAACAATTCCATGAATTTTAATTGTGTTCGTTTTCATCCATAGCTTAGTGTGAGGTTGATCCTTTCATGAATTACACAGAGCATTCATGTGAGGGAGAGTCTGTCTCTGATGAGAGTGAAGCTGCATGGACCCAATGGATTCCTCTTCAGCTTCATGTTACATCCAGGGAGGGAACCATCACTGTTTCAAGGGGAGACTTTAAGTAATCTGTTCATGGTGAAGGGTGGCTGGTCAATTATGTAGTTACTTACATGTTGTTTGATCATTTTAGGTTGCTGCACAGGATCTAATATCCCAAAGAAGACTTAGATTTCCTTGACCCTCTGGGTCTATGAAAGGCTGTAACCAGATTTATGATCTTCTGAGGTCAGAATAATAGGCTTGCTTTGGAAGGTTAACACTCCTCCCCTTTTTATTGCCTTCTTCAAGCCTATTTTCAATTTCTCATCTTTCAGTTTTGTTTTCTCTCTCTGTGCTCTCTTGGCCTGGCTGCAAGAAGTTTTCTCCGTGAGAGATGAATGTTTGAGCGGAGTGAGGTGGGATGGTACAACTCTTTGTTAGTCTTAGAACTCTAACAGAACATTGTAATGGATGGAGCCCATCAGCTCAGTCCGAATTTTGGAGCTTTTCAAATTCACCAGGTCATAAACTCAACCTGGAGTTTTCAATTCTGTCACTAACCAAAAGCATTCCTCAAAAGAGGTACTCGGGTAAATTTAATTTTCCAAATAGACTCTCCAATTGTAAAACAGCTTGTGGGGGACGGGTCATATGCATATAAAATGCTATTGCATTTCAAGTTTTCTCAAAAATAAAGTCCACATTGTTTTATGGGTTTTTAAAAAGATATATGGAAAAGTCAGAGCTTTGAAAAATTCTAACATTTTTAAACCCATATTATTACATCAGACAAACTAATTTGATGATAAACCGATAGAATGCACACAAAATGTCGCTAACATCTTTGGGAACCAAACACTGTATGTAATAGTAGCTCAATTTAGATACGCCTAAAAACCACAAGGAAATGGCAGCCTACCCGCAGTAATAATTCTTTTTTTCCTTTTGTAATTTAATAGTCTAGCAATTATATTCATTACATTCCATAAGAAAGCCCAATATGGCATCTTGGATTCATTTCCATTGGTTCCTGCAGTCATTTGTCAGATACATCTTTGAAACCGCCAAAATGGTGGAGCTGATAGAGAACCAGGAAGCTCCTGGGAGGCCCTGGACTACGGGGCATAAGGCTATAGTGGTGAACCTGTCAGCAGAATGGTTATGCTTCCTTTCATTCTCTCAGCGAAAAGTGTTCCAATGTGATATTTCCTGAAGCGGATGTGAAATAATTGTTAAGCTGTTGCCATACTGACTTAGAAATCAAATGCATGGCCAGCCTTTCAGGATTTTTTTTTTTCATTTTAGTCTGCTTTTGAAAAAAAATTCAATCATTCCATTAGTTAACATCTTAAGTGATATCCCTCTTCCTGGTTACCTCTCCACACCTTCCCCATCCAACATCTGCCCTCTCCGCCCTCCCTCTTGCCTCTATGAGGGTGCTCCCCCAGACACCCACCCTCTCCCACTCTCTCCCACCCTCTCCCACCCCACTGCTCCAGCATCTCCCTACGATGGGGCATCAAACCTCCACAGGGCCAAGGGCCTCTCCTCCCAGTGATGTCAAACAAGACCATTCTCTGCTACATAAGTATCTGGAGCCTTGGTTGGTGGTCTAATCCCTGGGAGCCCTGGGTGGTCAGGCCAGCTGATATTGTTCTTCCAATGGGGTTGCAATGCGCTGCAGCTCCTCCAGTCCTTCCGCCAGCTACCTCATCGAAGTTCCAAAGCTCAGTCTGATGGTTGGCCTCAAGCGTTCATATCTGCATTGGTCAGTTGCTGGCCCGACCTCCCAAGGAACAGCCGCACTATGTTCCTGTCAGCAAACATTTCTTGTCAATAGCAAATGTTGGGGTTTGGTGTCTGCAAACAGGATGGATTCCCCAGGTGGGGCGGTCCCCAGGTGGCCTTTCCTTCAGTATCTGCTCCATTTTTTGTCTCTTTGGAGAGAAATGTTTCTGGGTTAAAAAACTTTGAGATGAATGGGTGGCCCCATCCCTGGATTAGGGTTCATGCCTATCTACTGGAGGTGATCTCTATGGGTTCTATCTCCCCTTCGCTGCACACATTTCAGCTACAGTCATCCCTGTTGGGTCCTGGATATCTGGGACCCTCCAATGGCTGTCCCCAGTTCCTCATTCCCCACTGCCACATATTTTTATTCGATTGTCTGACTCTCTGTACCTCTCTCCCATCCCCTCCAGTACCTGATCCTGCCCTCTCTTTTATCCTCCCCCTCCCCTCTTCCTCCCAGGATCCTCCTCTCCCTCTACTTCCCCTGATCATCCTGTCCCTCCCTCAGTGCAGGACGGAAGCATCCACACCGTGACCTTCCTTCCTCCTAAAAGGGCCAAAGGAAAAAGAAATGTGGAATCACTGTTAAAATGTGCTTAATCATACTCTGAAAAATGTATAATCAGCCATCAGTTTAAAACCTGTAATATTTTTATTTTCAAAAACTAATGAAGTACTTAGACTCTACACCCAACTAACATCATGTTATGATAACAAAATAGTAATCTTACCCTTTTACAAAAAGAAAATGTGTGCATGTAACAACTAATGAAAAAGAGGCCATGAATTTGAAAGACAACAAGGAACAGTATATGAAAGTTTGTGATACAGGAATGGAAAGAGAAAAAATAATGTAATTATATTTATAATCTCAAAAATAAAAGGAAAAATTTTAAAGATGAGTGAGCCTAAGAGTAAAATGAAACAAAAACTAAGAGAACAATGTCATTGATTAGTTCTAATTCACAAATACCATCTCTATAAATGATTCGATAAAGTTGTTTATTATTTTATTAGTTTAATTATTTGAGAGCTCAAACAATGACTGATTTTATACAGATAGATTTATAAGAAAAATAGGTGATAAATACCTAGAAGGTGATACATATAGATAGATGTATGTATAGGTAGATCTAGTTTTTTTCAGTGTTTTTAAATACATATTACTATATTTTTACGTAATTTCAAACTATATTTCGGATCCTTTGTGTCTTAGATGGATTGGTTGATTGCCATATCTTTATGAGTGATCTCTGTTTGCTGTGCAAACTGCCTTGTGTGGTACTAATCAGGCCGCTGAATCTTCTTTTGAGGACTTACAGCTCTCCTCTTTATTTCTAACCTACATGTATTATATTTTAAGTAAATTTCTTAAAACAAACAAACAAACAAACAAACAGACCTGATTCACTCCTTCTGCAAATACCCTAGTTCTCGTGGTTAGACTGTTTGCACATGGTGCCATTGCTGCTGTCTTTAGATACCTGGTTTATTATCTGTTTTCCTGTTTAGGTTGTAATGGTAGTGTTTAGGTTGTAGGGGTAGTGGTAGTTACCCCTCTGACCCTCCTTTTCTTCCTGCCTTAGCGTTATGCAGATTTATTTAACTGTCCCACTACAGTCCATCATATTTTGACAATATCAATTTGTATTAATCTGTCGCTGGTTGCCTTAGGGATCACAAATAAAAACACAACTTCAAAGACAACCTAAAATCAATATCTCAGCAGAAAAGATGGTACTCAGAAACCGTAGTCACGATGCAGCTCCCTTGATCCTCCCTCCCTGCTCATTATAGTTGTCTTTTTCGTTACATTTTATGATGAAAATCTTCAAATACTGGGCTATGGTCTGCTGTATACACCTAAATATTTGTTATTTGCCGTCTCCTCTCCATTCCTTGTGTCGAGATTTTTATTCTTATTCTGATAGTTTTATTCTTTGTGAACAACTATTTCTATTGTATTTATTTATTTATTTATTTACTTACTTACTTACTATTGTGTGAGGGTTACACATATGTGCCACACATGTGAGTTTGGACACACACACACACACACACACGTGTGTGTGTGTGTGTGTGTGTGTGTGTGTGTGTGTGTGTTTTGTTGTTGTTGTTGTTGTTGTTTCTGGAGGGAGTACTCATTTTGGAGGATCATTTGTGTCATTGGGGTGTACACATGTGCTGTGTGTGTGTTGTTTCTGGGAGGAGTACACATTTTAAAGGATCATTTGTGTCGTTGGGGGTGTGCTCATATGTGCTCTCTCTCTCTCTTTCTCTCTGTGTGTGTGTGTGTGTGTGTGTGTGTGTGTGTGTGTGTGTGTGTGT
>JANHMN010000015.1:30298106-30308633 GCA_030674055.1 Rhabdomys pumilio
TGTGTGTGTGTGTGTGTGTGTGTGTGTGTGTGTGTGTGTGTGTGTGTAGGTATGTAGGTAATAGGAAAACTTTGGGAAGTTTTCTTTTTCTACCATGTGAGTACCAGGGACCAAACTCAGTTCATCAGGCTTAATAGCAAGCCCTCTCTAACTATCCCATAATAAGTACAGTGAGCATCATGCATAAAGGATAAGAAACACAGGAGATGTTCACAGTGGGAGGCTGTGAACCTAAGACCAAGTCACAGGCTTTTAAGATACCTTCTTCTTTTACATTTTACTGGCATACCAACAAAGCTCCACTCACTCAGTATATTGTGTTTTCATTTCAACAAAACTCAAGGCATGCTAAAACATAGGAGAGAAACAAAAAAGCTTAAAGGACCTGAACCTGGGAACCTCCAGGTAAAATTTTGTGAATTAGAAGCTACCTTTATGTGATTCGGTGAAGAAGAGTCAGAATATGAACAAAACAAATAAACTCTATTCTCAAGGCAGAGAGTAAAATCTTTGAAAAATCACAACAGTACAAATAAAAAGACACCAAGACACGAAAGGCAAATGCAGGCAGCAGGATGGTCAGCCCAGACATTCAAGTATAGAGGGGAAGTCATTCTTAATGACTGAGACCAGAAAACAAGCCTCGTAATTCATAGGCCTGAGTCTGAGATCAGCAGACAGATCTGCCTTGGAGCTACTTGTCCACTGTACAACTTGAGAACTCTGGCCATTCTCTGGACATGCACAGCTGTGTTCTGTGGCAGCTTAATAATACTTAGAAAGTCTAGAAACTTGAAGACAGGTCCTCCACCTGTACAGATCTGGAAGAACCTGCTCATGCCACAGAGTGCAAAGCTAAGTAAGGCTAGCAGAGGCCTCTGGTACACAAAGATATACAAAACTACTAAGGAGAAGACAGCTCTGGCTGCCATCACACACTTACGCAATGTGAAGGACATACAGGAAGCAAAGCAGTTCCCAAGCTCAGTTAGCAGACACTCAGATATGAATGTAACTACCAACCATAATCTGGAGGCTAGAATGGAACTGACACTCAGCATCCCGTCTATCGCCCGCCTTGTGTTTCTCTTTTGATCTTTTAACAGTAGTTTTATTTTACGAATTTAAAATTTTTACAGAGTCTGGAGCAATGGCTTCGAGATTAAGAGCACTTCCTAGACTTTCAGGGGACCCAGTTTTATTTCCCAGCACCTACATGGTAGCTCACAACCATCTGTGACTCCAGTTCCAGGGGATTTGACACCCTTTTCTAGCCTCCAATAGCATGAGGTTAACACACACATGCGCGCGCGCACACACACACACACACACACGTACAAGAAAAATGTCCATACAAATAAAATGTGTAAGTCTAATTTTTTTAAATTTAAACAAATAGGCAGTGGAGGCACACAACAGAAATCCCAGCACTCTAGAGGCAGAGGCAGGAGGATCTCTGAGTTAAGGGCCAGCCTGGTGTTCAAGGTAAGTTCCATGACAGCCGGGGATACACAGAAAAACCTGTATTTAAAACAAAGAAAGAAAGAAAGAAAAAATAACCTAAAACTTGTAAATATTATATTTTAATATAATGTATAGAGTTACCAGATTGTGTTGACACTTTACATTGGTCAATCACTTTTTTGTCTTTATTTTTCCCTTTTGTTCCTTAGGTTTTTCCATCTTTTCCCTTGCTACTATATATTTAAAAGTATTTTAAGTTTATTGGGTCAAAAACTCTGATAATTTTTCTACTTTTGTTTATTGAAAACAGATTTTTTTCATACAGTATAATTTGATTACATTTTCTCCTTCTCCATCTCCTCCCTACTTCCTCCCCCATTCAAATCCATGCCATTTCTTTTTCTTTCTTCTTAAAAACAAACACTTAAAAATAGTAAAATGTGAGTTGTATCATGGGTATTCTGAGTCTTGGGACCGAAGGAGCTGAAGAGAATTGCAACTCTGTAGGAAGAATAACTTTATCAATTTCTGGACCCCTCAAAGCTCCCAGGGACTAAGCCATGGACTAAAAAGTATACATGGGCCAGTCTATGGTTCCTACTACATATGTAGGAGAGGTTTGCCTTATCTGGTATCAGTGAGAGGAGAGGCACTTGGTCCTGTGGAGGCTTGATGCCCCAGAAAAGGAGAATGCTAAAAGGGTAAGGTGGGAGTGGGTGAGTTGGTGGGTGGGGGAACACCCTCTTAGAGGCAAAGGGGAGGGGCTTAGGGTGGGAGACTCATGGAGGGGACCTGGGAAGGCAGATAACATTTGAACTATAAACAAATCAAATGATTAATAAATAAAAATAATAATGAAATGAAAGAAGACAAAACAAAGAAACAAATAAATAAACAGAAGAGAAAGAGCCACAGTAAATACATATAGACACACATACATACACATACACTCACATACAAGACAATAGTTAAAGATTATAAGATAACACCAGACTATCAATATCTGGGGAAAGGGAACCAAAAAGCAGAACAAATACATAAATCTACAATTATAACTTAGAACTACTCTATTAGAAATACACAGATCAAAAAGACAGAAAAATCACCAAATACTTAACACATTCCTTAAACAACTAGATAATTTGGCACCTATAGACTACTTCACCCAACAAAAGCAAATTATAGTTATCAACCACATATGGACCACTAATAAATGAAAATCACATTCAGATCCAACAAAAACAACTTAGCAATTCTAAAAGAATAGAAATTATACAGTTTGCTCTCAGACCATGGCAGAACTATACTAGAAATCAATATCAGAAAGACAATTAGAAAACCCTTTTCCCTCAAAAAATAAAACAATAAAAAATAAAGATGATTAAACAATATACTTCTAAAGAATGGAAGGCTCAAAAAGTTCCAAAATACAAAAATTATAAATATATATTAGAACACTAGAAACTAGAGAATATACTCAAAGTAAAGAAATAATAAATTTTGGACCAAAATGTAAAACTACAAAAATTCTAAAAAATAGTATTGGATAAAATCCAGATGGCTGTCTATTCTAGACTACAGTTTTGTTGTTGTGACAAGCAGCATGAACAAAATAAAGTTGGGGTGGACAAGATTTATTTGATTCATATGTTGTGATCACAGAGCATCACTGAAGGAAGTCAGATCAAGGACTCAATGGCAGAAATTTGAAGCAAGAACCATGAAGGAACACTTCTTACTAGCTTGCACTCAATGGCTTGCTTGTATACAGTCTAGCATCACCTGACCTAAGTTGGCATTGCATACAGTGGGCTGGGCTCTTACACACCAATCACGAAGAAGAAGAAGAAAGAAGAAGAAGAAGAAGAAGAAGAAGAAGAAGAAGAAGAAGAAGAAGAAGAAGAAGAAGAAGAAGAAGAAGAAGAAGAAGAAGAAGACGACAAGGAGGAGGAGGAGGAAGAGGAAGAGGAAGAGGAAGAGGAAGAGGAAGAGGAAGAGGAAGAGGAAGAAGCAGCCACATATGCATGCCCACAGACAATTTTTAAATTGAGACTCTTTCTTCCCAGGAGTGTCTGTTTGTGTCAACTTGACAAAAACTAACCACCATACCTTCAGTATAATTTAAAGCTTCTATTCTGTGGAAGAAAATGTCCAGACAGTAAGAAGACATGCCACAAACTAGGCTAAATATCTGCAAATGGTACATCTAATAATAAAGGATTACTGTGTGAAATGTAGAAAGAATTCTTTCAAGAAATCAAGAATGAAAGTCAAGAGAATATAAAATAGATAGTAAATATGGCTGACAATTACTTTTCTTGTCACTGTAACAAGGTGCCGGGCATTAGCAATTTAGGGTGGGGAAGAATTTTTCATAGTTCTAAAAACTTGAGTTCATAGACCACATTTTCACTGATTTGGGAGCCGTAGTGAAGCCAGATACTATAGGAAAATAACTTAGAGTAGGAGAAATCTGTTCACTTTATGGTAGACAAAAAAAATGGAGGACAAGAAACGGTCTGGGAACCAAATGTTTAGATGCATGTTCCGAAGAACTTACTATGTCCAAGTTGGCCCCACCTCCTAAAGTTTCTATCACCTTCCAGTACAAAACCACTACCTGGAAACCCAGCACCCAATACATGAAACTAAGAAGGCTGCCTGATGCTCAGGCCATAACATTCTTAGTTGGACAACTTTAACCAAAGCAACCTAAAGGAGGAAGGCTTATTTGGCACATACTTTTACATCTTTCCTCAAACGGCTGCTTGACACTAGTCTCTTGAGCAAAACAATATGGAAGCAGAGGTTCTTAACCTCATGGTGGGCAGTCAGTAAGAGAGTGGAATGAATCTAGTCACCAGGGAAAAGCTTCAAAGGTAGGTGCCCTACTGTCCCCTAAAAGTTCCACCCCCAGCTGAGGACCAAGGTTATGGAATATTTCACGTTGAAGTCTAAAATTCTGAAGAGTTTCTGCAACAAAGAAGATATAGAGGTTAACAACCAAGCCTATGAAATACTCTCAAAATCACATGTCATGAAGGAATTGCAGGTTAAATAACAACAAAACACATTTGCTACGATATCAAAATCTAAAACACTATCACCAGCTTGGATGGATTAGTATGCAGAAGTCTCATTCATTGGTTGTGGAAATGAAAAGTGGTCCAGCTATGTTGAAAGACACTGAGCACTTTCTTCCAAAACTATATAAACATAGTCTCACCACACAATCTTGAAAATGAGACCCTTGTTTTCCAAAAGAAGTTGAAAACACGTTTATACTCTAAAACCTTAACACAGATGTTGGCATATATCTCTTTCATACATGTCAAAAGTTGAAAGCATATAAGCTCTTTTTCAGAGAGTGGATAAGTGAGACAATTGAATATTCTCTAGCATAAAAAAAGAAATGAGTTGTTAAAATCAGGCATGGCTTCACATGCTGATAATCCCAAGTAAACAAGAGGGTGGATCTAGGAGGTTGCTGACTAACAAGCTTAGAGAAAATGTTTCGGATTCAGTAAATCAGAGTGATAGAAAAAGACCAATGTCATCCTCTGGCGCGCGCACACACACACACACACACACACACACACACACACACACACACTTGAATACTAGCACCCATATACTCACATGTATGTAATGTACATACATACGTTAGTAAATAAATAAATGATTTTTTAAAATTACCTACAAGACCATGAAAAAACAGAGAAGAAACTTGAATACACATTACTAGATAAAATAAGCCAATAGGAAAGACTACCTAGTGTATGATTCCAGTAAGATTAAGACAAAACTATAGAAACAGTGTATACGTTAGTGGTTCCTAATGGTTGCAGGACTAAGTGAGAAATGAATATGTTTGGTCAGGGTGAAAACACTCAACACAATAAAATACTCCATACAGTATTTGAATTAGTAATGGATATGTGTCATTATATAAAATATAAATACTTAAATAAAATGTATATATAAATATATAAGTGAAGTCCACACTGTAGATAGGGCTGTCCACAGTAAGAAAGACTATTCATTCATAAAAGAAAGAGTATGACCTTGAGAGCGAGACAGCAATAGTGCAAGTTCTGACTCCACAGCTACTAGCAGGCTAACTATGGACAATTTAAAGTTTCCCATTGCAAAAGTGGATCCTGTAAAAATCCTCCTACTTGTTTCAGCAAAAACTGATGAAACTGTAAAAGGAGACAATTCAAAATAATAGTTGAAATTTTCATTTTATCCTACTCCCACAATCCCTCTTTCCAGTGATAGGAAACTGTCTCTCAGAACCAAATCAGCTTGCTGAGACTTCTGGGCCTCAGTTGTGTGCACATGTGTCAGATGAGGGACCTGCATCATATCACATTCCCATTCATGCTCTTTAAAGAGAAAGTGTAAGATAAAAGGTATAAACAAATCTAATCCACCTTTATAGCATCATAGATCTATAATCCAGGAATATGTAAATATATATCTCCATTGCAATCCATTTTCATCTCTTTTTCTACATTCTTATTCTGAACTTCTTGTATATGTCACGGGTAGCAATTTTAGCATCATCTCAAAATGCTCAAATCCAGTCCCCTGTTCAATTGCCAACCAAAGTCACATTTGTCTTCATTGCTTCTGCTCACACGGCACTTCTTCTCACGTGTCTTCCTTAATCTCCTCTACTCTTACCACATCACATTTTCCTTCAAATATCATTTTCTTCTCAAGCCGTCTCTGATAGACTGAAACTGGTCAGAAGCATTTGCCACCCCTCTCATCCCAAAGTATAGACCACCTCTCCTCTTCCCTTTGCTACACTAAGACGTGTGACCTATTTAACCAATGGGACCAGCAAATGTGGCTCAAATAAAATCTTGCTAAATATATGGACCTTGAGTTTACTCTCGGTGTTGTGAAGCTACCCAGATTGGACCATTTCAATGTAACCTTGGAAGGAACCCAACCAAGGACATGGACTACCCATCCAATCCATGGATTGATGATAAATAATCAGAGTTTGTTGTAATGTTAAGTGGTTTATTAATAAACAATAGCTTATAAAACTACTGTCTCTATGTTGGCAGCCCTGTCTGGAGCTCATTAATTCTTTTTTGGATTTTAGAAAAAAAAGAAGATAACTGATTTCTGTAACTCCTATAGAATCATCCAAAAAACTACCATCTTTATTATATTTACATAGAATTACATATCTCCTATATTTACATTTCCTGTTTTCATTTCCTATGAGCAAAAATTTCCTATGTGCTCTCCACCCAAGTTTTTACTGCCAGTCTCATTTTCAACATCATCCACCACTTTGCATTCCTATGGGATTTTAATGTGTATTCATTACAACTTTTCATCTATTTGCATGATATTTATGCATTTATCTATTTGCCCTACTTAGCATCTAAATCATTGACTGTTGTGTAAATATTTTACAATGCCTGGGAAAACAAATTTTTAGATTGTGTTGTTTGAGTTTCAGATTTGAAAACAAGAAATCTGTAAGTCCATTTCACAGATGATAAAACAAGTTCTGAAAGCTATGAACTCTCCTCATGTCTTGAAGCATCAAAGTCTTAAATGAAAATGTGGTTATCTAATTCTTAGAAAAATACAGTGTGCCCAAATTATTCCTCATAGTCAAAACATTCCAGATTGGCATATTTCCAAAAGAAAACTCAACCATTGTATCAAAATGAAGCCCTGGCAATGCTGTATAATTTTATAGAATACTTATTTGAGACCATTTACCAAATAATACAATGAATTTCTTTCCTTTAATGTGGAAATATATAGTAATAAATTTGACAAATAATGTTCTTATTGTGGTCAGTCCTTAAATAGCCCAAGTCCTCCCCCCAGCATCTTCAGAGAAAGCTTATCTTCCAATAGGGTCAGCCTGGTAAAATCAACATTGTTAATCTTCATGTGCAATGTTGTTGGCTTAAAGCCAATGGCATCAAAAGGGCAAGTCTGAGCAAGGAAGAAAACAGACAAGTGCAGACGAGCATAGGAGCAAAAGATCCTTGGATAGATACAATATGTAGCAGACTCTATCTTGCAGAGAATATGCAATTCTAGTGGCTTATGCAAGTCAGTGACTGCTGTTTCTATTTACTTGTTTATGGCCATGGACATTTTAACTAATCTCTCCATGTCTTGGCTCATTAGTCAGAACAAAAAGGAATTGTGTTTTACATAGGTGTCACGGGTTTAGCTGAGCTCTAAAGACATCTGATACATAGCAATAAAACAATAAATAATAACAACTCTAATTGTTAGGTAGTAAGGATGTTTTCAGAATAGAGAGTTTGTATAAAATCAGTGTCCAAACAGTGTTCCCAAATGGAAGGTGTTTTGCTAACTCTGATATTACTTTTTTTTTTTTTTAGCATTTTCATAGCTTAAGAAATCACAAGTCAGACTGATGAAACTACTATGATTTATTTAGAAAATACCAATTCACCCCCAAAATTTCAATGGAGTGTTTCCCTAAGCAATCTGATCAGCCAGACATCATTGGAAGAACGGGAGTTTGATAGCATTGAGGAAACCAAATGAGCCACATGTCTATTTCTTCCCTCCACTTTGTTCTCTCTCTTTTTATTCAACTGCTCTAACCTGATACGTGTTTCCCTTGCTCTTGAAATCACCACTGATAGTCAAACTTCTAAGTTTAATCAATATAGTTGGCTCCTATCTTCTCTGACATCCCAGTGACACACAACACAGTTGATGACTTATTCCTTCTATAAATATCTTTTTGTTTTGGATCATGTCTTGGATAGTGTTTTGGATCATGTTTTCACCAATTTTCTCTTTCCCTCTCTCTAAATGACTTTCCCCCTTCTATTTGGTCTAATGTATCTCAATACATTTATTTGTTTTTGCCTGCCATCTATATGCTAATAACCACAGATTTACGTCTTCAGTGAATATTTTCATACTTGTTTGCCTCCTTGCTTGGCTTTCAGTTCTCTGTCGACATGGCATCATAAAATTAGCAAATTCTAAAACCGAACTCTTCATTTTCTCTAATATTGTCTCCTCTGGCTTTAAATTATTTCTATAAATAATACTATTAGACACCTCCAACATACATAAAGACATTTACTGAAGCCAACAATCTGGTCAGATCTTGTCTTGTCTTTTTTATTCCCATCTTTAATATTCTACAGTTCCCCTATTTGATCTCCAAAATACCCTGCCTCCATTCACAATTCTTTATTTTCACTGCTAATATTCCCATCTAGGCTATGCCAATTCTGTCTAGACTAATAGACTAATATCACTCTCTATTGCCAATAACTACTTATTTTCTTACCCCAACCTAATCTAGTGTCTATATACTGTAGTCAACGTGATCTTTGAAAACGACATTAATGAAATTTTGTCTCTTTCATGTTCAAAATCTCTCCACAACATTCCAATGCCTTGAAACACACATTCATGGCTGTAAGGGCCGGTGTGATGTGGCCCACCGTATCACCTGTGTCCTCATCTCATACTAAATTTGTCTGCAATAATTACTCCAGATATCCTGACTTTTTTCTAATTTCTTGGCTATATCAGACTCTTTTGTAACCGCAAGGTTTATTTTCATTTTGTTCCTGGCTTACTATCTACAGATATCCCACCTTCCACTCACAGATTCATTTTCGTACATAAGAAGGGCCTATTCTGATAGTTTCTAGTGAAAGAATTGACTCTGTAGCTATAACACATTATTTTTCTTTATAGTACATAGCATAATTGTAAAATAATCATAAAAATACACCTGGCCTATTATAATCACAGCTACACATATTTTTGCTATATGGTTAACACTAACTAAAATTTAGAGTCCTTGTTAACTTAATTACTTATGTGTATATAATGTCTAAAACCCACCTCATTTCAGCAGTTCTTCTAAAATATAAACACCAAACTGCAATATTCTAACTGCCAGCTTAATATAACTAAATGCAGTCCTTGATAAAAGTTATTTCATTCTTACAAGAAAAATAGAGCTCAGAAAAGGAAACACAAGCTCAATTACATTCAGCTTCAAGTTTCACTGTCAATAACGAATAAAAATTCTTTAAGCCATCTAAATCTACTGTATTTTACCAAACTTCCTGTTTGCCTTTATGGACCTCTGTCTTGTCCTTAAGTTTAATATCTTTTGAATAGCATGAGCTGCTCTATACCGATTATTTTAAGGGAAATGACATTAGCAACATTTAGTCTTTAACATCTCAAATAGGAAATCCCCATTAGTGTGATAAATAATGTATTTGGCAGGGAATTGGCAGGCCATCTTAATCAGAAAACTTTCTGGCTGACAATCACAGAAAATTGAGACCACAAAGCATATCTTAAATGTTTCAGCACTTGGATTTTCCTAAATGCTTCTTTTAAGTTCTTTCTGAACAACTTGCACAAAGATCAAAACATGCTAATTTTACCATTGCTAGCCAACATCATAAAAGAGATTTTCAAAAGCAAGCAGATAAATTTACTAACTTAGAAACAACAACAAAAAATGTTTCATGGCTTTATTGAAAAGAATCAATGAGATAAAAGATTTTTTCTTGTCCGTAAAATGAAATGATTGAACTCATAGTGAAGACGAATCCACAAACTAAAAATTGTTTTTCCTTTAGAATAAATAGTAGGTATTTCTTCTTCTCAAGATAGAAAGTAATGTCACATGTTTTTTCCATATCAATATTTTACTTTATATGTATTGATACATTGTTTATAGGATTGGTTGTGGTAGATGCCAGCTCATTATTGACTCTCTAGGTAGAAATACTAAAACTAACTCATTGCTCCATCTAAGCAAAAACAAGCAGCCAACTTGAAGGACATTCTGCCATTCTGCCAGACCTGCTGTTCCCTCCTGTTTCCTGTTCCACTTGGTCTTCTTCTCCTTCTCCTTCTCCTTCTCCTTCTCCTTCTCCTTCTCCTTCTCCTTCTCCTTCTCCTTCTCCTTCTCCTTCTCCTTCTCCTTCTCCTTCTCCTTCTCCTCCTTCTCCTTCTCCTTCTCCTTCTCCTTCTCCTTCTCCTTCTCCT